>OZ004710.1:35983876-36470402 GCA_963924515.1 Vespertilio murinus
TCTTTCTTCACTTGTACTGCAAAATTACTTCTTATATAGAATGAATTGAGTTCACATCACCAAATTATTTTCTGTGCATCATTCACCAGGTCACAGAAATAGTCATATTCTTCAGAATTTCAGACTTGTGGCATAGGTGTGAAGTATAAATATATCTGTAGATTAATAACAAATTATAGAATAAGGAATAACTTCTGTTATGTCAGAAATAAATTCAGTTAAAATTAAACATAGCAGCGCTGGGGATGAGTGGAATATTGTCTGTAGAGCTTAAAAGTCAAACAGAGCAGTGAAATAGTTCTCATTACATGAAATAAGGAAATTTTCATAGAAAATTCTTGGAACAGTTTGAATGACAGAAGAGATGTTTCATGAGCCCCACAAAAAGGAATACAATCAGGCTTTATTTTTTAGCAGAACCAAAGCTAACAGAAAATGGCCAAATTAACGAGGATATTGGGTGGAGAAGTCATCTCAGATTCCTTTAGGCAAATTTTTCAAATAACTTCTCTGGAACACTATATTTTCTCTCTACGCTCTTCCTTAATACCCTACTGCAGTGTTTCCCAAACTTTTGACATGTTTATTCCCTTCTATAATTTTCGTAATACTGAGTACCTCTCATCAAAAAAAATGGATATATTTTAATAACAATCAAAATATATTAATTTTTCTTTTTTTGGTACAAACACAAAATAATAATAAATGAAAAATAAAATTATTCATAATAAAATATAAATAAAAGGTATATTATAAATAACATTTATTTGCACACCGGACCATCTCACGCCTCACAAGACTGTCTTGACTTGATTCATGAGAACGTAGAATTTGGCGCAGCTAAGCACGGTGCAGTGCATATCCCCACCAAACTCCGGTGCAACGCATACCCCCACCAAACTCTTCCCGTACCCCTGGGGGTACGCGTACCACACTTTGGGAAACACTGCGAATCTAGGCCATGGCAATTAAATTTCATACTGGCTGGCAATTTCTTTTTGTAACTTTGTATAAACTTTGTCAGGGAGGCAGAAACACAAATTACTTACTTTAGTTCAAGAGGCCAAATATTGACTTTCAATTACAATCCTTATGATTTTGAAGGAAAATTCTTTGTTTCTTTCCAAAATAACTTTTAGACTACAGAGTTTCACTTAAAAATCTTTGTCAGAGGAAACCATTTCTCTTAAGGTTATGGTGACCACTATTATGGATTAGATTTAATGTTTTACTTTTATTTTATTTTTTAAATATTTTTTGAAATTTTGATTTTTACATATGTGTCCTTATTTCCCCATAACCCCCTGCCCCCATTTATGCCCCACTCCTTTGTTGTCTGTCCATTGATTAGGCTCATATGCATGCACACAAGTCCCTTGGTTGATCTCTCCACCTTACTTCCACCCTCCCCTACCTTCCCTGAAGTATGATCCACATTTTTGATCCACGTTTCTCAGTCTCTGGATCTGTTCTTGTTCATCAATCTATGCCGTTCATTATATTCTACAAATGAGTGAGATCATATCATATTTATCTTTTCCTGTTGGTTTATTTCGCTTAGCATAATGCTCTCCATCACCATCCATGTTGTTGCAAATGGTAAGAACTCCTTTTTTACCGGAGTGTAGTATTCCACTGTGTAGATGTACCACAGTTTTTTAATCCTCTCATCTGCTGATGGGCACTTAGGCTGTTTCCAAATCTTAGCTGTGGTGCATTGTGCTGCTATGAACACATGGGTGCATATATCCTTTCTGATTCGTGTTTCTAGTTTATTGGGATATATTGCTAGAAGTGGGATCACTGGGTCAAATGGGAGTTCCCTTTTTAATTTTTTGAGGAAATGCCATACTATTCTCCACAGTGGCTGCACCAGTCAGCATTCCCACCAGCAGTGAAAAACAGTTCCTTTTTCTCCGAATTCTTACCAACACTTGTCCTTTGTTGATTTGTTGATGATAGCCATTCTGATAGGTGTGAGATGGTACTGCATTGTTGTTTTGATTTGCATCTCTCTGATGATTAGTGACTTTGAGTAAATTTTCATATGTCTCTTGGCCTTCCTTCTGTCATCTTTTGAAAAGTGTCTATTTAGATCAGTTGCCCATTTTTTTATTGGGTTGTTTATCTTCTCTTTGTTAAGTTGTATGAGTTCTCTATATATGTTGGAGAGTAAACCCTTATCATTGATATTATTTGCAAATATGGTCTCCCATGCAGTGGGCTTTCTTGTTATGTTATTGATGGTTTTCTTTGCTGTGAAAAAAGCTTTTTGTTTTGATGTAGTCACATTTCTTTATTTTCTCTTTAACTTCCATTGCCCTAGGAGTAGTATCAATGAAGAAGTTTGCTCGGCTTATGTCTGAGATTTTGATGGCTGTGGATTCCTCTAGTATTTTCATGGTTTCCCAACTTAGGTTTAAGTCCTTTATCCATTTTGAGTTTATTTTTGTGTATGGTGTAAGTTAGTGATCTAGCTTCATTATTTTGCATGTATCTGTCCAATTTTGCCATCACCATTTATTGAAGAGACTGTCTTCACTTTGTTGTATCTTCATACCTCCTTTGTCAAATATTAATTAAGCATAGTGATTTGAGTTAATTTCTGGGATCTCTATTGTATTCCATTGATCTATATGTCTGGTCTTATGCCAGTACCAGGCTGTTTTAAGAACAGTGGCTTTGTAATATATCTTGATATCTGGCATTGAGATCCCACCAACTTTGTTCTTCTTTCTCAGGATTGCAGCAGCTCTTTGGGGTCTTTTTTTATTCCAGATAAATTTTTGGAAAGTTCGTTCTAGGTCTTTGAAATATATCCTTGGTATTTTATTTATTTTTTGTAAAATATATTTTATTGATTTATTACAGAGAGGAAAAGAGAGCAATAGAGAGTTAGAAATATCGATGAGAGAGAAACATGTATCAGCTGCCTCCTGCACACCTCCTACTGGGGATGTGCCTACAACCAAGGTACATACCCTTGACCAGAATTGAACCTGGGACCTTTCAGTCCACAGTCCAAAGCTCTATCCACTGAGCCAACTTGGTTTTGGCTGTCTTTGGTATTTTAATAGGAAGTTCATTGAATATATAGATTTCTTTGGGTAGTATGGACATTTTGATGATGTTGATTCTACCAATCCAAGAACATGGTATGTTCTTCCATTTGTTTATGTCTCCCTCTATCTCTTTTTTCAGTGTCCTGTAGTTTTCCACATATAGTTCTTTTACCTCCTTAAGTTTATTACTAGGTAGGTATCTTACTTTTTTTGGTGTGATGGTAAATGGGATTGCTTTTTAGTCTCTCTTTCTGTAAGTTCGTTATTGGTTTGTAGAAATTCCATAGATTTCTTTGTGTTAATTTTGTATCCTGCTACATTGTGAAATGGATTTATTAATTCCAATAATTTTTTATGGAGCTTTAGGGTTTTCTATGTACAGTATCATGCCATCTATGAATAAGGACAGTTTTGCTTCTTCTTTTCCAATTTGGATTCCTTTTATTTCTTCTTTTTTTAATTTATTTTAAAAAAGCCAGGGGGTATTATATGTGTACATAGCTTACCATTGCCCCCCACATCTCCCATTCATGCCCTCCCTCCCCAAAGTTCTGTGTTCATTGATTGTAATTTTTATGCATGCATACCAGTCCTTTGGTTGTTCTTATCTCCCCCCCAGATATCCTTCTCCTCCCTTCTGTCATTTGACAATCTGCTTATTTTATGGAGACTCTCTCAGGACCACATGAATAGAATCTGCTCCTCATTTGGCAGTCTTCTTGTTTTATGGTGACTAACTCAGGAACACATGAATAGAATCCACTCCTCCTCTGGTTCACACCACCCCTCCCTCCGGGTCCCACTGCTTCCCCGGGGCACACAGCTCTCCCGGGGCACATGTCTCCCTCGGGGCACACGGCTCTCCCAGGGCACATGGCCCCTGGGACACACTTTTATTTCTTCTTCATCTCTGATCACAATGGCTAGTACTTCCAGCACTACAATGAACAGGTGTGATGAGAATGGGCATCTGTCTTGTTCCTGTTTTTAGGGGAAATGGTTTTAGTTTTTACCCATTGAGTATGGCATTGGCTGTGGGTTTGTCATATATGGCTTTTATTGTGTTCAGGTATAATCCTTTTATTTCTACCTTGCTGAGAGTTTTTATCAAGAAAGGGTGTTGGATTTTGTCAAATTATTTTCCTGTATCAATTGATGTGACTATGTAATTTTTACCTCTCAATTTGTTTATGTGATGTATCATGTTTATTGGTTTTCAAATATTACCATCCTTGCATCCCCAGGATAAGTCCTACTTGGTCATGCTGTATGATCTTTCTGTTGTACTGCTGGATTCGATTTGCTAGAATTTTGTTGAGGATTTTGGCATCTAAGTTCATGAGGGATATTGCCCTTTAGTTCTCTTTTATTGTGTTATCTTTATCTGGTTTTGGTATTAGAGTGATGCTGGCTTTATATAAGGAGCATGGAAGTGTTCGTTCCTCTTGAAATTTTTGGAATAGTCTTAGGAGGAGAGGATTTAATTCTTCCTTGAATTTTTGGTAAAACTCTCCAGTGAAGCCGTCTGGCCCCAGGCTTTTGTTTGCTAGAATGTTTTTGAGGATTGCTTCAATTTCTTCTATAGTCCCTGGTCTATTGTGATTTTTAGATTCTTCTTGATTGAGTTTTGGAATGTTTTATTTTTCTAGAAATATGTCCATTTTCTCCAGGTTGTCCAGTTTGTTGGAATAGAGGTGTTCGTAGTATTTTGTAACAATCCTTTGTATTTAGGCGGGGTCTGTTGTTATTCCTCTTCTTTCATTTCTGATTTTGTTTATTTGGTCCTCTCTGTTTTTTTTGTGAGCTTGGCTAGAGGTTCATCAATTTTGTTTATCCTTTCAAAGTACCAGCTCTTGGTGTTGATGGAGTCTTTTCTATTCCAGATAAATTTTTGAAAAGTTCGTTCTAGGTCTGTGAAATATGTCATATTTCTCTCTTATTGAATTACTCCCTTTCGTATTATGTAGTGCCCTTTCTTATCTCTAGTTGTGGGCTATGTCATTTACCTCCACTCTGATTTTTGTTATTTCCTTCCTTCTGGTTACACTGGGCTTTTCTTGTTGCTCTTTTTCTAACTCTTTGAGTTGTAGAGTTAGATAATTTGTTACCATTTTTTCTTGTTGTTGTTTTTTTCCATTATGCTTGTAGAGCTATGAACTTCCCTCTCAAGACTGCTCTTGCTGTGTCCCATAGATTTTGGATTGTTGTGTTTTCATTGTCATTTGTTGCCAGGATGTTTTTAATTTGTTTCTTGATTTCTCTGGTAACCCAGTCATTGTTTAAAAGCATGCTGTTCAGTCTCCATGTGTTTGATTTCTTTGGCTTGTTTTTATTGTAGTTGATTTCCATTTTTATGCCACTACTATCTGAAAAGATGCTTGATGTGATTTCTATCTCCTTAAATTTGAAGAGGCTTTGCGTATATCCCAACATGTGGTCTATCTTTGAAAATGACCCATGTACATTTGAGAAGAATGTATATTCTGCGGCTTTGGTGTGTAATGTTCTGAAGATGTTGATTAATTCCATATGGTCTAGTGAGTCATTTAGGATTGATGTTTCTTTGCTGACTTTTTGTTTAGATGTTTTGTCCAAAGGTTTTAGTGGGGTATTAAAATCTCCTACTATGATTGTATTGCTATTGATCTCTTCCTTAATGTCGTCCAGCAGTTTTTTTTAAGTATTTGGGTGCTCCCATATTGGGTGCATATATGTTTACCAGGATTATTTCTTCTTGTTGGATTGCTCCCTTTAGTATTATGAAGTAGCCTTCGTTATTTCTTCTTATGGCCTTCACTTTGAGATCTAATTTTTCAGATATAAGTGTTGCTACCCCAGCTTTTTTTTTCATTTCCATTCACCTGGAAAAACTTTTTCCATCCCTTCACCTTCAGTCTGTGTGCATCTTATTTTCTGAGGCGTGTTTCTTGTAGACAACAGATATATGGGTCTTGTTTTCTTATCCAATCCCTTACCCTATGTCTTTTGATTGGGGCATTTAATCCATTTACACTTAAAGTTATTATTGATAGGTACTTATTTGTCTCCATTTTTATTCTATACATCTGTGTTCCTTCTTTGTTTCCTATTTCTTTTTTTATTTTTACAGCAGACCCTTTAGCATTTCTTGCATTGCTGGTGATAAATTATATCACCACCATTGGTGGTGATAAATTCACTTAGACATTTTTTGTCTGTGAAGCATCTTCAATTTTGATAGATAGCCTTGCGGGTACAGTATCTTGGATTCAGACCCTTCCTTTGCATGAATTTGTATATTTCATTCCATTCCCTTCTGGCCTGATGAGTTTCTGTTGAGAAATCAGTTCCTAGTCTGATGGGGGTTCCTTTATATTTAACTTTCTGTCTCTCTCTGGCTGCTTTTTAGATTCTATGTCATTGGTGTTTGCCACTTTAATTATAATGTGCCTTGGCGTTGGTCTTTTGGGATTCATTTCGTTTGGGACTCTGCGAGCATCTTGGATTTGTGTGTTTTTTCTTTTCTTTTCTATCTCAGGAAAGTTTTCTGTCATGATTTCTTAAAATACGTTTTCCATGTTTTCCTTTTTTTCTGGAACCTCTATTATGCGAATATTGTTTTGTATTATCCCAAAGTTCTCTTAGGCTCTCCTCCTGTTTTTTAATTTTTTTTCTAGAAGCTTCTCTAATTGGGTATTTCTTTTCCATCTTGTCTTCTAGCATCCTCTGCTTCTTCTAGTCTACTCTTGATGCTTTATATTGAGTTCTTCACAGTAGCGATGTTATTTTTCATTTCTTCTTGGTTCATGTTCATTTCCTCTTAGTTCTTCTTCATTTCCTCTTGGTTCTTATTCATATTGTCAAATTTGTCTTCCATTCTTTTTAGCCATTTTATGTTCCTTTCTCTGAATTCTTGCTCTGATAGGTTGCTTGCCTCTAACTCGTTTACTTCCTTTTCTGGTGATGCCTGCTTTTCTTTCATATGTGGGCTCTTTCTTTATCTCCCCCCATGGTCTCTCTTTTCAGGATGTCTCATTATGTAGTTCTCTCTCTCCTGTGTTGATTTAAAGAAACAAAATACAACACAACCAGGTACACACAAGGCACTGAACAGAAATGTATTTGCGATATTAATGACCTCCAATAAAGGTAACCACTAGGGAAAGGCAAATTAGGGAATAGGAGAGAAAGAGGAAGAGTAAAAGGAGAATAGGGAGGGAGAAAGAGAAAAAGAAAAGGAAAAAAGAGTGTCAAAATAAAATTGGAAATGGGGAAAGAGAGAGAGAGAGAGAGAGAGAGAGAGAGAGAGAGAGAGAGAGAGAGAGAAGAAAGAGACTAAGAGGGAAAGGGGGAACAAACTACATACCTGGGGAGAAAATTTCAATAGAACAACCACTCACCCCAGCAATTTCTGGCAACAGTACCTGGAGATTAATACAAACTACAACTCCCACTAAAGTCCCGCAAAGCAAGGGGAAATAGAAGTAAAAAACAATAAAAAACAAAGCAAATAAAAAATACCAAGCAACAGCAACAACAAAAGAATAGGCAAAATAATCTCACTAAAAAGCATAAAAATTCTATATAATCAACATTCATGCAAACAGCATCAAAAGGACAGAGAGGAAAACATTTTTTTTTGCTAATTAATACAGCTAAGGTAGTGATATGTATGCACTTGGCACAGGGGATTGGAAATTAGATATATAAGTAGGGTAAAAATTTTAGCAGGGGGTGGACAGAAAGAGTAGGGAAAATCTAAAGCAGTAAAGGTTAAGATAAACAGGATAAGAAAAGGGGAAAGGTTAGGAAGAGGCTGATGGTATAAAGGTCATGTTGAGATAGGGTTAAATGATGCTAAGGGAGAAATGAAAATAGAATGAAGAACACTAATTCCAATGTAAAATAAAGAGAAAATAAAATGCTAATTTAAAAAAGAAAAGAAAAAGGAAACAAAAAAGTTAAAATAGCAGTAGTAATAATGCTGATTGAACCTAAAAATGTAATAATTAAAAAGGTAAAATCAAGTGAGGAAAAAATTTGTTTCTTAAGTAAAAGATCAAAAAATGAAAATAAAATAAAAAATAGAAAAATTAGCATAAAAATGTGCAGTAGTGAAGGCCATTCATTTCCTCCGTTATTCTGTTTGGCACACCTGTTTCTCAGTCCAGACAGTATTGCAGTTCCCTGCGTTCCGCTGCACTTCAGTGTTGTAAGCTAGTCCTTAATTTTAAGTCGGCGATTTCTTAGTTTCTTGGTTTTTTATTAAATAAAACTAATAATAAACAGTCAGTTTGTACATCAGCCCCTAGATGGCAGTGTTTCTGGATTTATGTCCCAGTCTTTTTGGCTGCTCTAGCCTTCTTTCTCTATTGCATTCAATACAGGTTTGTGGAGGTGGGCTGCCTCGGAGCTGATTTCCAGGTGGTCTCTCCCTGCTCTGCTTCCCAGCTTCCATAAAAGCAGTTTCCCCCTTCCGTCTCTCAGGGCCAGCCAATCAGGATGGTCTCTCCTTTGTAATCAGAATCGAAAGGTTGCAGGGGAGCAAGCCCAGGTGCATGATGGACCAGTCTGCTGGATGGACCAGTCTGCATGCAATTACAAACAGACAGCATACCTTTCAAACTCCTATGTTCTTCCTCCATGTCAGATCAGAATGGGTTGCTCCCTAGAGAACCCCACTATTAACAACCTTGAGGACCCCCATCCACTCTCACGGATCACGCCTGACCCAACAGCAGGGGGTGGGGGGGAGGTTGTGGCCACAGATATCCGTGGTCCTCTGGGTCTCCCAGTGTGCTCACGCATGCTTTTTTCTCTGCTGCCACGTCAGCTGCAGCTTCTGTCGCCACAGCATCTGCAGCTTCTGCCTCTGCTGCCAGGACCCAGACACCCCAAATTAACTGTGGCAAAATTCAACCTTTCTGTGGAATCCGCGTGTCTGCACCTCCTTGGTGGTCTCCACAGTTGTGGTCTCCAAAGTTGTGCTCTGGGACAAGGATCAGGACATATCCATCTATTCTGCTGCCATTTTCTCTCTCCAGGTTTAGGTCATTACCAGATTGTCTTGATTTTTGAGATAGTCCTATAGTGATATGAACTTTCCTCTCAGGTTGCTTTCACTCTGTCCCATAGATTTTGGATTGCTATGTTTTCATTATCATTTGTTTCCAGTATATTTTTTATCTCTTCTTTGATCTCTCTGGTGACCCCATCACTGTCTAATAGCATGCTATGTAACCTCCAAGTGTTTGATTGCTTTTTATTATAGTTGTTTTCTAATTTTATTGTGATCTGAGAAGATGCTTGATGTGATTGCAATCTAATTGAATTTGTAGAGATTTGGCCTGTTTCCTAATATGTGATCTATCTCTGAAAATGTCCCTCGTGCACTTGGGGTGAAATGTTCTGAAGATGTAAATTAGTTCCATCTGATCTAGTTAATTGTTTAGAATTGCTTTTTGTTTTTTTGATAATTTTTTGTCTAGAAAATTTATCCAGTGATGTCAATGGGGTATTAAAGTCCTCTACTATGATTGTATTGCTGTCGATCTCACCTTTTTTATCATCTTTCTGAAGGTTTTTTTTTTTAATGTATTTGGGTGCTCCTGTATTAGGTGTATATATGTTTACCAGAGTTATGTCCTCTTGTTGAATTGCTCCCTTTAGTATTATGAAGTGGCCTTCCTTATCTCTTTTATGGCTTTCACTTTGAGTTCTATTTTTTCAGACATAAGTATTGCTACCTCAGTTTTTATTTTTTTTATTTTCCATTTGCCTGAAAAGTTTTTTTTTTCCATCCTTTCACTTTCAGTCTGTGTGACTCCTTTCTTCTGAGGTGAGTTATGGTTCATGTTTTCTTATCCATTCTGCCACCCTATGTCTTTTGAATGGGACATTTAATTCATTTACATTTAAGGTTAATATTGATAGGTACTTTTTTGTTGCCATTTTTATCCTTTATGTCTGTGTTTCTCCTTCTTTTTCTATTCCTACTTCTTACACCATGCCTTTTAGCATTTCTTGCATTGCTAGCTTTGTGATAATAAACTTCATTAGCCTTTTTTTGTCTGTGAGGCTCTGATTTCCCTTTCAATTTTGAATGATAGCTTTGCTGGATAGAGTATTTCTGAATTCAGTTCCTTTCATTTCATTACTCTGTATACTTCATTCCATTCTCTTCTGGTCTGGTGTTTCTGTTGAGAAATCATTTGATATTGTAATGGGACATCCTTTGTAAGTAACTTCCTGTCTCTTCTCTTGCAGCCCCTAAGATACTTTTTTTTGTTTTGTCATTAATCTTTGCCATTGTAAGTACAATGTGTCTTGTGGGTCTTCTTGGGCTCCTCTTCTTTGGGACTCTGTGCACTTGTGACTTTTTTCCCCCTCAGATCAATGAAGTTTTCTGTTACTATTTCTTCAAATAGGCGTTTTTTTCCTTCCTCAACTTCTACTCCTTCTGGCACTGCTGTTATGTTGATGTTGCTTTGCTTCATGTTATCCCAAAGCTCCCTTTAACTCTCCTCCTACTTTTTAATTTTTTTCCTGTTGTTGTTCAGACTGGGTGTTTTTTCCTACCCTATCTTCTAATTTACTGATTAGGTCCTCAGCTTCTTCTAGTCTACTGGTGAAATGTTCCATTATATTCTTTATTGCAGCTCTGTTATTCTTCATTTCCTCTTAATTCTTACAAATGTTGTTGAATATCTTATCTAGATGCCTGTGCATCTTTGTAACCATAATTCTTAATTCTTTCTCTAACAAATTGCTTTCCTCTATTTCATTTATTTGCTTATCTGGAGATTCCTACTTTTCTTTCCTTTTGGGATTTTTCTTTTTGTCTTCCCATTTTACTGTCTCTTTTTATTTATTTCTATGTAATGTGAGTTGCTATCACTTTCTGGCCCTGGGCAACCTACTTAAGTTCTGCGAAGTTGAAGTCCATAGCCATCCAATAGTTCAGGACTCCTTATCCCAGAGGCTGGGCCTTCCTTGATTTTCACACCTTCATTGTCTCTGCTCTGAGTTGTATTCCTTTCCTCCATGTACCTGGTTCTGCAGTTGTTTTCTGCAGGTGCTTGTGTTCAGTGGAAGCAGGTGCACACTTCCTCTAGTGTGTGACTCCCTGTGAGATCCCAGAGCCCTCTGGCATGCAATTCACTACATGGCCCTGGTGCCTGTGACAGGGTGGCATCCTAGGACCCTCTGGCTTGCTGAATAGTCATGGAGGATGTTCAGGTCATATGTCTCCAGTTCACACCCATTGGCACTGTTGGTCCTGGGACCAAGGCAGAGAGGGGCTCAGAGTCCCTCTGGCTGCACTCACAGCACGGGGTCCTGAAGCACAGGATCTGGGAGTGCATGGTCCTGAAGTGCAGGGACTTGGGGCATGGAGGGCTGGCACATGATGTCCTGACAAGGGGGCGGTGGCGCCAGGCCCTGGCACCATGACCAGGCACACTGAGTCTGGGTGTGTGACCTGAAGCACTGTGTCTGGGAATGCAGAGTACTGGCACATGGGGACCTAAAGTGTGGGGGATCGGTTGTGCAGTAAAATTATTTAGTCTGCCTAGAATGCTGAGGTTGTGACTTAATCATTGCTTCCACATCTGTGATGTACTATATTACAAGATGGTGTTAACCATCATTTCTCATATGAGAATAAAGCTAAAAGAATCAACCAAGGACAATAGCTGAATCTCACTCCTGAGAAAAACCTTATAAAATAGGATATGCAATTATCTAACATGATTGGCTACTAGAAATGATCTTCATGTAAGTAAATGGTCTCTTAGGACTCCTTTAAAACTTTGAATTTTGTAAAAATAATTTAATTATATCTTGTTACCAAAATGAATAATGTAGTTTTTAATAGACAAAACAGTTTATAGTAATTATCTACCAATTTAACATAGAAATATAGAATACTCTGTTATTATAGAATCTTTATTATTGACATTGTTGTTATTATTTAAGCTGGAACATTAATAAATGAGGCAACACAGGGTCAAACATTAAGTAACTTGCCTAAAGTAATGAAATGGCACAGGTCTAGAACCTAGATCTGTAGTTCTACTCCTAGTTTAGAATTTTCTATCACATCACCCTAGTGACCTTGGGTTTTCTCTTCTGGGACTGTTTGGATGTGAGTATTTCTTTTTAACAATCAATAACTTTCTGAAACATCTTACCTAATTCCTCTGAGATGTCCAGGGCCAATGTACGTGAAATTATATTCTGTATCAGAGCTATAGGAAGCCCCAGAAACCTATTATGGGACTGGGTAATTATAGTCAGTCTTTCCCCCAATAAACTCAAAGGAACCGGGTTTACTTTTGCTCACTACTGCATTTACAGTGCCTGGTACAGAGAAGTTACTTAAATATCTGTTTAATGAGTGAATAGATATAAATGAAATTAGCCTTTTTTATTACTAATCATTATTACACTGGGCCGCTGGCTATTTTAAAAGCTGGGTATATCTTCTCTTTTGTTTCTCAAAATATTTTTCCAATATATCTGCTTGGAAACATGAGACAAAACAAAACTAAACAAACAAACAAACAAACAAACCTTTCACTATTCCCCAGATAGGAGCTTCCATGTTGGTTTGCTTGTTGTGGTAAAGTCAAAGTACTTGCAGCAATTAACAACATGTTCTGCTGTTAAACTCAGCACCAACACAAAATGCTTTAATTAAACAACCACATGCCTAGATGCCAGTTGAAATTAAACATCTTGGATCCCTGTTTGTACTCTAACTCAGTTAATACAATCAGGATATGCTATATGTATAAAAGGACTCAAAGCTATACAAATGGCAAATAGGTCTCTTAAAGTTTATATGCTTATGTTTTACTTGATAGATAATATGCTCTGATATAGGAAAATGCAATATAAATTTTGAATATTAAAATGAACAAACCAAGATTTAGGTTGCAGTATGTCTACATTTATTGACTACTATGTGCCAAGCATTATGCTGATGGCTCTATTTTTTTCTTTATATATTTTATTGAGTTTTTTACAGAGAGGAAGGTAGAGAAGTAGAGAGTTAGAAATATCGATGAAACAGAAACATTGATCAGCTGCCTCCTACACACCCCTACTGGGGATGTGCCCTTGATCAGAATCGAACCTGGGACCTTTCAGTCCACAGGCTGATGCTCTATCCATTGAGCCAAACTGGATTTGACTCTAATTTTTTTTAAATTCCTATGTGACAGACATTATCCTCAATACACTAAAAAAATATGTGTGGAGAAGTTAAGTATTTTACCCATTATCACATGGTAAATAAGACTGAATTTAAGGTCTGTTTACCTGAATTGATAATTTATGATACTTCTATTATACCATCTACCATTTGTAAGATTCAGTAGAAGGAACACAGGATAGATAATCAAGATATCTGGAATTTAGATCTTGTTCTGCCTTGAGGAAGTCACCTATCATGCTAAACTGCAATTTTTGATTTGTATAATGAAGATCATTTATTGTCATTGTTAGGGTATGCCTGTGTTGACAGTATTTCATAAACTCATTCTGTGAATAGGAGAATGTTTAATATTGTGATTATCAATATAGCCAAGGTTTTTTTGTATTTTGTTGGAGGTGCATATCTATTCATCCAGCAAATATTTAAGTACTTAAAATATTCAAGGCCCTTTGCCACATGATGGAGATAAAACGGTATATGGAAACAACAAAACAAAAAAGATAGTGAATACTACCTTTAAGGAGCTTCCAGTAATTTAGTGGGATTGAGATAGACACCAGAAATCACCAATAAATATAAAATTTATAATTGTGTTACATGCTACAAAAAGAGAAAAATATGATGCCATGAAAGCATAGGTTGGGGTTCCTTGATTCAGTTATGACAATGAGGGAGGCTTTACTGAGGAAATGATGCTAAGGCTGAGATCCAAAGGAAGAATAGGAGTTAACTGGATAGATATGGGAATAGGTAAGTGATTTCCAAGCAGTGATTTCCAATGACACATGCAGGGTCCTGTGTGATTTTTAACAAATGAAAGGATTTAAGTATAGCTGGATCAGAGTGGAAGAGAGTGAAGCAAAATGAAGCTTGAAGGGTAGGTAGACACTAAACCATGCCAAGGCTCATATGCCATGTTGAAAACTTGGTTGCATTTTGGTTAAACACAGCTTGATTTTTACTTTTCAAAAAAGGAGTGGTATAATTTTACATGGTATACTTATGTTTACCCAGTATTTTTACAAAGAAATTATGTGGTTATATGCTCTTCATACCTCAACTAATTAAGAAGAGTTAACAATAGTTAAAAATGTGACTATGTGATGAGTGACATATAGTTGCGAATAGGAACTAAGAAGAAAATTCTAAAAGTAAGAATTAAAATATGACACAGTAGATTCAATCCACTAAGTAGGCAAAATTTAATATATAAATTATATTGTTGAACAGTTATAGTATGAGATACTGCTAAATAAGAAAAATAATGCTGTATATGAGTAGGACCTAAAGTGAGTGCTGATGAGAAATACAAATGGCTGTGGGCTAAGAGAGTCTGGGAAAACATTATGAAGATGATTGGAACTGAATGCATCCCTAGATACTGGGTAAGATATGGATTACTGGACAAAGGCATATATAAACACACCACTGTGTCTCAAAAACACAAAATAATAATTTCAAATTCTCAAGGACAGAAAGGAGGAAATTGATTTCTTAGCCTTTGTCTCTGCTAAAGACAAGTTGCAGAATTATTTCCTAGACTCGATCCTGTGTGTGTCTACCTAGCAACCACTTCTAATGACATGCACTTTCAAAGTACAATAGTACCCTAGAAACCATCTGGTCCACTTACTTTATTGAATACAAGAGGCCCGGTGCATGAAATTTGTGCAGGGGTGGGGAGAGTGGCCCTCAGCCCAGCCTGCACCCTTTCCAATCTGGGACCCCTCAAGGGATGTCCGACTGCCCTCTCACAATCCAGGACTGCTGGCTCCCAACTGCTTGCCTGCATGCTTTCCTGATTGCCCCTAACCGCTTCTGCCTCCCAGCCTTATCACCCCCTAACCACTCCTATGCCAGCCTGATTGATGTCTCACTGCTCCCCTGTCAGCCTGTTTGCCCCCAACTTCCCTCCTCTGCCAGCCTGGTCACCCCTAACTGCCCTCCCCTGCAGGCTTGATTGCCCCAACTGCCCTTCCTTGTAGGCCTGGTCCCCCCAACTGTCCTCCCCTGCTGGCCATCTTGTGTACACATGGGGGCAGGATCTTTGACCACATGGTGGCAGCCATCTTGTGTGTTGGAGTGATGGTCAATTTGCATATTACTCTTTTATTAGATAGGATAGAGGCCTGGTACATCAGTGGGGGCCAGCTGGTTTGCCCTGAAGGGTGTCCCAGAACAATGTGGGGTTCCCTTGGGGTGTGGGGCAGCCTGAGCGAGGGGCCTGTGGTGGTTTGCAGGCCAGCTACGCTCCCTGGTAACCCAAGGGGAGGCCCTGGTATCTGGAATTTATTTACCTTCTACAACTGAAATTTTGTAGCCTGGAGCAGATCCAAGCCTCCTGCTCGATCAGTGGCTGTTGCCATTTCTGTTTGGATTTGTTTACCTTCTATAATTGAAACTTTGTATCCTTGAGTGGAGGCCTGGGCCCACCAGGGTGTATGGAAAGCTTGGCTTCCTCCATTGCCTGGGAAATCCAAGCCTCCTTTCTGGTAACCATCTTGGTTGAGTTTATTTGCATGCTTGCTCTGATTGGCTGGTGGGAGTGACTGGTGGGTGTAGTAGGGTGATGGTTAATTTGCATATTACTCTTTTGTTAGGTAGGACTAGTGACCCAGTGCACAAAATTCATGCATGAAGGGGGGTGTCCCTCAGCCTGGCCTGCACCCTCTCCAATCTGGGACCCCTCAAGGGACATCAGACTGCCGGTTTAGGCCCGATTCCTGTGGGCCTAAACCTGCATTTGGACATCCTTCTTGCAATACAGGACCACTGGCTCCTAATTGCTTACCTGCCTGCCTGCCTGATTGCCCCTAACCACTCTGCCTGCTGGCCTGCTTGCCCAAACCTGCTCCCCCCACCTTCCGCTGGCCTGCTTTTCCCCAGCTCCCCCACCCCCACCCCAGCCTGATCACTTCCAACTGCCCTTCCCTCCTGGCCTGATCACCCCTAACCACCTCTGTCTCGTCCCTGCCACCATGGCTTTGTCTGGGCATCTTGCTACCCACCCACTGACCCTTGCCCAGGCTAGCCCTGCCCCGATGGGGGCGTGGCTGGCCTGCAAACTGCCCACGGCCCCTTGCCCAGTCTGGCCTCACCCCAAATGAGGACCACCCCCTGATCCCCTGATGGCAAATGGGGATCCGGGAATGGGTGGCGGGGGATGTGGGCAGCACCAGGCCAAGGCCCCCACCCTGTCAGTCACCACACACACAGAGGACAACCTGTGGTGAGGGCAGGGATGGTGAGTGGGCAGTAACAGCAGACTTCTCAGTCCCTACCCCCAGCCATCAGGCACTGATCACTCTACGGTGAAAGGAACCGGGGGTAGGTAGGTGGGGGGGAGGGGCGCCGGCTGTGGGCAGCCAGGGAAGATGGCCCTGATTCGCAGGCCAGGCCTAGGGACCATACCAGTGCACAAATTTTGTGCACTGGGCCTCTAGTATAATCATATGAAACCCTCAGATAGGCCCCAGCTGATATACACAACCCAGGACAACTTTAAGGAAGACCTCAATCTCAGATACCTATCCTTAAATATCATCTAGTGAAACTTCTAGATTAGGTTGGTTAAATCCATAATAGAGGCTCAGTAGGACATAGCAAACAGTGCAGTGCAGCACCACTCATAGTAAAAGCTGTTCAGCAGGAAGCAGCATGACTCAAAGTGCACCCTGGGCAGCAGACAGCAAGCCAAAAGCAAGAAAAGAAAGACCCCCAGATGGTGATGGTTATTGCCTCAACATCCTACTCACAGTGCCAATTTTCATATACTTACCCTGAAAGATGTGGGATAAACCCCTCACCTAAAATGCTGTTTGAACACGCTAAAAAAAAGAATGAAAAGATTTATTACTGACATAATAGGGTTTTCTAGGGAAAGCAAGGCTGGCTCCTAAGTCAGTCTGAAGTAGTGTGAGTGAAGAGAGGGTGAGTGGCTTTGTTTTTTATGGTATTTAGGTGGTAGGGCCCAAATAAGGTTTATATGCTTGCTGTGGCTTACATTACTTAAACTTCCCTTCCAGCACCATGAACAGTCCCTGGACCTTTCTTGTCAGTTTGCCCTGATATGGGGCAAAAAGGGAAAGAAAGAGGGATGGGACTTAAAAACTATCATTGGTTATACATCAAAAATGGAATCAGACTCTCTAGTATAATGTTCATCTCTAAAAATAAATTTCAGTGCCACCAGTAGAAGGCAAAGGAGAAGCTTGCCGGCTAAACAAGAAGGCTAGAATGAAAAGAAAAGCATGTTCGACTTTTTTTAAAAAATGCCTAATATTTTAAAGTAGTGATATTAATAATTTGAGATATCGTATTAAATTCTTCAGCCTTCTTTTGCCATTATATTGAAAATTAAAATATAGTAGTGATATTTATGTCCCTTTTACTATGTGATTCTATTTTTGGAGTCCTATATAGAGTTTATATTATGCTTTACTTTGAAAATACATGGTTTTATTTGTAAGATTTCTTACTTGTTATTTAAAGCTAAATATTGCCCCCCAGAAGCTGAGACCTCTGGTCTGCATCAATGGCCTGCATTCTGTATCACAAACTAGTTGTGCTGTGTTAGGAAAATCTTTTATTCTCTGCTTCATATTCTTCATCTGTAAATTGATCCATCCAGCAAAAGATTTTGAAGTATCTTCTATCAGATAGATATTAAAGAAGGTGATGAGGGTACAAAGCTAAGCAAGACATCGTTCCTGCTCTCAAAGAGCTTGCAACATGGAGGGGCATACATGTCTGCAACTGCAATATGGTATGTCATGTGAAAAGTGTGCACATGGTGCTGGGAATAATAATTATATGGACAATATTTTTTATCATTTTCCTTATATTAAAGTACTTTGAAATGTATAAAGCAAAATAAAAGTACCATATTTGCTGGCATATAAGACGATTTTTTGGCCCTGAAAAATACCGTATTTGCCGGCATATAAGAGACTGGGCGTATAAGACGACCCCCTAACATTTCCACTAAAAATACAGAGTTTGTTATATACTCGCCGTATAAGACTACCCCCAACTTGGAGGCATATTTTTCAGGGCCAAAAAGTCGTCTTATATGCCGGCAAATACAGTATAAGTAAATACTCTGCTGCCTTTTGTCTACTTCATTCATTTTGAGCTTAGAATTTTTGATACTCTTAAAGTATATTTCTGGCATTTGAATTACTTTGAGGCAGTATTTAATATATTTCTAATTAAGATACAATTTTAGTTTGAATGGTCCTATTCTCCAAATTATGGAGTTGTGTGTTCCTCTTACCATAAAGACCGAATGCTGCTGCAGCAAATGACACAATGTGGAAAATGTTAATATTATAAAAATTATGGGTTCTAAAGACCTCAACTGGGCTCTTAGCACACCATTTAACAGTCATTGTCTATCCTTAATTATTTCCCTCTCCTGTTGGCAGTGGTTGCCATTGCAACCCTTTACCGCCTTTCTCACAGCTACTACTCCATGCATTCTCCTTGATACAACCCCTACCAGTCCCATCAGTCTTACCTCCATCATTCTCCAATACACAATTAGGCTCCATCCCTATCTAACTATTGCGTGGGCTACGTTGCATTAGGTATCTGTACCTTTGCTCTTGCTATTCCTCTATCTGGAGTCCACCCCTTACAACAAACTTATCAAACTTCTACTTTTTTGCCAGACTCATTTCACGTATCTATAATCTGTGAACCTTCTTTGACAGCCCAGGCATAGCTGGCCACTCCTTCTTGTATATTACCGCTAGATAGAGTATTTTCTGCTACTTTAGAATGTTTTATATTATGTTGCACTGTTTTCTTTATAACTATCTCCGCTAATAAACTGTGAAGTCCTAGAGAGCCAGGACTCTCTCATTTATCTTTGAATCCCTAGCTCCTAGTATAGTGCCTGTCAGAAACATAAATATTTGAGGGAGAAAAGGAAATGAAATTACATAAATATTAGAACTATAGAGCTTCTTTTAAGAACACAAAACCACAGTGTTATTACTTTCAAACTTCCTTTTTCTCTCGACCTTTTGGAAATTTTTTCCCATTTAATAGATGCTAAAATTTGTTTTTAAAGAACTTCACAGAGGCAGCTGTCTGACAGCTGTACAGCATCTGTGCTTTCAGGCCTGGGTAAAAACATCTGGCTACTTGAGAATAGAAGCTCTGTACTAAATGAGTTTCCCAGACCAATGGTAATTAGTATTCTACAAATGTGCCTTGCATTGTCCTGCTTTGACATGCTAATGTATACAGCTTATCACTCTAAACTGTGAAGTTTCTTTTTGTTTGTGCACCTCAATGAAGTTTAAAAAAATAATATTAGCATGTTGGTACATTTTGGCCATAAAAACTTTTTTGTAGTAAATTACAACATCACAGTAAAGTAAGTGATTAATCCAGAGAAGTGTATACATATGTACTCACGCATTTATGCTGTTAGGCAACAACCTATACTGTAGACAAGTTTCTCTTCAAACAAAATAATCAATGTATATTCCAAACACCCTTTGCTTTATTTCCCTGATATGGAACTACCTCGGAGACTATTTCCACTAAAAAAAAAGGACTTGAAATAAATGAAGTCTTTGTGCACCTGCAGGGCTATCTTATTATACTTAAACCTTCTTGGTCAGTCCCCTCTAACCTATTTATACAGACCAATTCTGATAAAAAAAAATTATTAATTACTGTGATGAGCACCACATGCACACACAGATGGTCTATTTCTAGGGTTCTGCCTTTAATAAAGCTGTGAGGAGCTATCAGTAATGATAGTGTTTGAATTTCCAAAATTGCGTTCAAATACCTACCATATATCTCAGATTTCATAACTGTGATCCAGGTTTCTCCAATTTCATTTATGTTACATTCTGCAATCAAGGAATAAAATACTTCTTAAATGGTTAGTTAGCATCACTAATAATTTAAAAGGAATTTATGAATTTAGTAATACCCTTCATTAGCTTAACTTGAATTAAATGCAGAAATGACAGCAGTTCATATTTCAGTCCCCAGATCCCGATGTGTGTGCGTGTGTGTGTGTGTGTGTGTGTGTAGAAAGGAATAAGCATACAGATGGAAGTCTAATAAGCCAGTGCTTAAGGGCACTATTATAGGGCACTTAAGACTATACCATGATTCTTGCTCCCATTATAATGCAATCTTCTTGAGAGGACCATTAAAAAAAATTTAAATCATTGATATTTAGATAGAGAGGAAGGGAGAGGGAGAGAGTGAAACATTGATTCAATCCACTGCCTCCTGCATGACGCCCCCTACTGGGGATCCAACCCATAACCCAGGCATGTGTCCTAACCGGGGATCAAACTGGCAACCTTTCAGTGCACAGGACAACACCCAACCAACTGAGCCATGCTGGTCAGAGTAAGAGGACTATTTTGAATTCAATTTTAAATCTCAATAGCATCTAGCATCATGTTTTGTATAATTCAAGTTATTATCAGATGATTGTAAATATACACTGAGTGACCAGATTATTATGACCTCTGAACGCATGATAATCTGGATAGATATATATATATATTAATTAGAGGCTCGGTGCATGAATTCATGCATGGGTGGGGTCTGGCCAACCTGGCCAGGGGGCAGGGGCATGGACGATTGGCCAGCCTGCCTGCTGGTTGAGCTCCTGGTCGAGGGGACAATTTGCATATTAGCCTTTTATTATATAGGATATACACTGAGTGGCCAAATTATTATGCGTTCAGAGATCGTAATAATCGTGCTTGCTAAGTATACCACAACACTGTAATTTAGAATTGGGGCCCTGTTTACCTTTCAAATTTTGAAGGTGTTCCCAGAGGTAATATAGCTTTAAAGTAACTTACTAAGAAACAATAGTGTGTCCAGAGGAAGCATAATGTCTAGATGATCTAGACTCCCTAAGCAACAGTTGAATGACCTGGATCCTAGAGCAGAGTACTGAATGCAAGAAATACTTGCCTTTAAGTATAAGAAAGGGCAGAACTGGAGTTAATGAGGGAAATTTCTGAAAAGACAATATCTTCTTAGATTAAGAAAAAATTTTTTCTAGTGTCTGAGATGCCTCACAATTGAGTGGAATGCCTTAAATACAATTTAAGCAGTACAGGAATGACTGTGTGGAGGACATTATTTGGGAGATAAGACTAAGTAAATTCTGTCATCCTTCCATTATTATATAAAAGTGGAAAAGGCATTGAGTAGTAGTCATGTTTCTTGTTATATCATACTTTTCATTAGCCCACCAATGAAAAGTATTCACCTTTTTAAAATTGTTATACTATCTTATTCAATGACAGTGTTTCCATAGCTCCATGGTCAGCAAACTGCGGCTGGCGAGCCACATGCGGGTTCTTTGGACCCTTGAGTGTGGTTCTTCCACAAATTACCATAGCCTGGGTGAGTCTATTTTGAAGAAGTGGTGTTAGAAGAAGTTCAAGTTTAAAAAATTTGGCTCTCAAAAGAAATTTCAATCGTTGTACTGTTGATATTTGGCTCTGTTGACTAATAAGTTTGCTGACCACTGCCCTAGAGTATTTTTTCCCTAGATCAGTGTTTCCCAAACTTTTGACATATATATATATACCCCTTCTATAATTTTCTTTTTAAAAAAATATTTTATTGATTTTTTACAAAAAGAAAGAGAGAGGGATAGAGAGTTAGAAACATTGATGAGAGAGAATCATCGATCAGCTGCCTCTCGCACACCCCCTATGGGGATGTGCCCACAACCAAGGTATATGGCCTTGACCAGAATCGAACCTAGGACCTTTGGGTCTTCAGGCCGACGCTCTATCCACTGAGCCAAACTGGTTTTGGCCCTTCTATAATTTTCATAATGCTGAGTACCCCCCGTCAAAAAAAAAAAAAAGAATGTATTTTAATAACAATCAAAATTTATTTATTTTTTATTTTTTTGCTACATACACAAAATAATAAACAAATAAAATTATTCATAATAAAACATAAATAAAAGTTATATTATAAATAAAATGTATTTGCACACGGGACCATCTCATGCCTCACAAGACTGTCTTGACTTGACTCATGAGAACATAGAATTAGGCGCAGCTAAGCACGGTACAGTGCATATCCCCACCAAACTCCGGTGCAATGCGTACCCCCACCAAACTCTTTCCATATCCCTGGGGGTACGCATACCACACTTTGGGAAACATTGCCCTAGATAGCGCTCCAAATAACAGTGCCATTTTTATCATTCATATCTCAGCTCAAATGCCATTATTTCAGAAAAGCCTTCCCTGAGCATCCTTTTTAAAATAGTTCACCCCCACACTCACCCCCATCTCCTATTACTCTATCTTATCACCTTGTTTACTTCCTTCAGATAAATTACTATAATCTGTAATTTTTATGTTTGTTTTTCCCTATCTTTCGCTAATCAAATTTAAGCTCCATGAGAACATGCATGAAGCTTGTCTGTCTTATTCACAGTTAAATCGCTAGTTCCCAGGACAGTGTCTTGCATAAACTAGGAACTCAGTGAGTATTTCATATATGTCTAGATGAAGATCTGCTCCCACATGTTGGGTTTTCTGTTTTGTTAAAGCCATTAGGGGGCTGGAAGGTCCTTGCTTAAAGACATTTTGTACTTCTACCAAAAATAAAGGATTTGGATGTCCAAGATTGAAAATTTTTCCATTTGTACCATGTGCCAACAAGTGGCCCATTTTTTTCTTTTAATTATTTTTATTTTAATTTTACTATTTTAAGTATTACACATAGTAGTACATATATCTCCTTTTTTCCCCCATTGACCTTCTCCCAGCCTCTCCTACTCCTTGTCGCATGCCTCCATCCCACCCCCGCCCCAGTGTCTTGTGTCCATTAGTTGTGCTTATATGCATTCATACAAGTCCTTTGGTTGATCTTGTACCTCACCCACCTCTTCAACATTCCCACTGTAATTTGACAGTCTGTTTGATGCTTCTCTGCCTCTGTATATTTTTGTTCATCAAGTTATAATGTTCTTTATTATCCATAAATGAGTGAGATCATGTGGTACTTTTTTGTCACTGACTGGCTTATATCACTTAACATAATGCTCTCCAGATCCATCCATGCTGCTGCAAATGGTAAGAATTACTTCTTTTTTATAGCAGCATAGTATTCCATTGTGTAGATGTACCATAGTTTTCTGATCCAGTCATCTGCTGATGGGCATAAAGGCTGTTTCCAAATCTCCCAATGGTGAATTGTGCTTCTATGAACATAGGGGTGCATATATCCTTTCAGATTGGTGTTTTCAGTTTCTTGGGATATATTCCTAAAAGTTGGATAACTGGGTCAGATGGGAGTTTCATTTTAGTTTTTTGAGGAAACTCCATACTGTTCTCCACAGTGGATGCACCAGTCTGTATTCCAACCAGCAGTGCATGAAGGTTCCTTTTTCTCTACATCCTTGCCAACACTTGTCATTTGTTGATTTGTTGATGATAGCCATTCTGACAGGTGTGATATGGTAACGCATTATCATTTTGATTTGTATCTCTCAGATAATTAGTGGTTTTGAGCATGTTTTCATATGTCTCTTGGCTTTCCTTATGTCTTCTTTCGAAAAGTTTCTAATTAGGTCTGTTTCCACCCCCCTTTTTTGTTATTGGATCATTTATCTTCCTTTTTTTAAGTTGTATGAGTTCCCTATAAATGTTGGAGATTGAACCTATATCATTGATAACACTTGCAAATATGTTCTCCCATATAGTTGGGCTTTCTTGTTGTTTTGTTAAATGTTTCTTTTGCTGTGCAAAGGGTTTTATTTTGATGTGGTCCCATTTGTTTATTTTCTCTTTAGTTTCCATTGCCCTAGGAGTAGTATCTGTGAAAAAATTGCTTCGGCATATGTCTGAGATTTTGCTGCCTGTAGAATCCTTTAGAATGTTTATGGTTTCTCATCTTACATTTAAGTTCTTTATCAATTTTGAGTATATTTCTGTGTATGGTGTAAGTTGGTGGTCTAGTTTCATTTTTTTGTTGTTGCGTTATCTGTCCCAACAACATTTATTGAAGAGACTGTCATGACTCCATTGAATGTTCATGCCTCCTTTGTCATATATTAATTGAGCATAGTGGTTTGGATTGATATCTGGGTACTCTATTCTATTCCATTGGTCTATATGTCTGTACTTGTGCCAGTACCAGGCTGTTTTTTAAGAATAGTGGGTTTGTAATACAGCTTGAAATCTGGTATTGAGATCCTTCCTACTTTACTCTTCTTTTTCAGGATTGCTGTGGTTAATCAGGGTCTTTTTTTTATTCCAGATGAATTTTTGGAGAGTTCTTTCCAGGTCTGTGAAATATGCCATTGGTGTTTTAATGGGAAGTGCATTGAATCTATAGAATGCTTTGGGTAGTATGGTCATTTTAATGATGTTGATTCTACCAATCCATGAACATGGTGTGTTCTTCCATCTATTTACGTCTTCCTCTATATCTCCTTTTTCAGTGTCCTATAGTTTTCAACATATATGTATTTTACCTTCTTAAGTTTATTCCAAAGTATATTAATTTTTTTGGTGTGATGGTAAACGGGATTGCTTTTTTACTCTCTGTTTCTGTAAGTTCACTATTGGTGTATAGAAATGCCATAGATTTGTTGGCATTCATTTTGTATCCTGCTACATTGTCAAATTAATTTATTAAGTCAATTAGTTTTTTGATGGAGTCTTTTGGGTTTTTTATATACAGTATCATGTCATCTGCAAATAAGGATAACTTTACTTCTTCTTTTCCAATGTGGATGCTTTTTATTTCCTCTTCTTGTCTAATTGCAATGGCTAGTACTTCCAGTACTATATTGAACAGGAGTGGTGAGAGTGGGCATCCCTGTCTTCTTCCTGTTTTTAGGGGAAATGGTTTTAGTTTTTTCCCATTGAGTATGATGTTGGCTCTGGGTTTATCATATATGGTTTTTGTTATGTTGAGGTATTATGCTTCTAATCCCCCCGTTGCTGAGAATTTTTATCAAGAAAGACTGTTGGATTTTTGTCAAATGCTTTTTCTGCATCAATTGATATGATTATATGATTTTTATCTCTCAACTTGTTTATGTGATGTATCACCTTTATTGATTTGCAGATATTGTACCAACCTTGCATCACTGGGATAAATCCTACTTGGTCATGGTGTATGATATTTCTGATGTATTGCTGGATCTGATTTGCTAGAATATTTTTGAGGTTTTTGACATCTATGTTCATGAGGGATATTGGCCTGTGGTCCTCTTTTCTTGTGTTGTCTTTATCTGGTTTTGGTATTAGGGTGATTCTGGCTTCAGATAAGGAGCTTGGAAGTGTTCCTTCCTCTTGAAATTTTTGAAATAGTTGGAGGAAGATAGGTTTTAGTTTTTCCTTGAATTTTTGGTAAAACTCCCACATGAAGCTGTCTGGCCCCAGGCTTTTGTTTGCTGAAATCTTTTTGTTGACTGCTTCAATTTCTTCCATAGTTATTGGCCTATTGAGAAGTTTAAATTCTTCCTGAATGAGTTTTGGAATGTTATATTTTTCTAGAAATATGTCCATTTTCTCCAGGTTGTCCAGGTTGTTGGAATAGAGGTGTTCATGGTATTTTTTTAAACAATTGTTTGTATTCCTGTGGGGTCTGTTGTGATTTCTCCTCTTTCATTTCATTTCTGATTTTGTTTATTTGGGTCCTCTCTCTTTGCTTCTTGCTGAGCCTGACTAGAGGTTCATCAATCTTGTTTTATCTTTTCAAAGAACCAGCTCTTGGTTTTGTTGGTCTTTTGTATTGTTTCCTTGGTCTCTATGTCGTTTATCTTCACTCTGAGCTTTAGTATTACCCTGCTTATGATTACACTGGGTTTTTCTTGTTGCTCTCTTTCTAAAACATTGATTTGTAGGATTAGGTAATTTATTACCATTGTTTCTTTTTTTTTTTTTTTTTTTTTTGCAATAGGCTTGTAGAGCTATGAACTTCGCTCTATAGACGGCTTTCGCTGTGTCACGTAAATTTTGGATTGTTGTGTTTTCAATGTTATTTGTTGCCATGGTGTTTGTTGCCATGATCTCTCTGGTAACTAGTCATTGTTTAATAGCATGCTATTTAGTCTCCATGTGACTGATTTTTTTTTGGCGGTTTTTATTGTTGTTGATTTCCAGTTTTATGCCACTGTGATCTGAGAATATGCTTAGTATTATTTCTATCTTCTTGAATTTGAAGATACTTTGCCTATGTCCCAGCATATGATCTGTCTCTGAAAATGACCCATGTGCACTTCAGAAGAATGTATATTCTGTGTCTTTGGGGTGAAATGATCTGAATATGTCAATTATTTCCATCTGGTCTAATAGTCATTTAGGATTGATGTTTCTCTGCTGATTTTTTGTTTATAGGATTTGTCCAATGGTGATAGTGGGGTATTAAAGTCCCCTACTATGATTGTATTGCTGTCAGTCTCTCCTTTGATATCCTCCAGGAGTTTTTATATATTTGGGTGGTCCTATATTGGGTGCATACATGTTTACCAGAGTTATTTCTTCATTTTTGGGTTGCTCCCTTCAGTATTATGACGGTGCCTTCCTTATCTCTTGTTATGTCCTTCTCTTTGAGATAAAATTTGTCAGATATAAGTAGTGCTACTCCAGCTTTTTTTCCCATTTCCATTCTCTTCAAAAACCTTTTTCCATCCCTTCACCTTCAGTGTGTGTGTGTGAGTCTTTTTTCCTGAGGTGTGTTTCCTGTAGACAGCAGATATATGGGTCATGTTTTCTTCTTTAATCAGTTACCCTGTGTCTTTTGATTGGGGCATTTAACCCATCTACATTTAAAGTTATTATTGATATTTGTTGGCATTTTTATTCTTTACTTATTTTTGGCATTTTTATGCTTTACTCCTCTGTTCCTTCTTTGCTTCTTATTTCTTCTTTATACAGTAGACCCTTTAGCATTTCTTGTATTGCTGGTTTGGTGGTAATAAACTCCCTTAGTCCTTATTTGTCTGTGAAGATCCTGATTTCACCCTCAATTTTGATTGATAGCCTAGCTGGGTATAGTATTCTTGGATTTAGACCCTTCCTTTGCATGACTTTGTATATTTCATTCCATTCCCTTCTGGCCTGATGTGTTTCTGTTGAGAAATCAGTTGCTAGTCTGATGGGTGATTCTTTGTAGGTAACTTTCTGTCTGTCTCTGGCAGCATTTAAGATTCTTACTTTGTCGTTGGTGTTTGCCAATTTAATTATAATATGCCTTTGTGTTGAATTTTTGGGGTTCATTTTGCTTGGGACTCCATGAGCTTCTTGGATTTGTATGGGTTCTCCCCTCCCCCCCCCCATATCAGGGAAATATTCTGTCATTATTTCTTCAAACAGGTTTTATATTCCTTGCTCAGTTCCCTATCCTTCGGGATCCTCTATTATACGGATGTTGTTTTGTTTCTTGTCCCAACGTTCCCTTAGGCTCTCCTCCTGCTTTTTAATCATTTTTTCTAGAAGGTGCTCTACTGAGGTATTTTTTCCTACCTTCTCTTCTAGCTCACTTAAGCCATCCTCTGCTTCTTCTAGTCTACTATTGATGCTTTCCATTGAGTTCTTTAGAGCAACAATGTCATTTTTCATTTCTTCTTGGTTTTTCTTCATTTCCTCTTGGTTCTTACACATATTATCGAATTTGTCTTACATTTTTTCATCTACCTTATCACCATTTCTCTTAATTATTTCTGTGACAGGTTGTTTGCCTCCTTTTAATTTACTCCCTTTTCTGGTGATGCCTACTTTTCTTTCATATGTTGTCTATTTCTTTATCTCTTCTCCATGTCTCTGATTATGTAGGTTTCTCTCTCCTGCTTTAATTTAAAGGCACAAAGTACAACCTAACAACACACAACACACAAGGCACTGGACACAAGGGTATTCACAATATTAATAACCCCAGAGAAAGGTGACCATCACAGAAATATGAATTAGAGGATAAGAAAGAAAGAAGAAGAAATGGAATGTAAAAATGAAATTGGGAAACTGAAAAAAAAAGTAAGATAGAAAAGAATGGGCATAAGAAAGAAAAAGGGAAAAAACTATTTATATGGGGAGAAAACTGCAATAAAACAGCCACTTATCCCAACAAATGCCAGCAACAAATACCTAGAGAAAAATGCAAACTACAAACAACAACTAATATCAAGCAAGGTGAGGGAAAGCAGAATCAAAAAACAAACAAAAAACAAACTAAAAGAAAGCAAAACAATTTCACAAACAATCATAAAAAAATGTAATCCACAATCAAGCAAACAACAAAAGGACAGAGAAGAGAAATTTGAGGTAGTGAAGAAAGAGAAGAGAGGTGTGTATGGACTTGGAACAGAGGATTGGAAGTTAGATATATAAGTAGCATAATATTTTTTAAAATATATTTTATTCATTTTTTACAGAGAGGAAGGGAGAGGGAGAGAGAGTCAGAAACATCGATGAGAGAGAGACATTGACCAGCTGCCTCCTGCACACCCCCCACCAGGGATGTGCCCGCAACCGAGGTACATGCCCTTGACCGGAATCGAACCCCGGACCCCCCAATCCACAGGCCAATGCTCTACCCACTGAGTCACGCCGGCCAGGGCAGTAGCATAATATTTTAACAGGAGGTAAGAAGAAGGAATAGGGAAAATCTAAAGCAGGAATAGGGTAAGAGAAACAGGATAACTAAAGGGGAAAAGTGAGGAAGAGAGTGTTGGCATAAAGGTAAAGTTGAGATAGAGTAAATTGATGCTAAAAGAAAGATGAAAGTAGAATGTAGAACACTAATCCCAAAGTAAAATAAAGATAAAATAAAATGACACTTTTTTAAAAAAGTTAAAATAGTAGTAGCAGTAATAGTACTGATTGAAAATAAAAATGTAATAATTAAAAAGTTAAAAATCAAGTAAGGAAAAAAAGAAAAAAATAGTTTCTTAAGTAAATAATGAAAAAACTAAAAATAAAAAATGTGCAGTAGTTAAGGTCATTCACTTCCTCTACTGTTCTATTTGGCATGCCTATTTCTTAGTCAGGACAGTATTGAAGTTTCCTGTGTACCACTGCACCTCAGTATTGTAGGCTACAGTCTTGATTTTCAAGCAGGTAGTATGTCTTTATTTCATACTAGAGGCCTGGTACATGAAATTCATGCAGGGGGGGTGGGGAGAGGGTGCCCCTCAGGCTGGCCTGCACCCTCTCCAATCTGGGACACCTCGTGGGATAACCGGCAGTCAAAAATCCCTCTCACAATCCAGAACTGCTGGCTCCTAACAGCTCCCCTGCCTGCCTGATTGCCCCTAACTGCTTCTGCCTGCCAGCCCTATCGTCTCTAACTGTACCCCTGATGGCTTGCTTGCCCTAACCACCTCTCCTTGGCCTGCACTTAGCACATAGAATTCCCTCCTCCAGCCCACCACAGGCACTAGGAATCAGGGCTTCCCTCTCTATGGTCAGCCATAGGTGCCCAGGTTGGCTGCAGAATCAAGGGATGGTGGGCAGGTGGCTTTGCCTGTGCTGCAGCCACAGTGCTGGCGCCTGGGACTGCAGGGTGGGTGGCTTTTCCATCTCCCAGGCCACAGCCAGCCGCAGGTGCTGGTACCTGGGACTGCAGGGTGAGTGGCTTCTCAGTCTACCAGGAAGTATTCAGCTGTAGGTTCTGGTGCCTGGACTACAGGCAGGCAGCTTCTCCATGTTCCCTCAGATGCAGTGGGCGCAACTGCTCCAGCTGGCTGCATCCTGGGATCACAGGGCAGGCAGCTTCTTCATCTCCCAGGTCGCATCCAGCCTCAGGAGCTGGAGCCGGGTTTCTCTGTCTCCCCCATTACTTGGGGCTTCGAACCTGAGGTTTCTGCTGCTGGCTATGGCCTGGGATCATGGAGCAGGCAGCTTCTTCATTTCCTGGGCACACCCAGCCTCAGGCACTGGGGCCTGGTTTCTCCATCTCCCCCAGGATATGGGGCAGGAGAACTTGAGGCTTCTGAGGCTGGTTGAGGCCTGAGATCACAGGGCAGGCAGTTTCTTGATCTCCCTGGCAGCAGCCAGCCTCAGGCACTGGAGCCTGAATTCTCAGACTCCCACAGGCTGGGAGCAGCTGTGAGGCGGGGTTGCCACCATGTTTCCAGCTCAATTTGCATACTCATTCTGATTGGCTGTTGGGCGTAGCAGAGTGATGTGATTTGCATGTTTCTCTTTTATTAGTGTAGATACTTCTTTATTTGTGTTTACACAAGAGTCAATTTGTGATTCAACCCCTGGATAGCAGTGTTTCTGGGTTGACCTCTGGGTCTATTGGTCCTCTCTAGCTAGTGTTTAGATTTTGTTTTCCCTTAATACTGGTTTGGGGGGATGGGTTGCCCAGAGCTGGTTCTCTGATCATTACTCCCCACTCTGATCCCCAGGTTGCACAACAACTTTCCCCTGAAGTCTCTTAGAGTGTCTCGATTTGGGTGATCCTATATGTTGGGCTTAGTAATCAAAACCAAGGATTTAAAAAGAAAAAAAAAAAGAGAGAGAGGAAAGAGCCAGAATAAGTGTGCGACCTCTGGCGCTGTGCACAAGTCTGCAGTCTTTTTTCCCCTTGAGTCTAAGCACCTGGCACACTTTTCAACGTTTTAGACTGTCCTTTTGTGCCAGTTCAGCTATGGGTTCCTTTTTAGAGTTCCCTTCTGTTAGCAGCTCTGCAGACCCCCTTCCACATTCACAGATCATGCCAGCCCCAAAGGCCATGGATTTTTCTGAGTGCAGACTTCCCCAGGTCCTCCAGCTCCCGCAGTGCATGTTTTTCTCCCCTGCCCACACCACAAACATCACATTATCCTAGGAGAAATCTGACAGAGCTCGTCTGAATATGCATGGTGCTCATGCTACTTAGGAACCGGTGTCCTTGGGTTCGCAGCTGTTCCCTGGGTGCCATAATTGTAGATTTCCAGGCTTCCCACAACATCCACTCTCCCCTGCCTGTCTTCTTCATCATATTCTACCATGTTTCCCCGAAAATAAAACATCCTCCGAAAATAAGACCTACTTACAGGTTTCCTTCTGAGTGAAATATAAGGCACCCCCCCGAAAATAAAGCCCCAGGCTCTGTCTCAGAATGAAAATTAATTTACCGTAAACTGGTCGCTAGGGCCACCCTGACTGGCGTCTAGCAACCAGTGACTTTACACGGAGTCCTGACATCACTGCTGTGTGGAGGCGGAGCAGAGGTCGGAGTGAGCAGTGAGCGTGGGGCGGGAGAGAGGAGGAGACTTTGGCAGATGCGTGTAAAAGAACAGGAGGATTAGAGTGGACGGGACTCGGTGAAGGTGGTGAGTGCTGATCTGTCTCTGGTGACACTACCTGATGCTCTCGGCTGCCTACATGATGACTGAAGATTCTCAGTCAGTGGCAGACCCTGCTCCAGCCCAGATCCAGGCCCCAGCAAGCCCAGTGACAGTCCCCAGGCAGGCCCCATGGGGTAAATGTCTGATAAATGGGTAGGGAGGATGTCTGGTGAAGGTGTTCAGTGGCACAGGGGTGAGGGAAGGGAGATCACTTAAAATAACACAGGAGGATCAGAGGGGGCAATCAGAATGACACAGGAGGATCAGAGGGGACAATCAAAATGACACAGGAGGATCAGAGGGGGCAATCAAAATGACACAGGAGGATCAAAAGGGGTTACTAAAATGGTAATCCCCCCTCTGATTCTCCTGTGCCATTTTGATTCCCCCCTCTGATCCCCCCTGTGTCATTTTAAGTGATCCCCCTCCCCCCACCTTGATACCCCAATTCCTTTTTTTTTACCCCTAGAAATGAGCGCAAAAAGAAAAAGATACTCAGTGGAGTACAAGAAAGGAATCGTGGAAGACTCTTGGGGCCAAAATCTTACTGCTTTCTGCAAAGAGAGGATGTTGAGTATCCGATTGGTTCAAAAATAGCGAGCAGTGTATGGTAACCTCATTGAATAAGTGGACAAGGGAAATGCTAAAAAGGACAAGTGTGGATCAGGTCGGCAACCATTATTTTCCAAGCTGGAAGACCTGATCTGTGAATGGATTGTTGACAGGAGAGCAAAGGCTTTGGTTGTGAATAGGGCTCAGATTCAAGAATTTGCCCTTGCAATGGCACCACAGTTTGACATAGCCCCCGAAGACTTCAAAGCATCACAACACTGACTGGATTTCCTTCAGCGAAGTGAACTGTCTTTAAGAAGAGCTACAACATTGTTTAGGTGGGAAGATACTCAAGTTATTAAGTGAGCACTTGCATTCAAGTCCTTTATTGATGATGCTGACTTCTCTAAATATAATCTTTCCAACATGATTGCTATGGATGAAACTGCAGTGTTTATGGGCCAATCATCTCAAACAACAATTGAACAGCGGAATGCCTCCTTAGTGTACATTCCCTCCACTGCTTAGGAAACTGCACGTGTTTCCTGTATTTTGGCAATTTGTCTGGATGGCACTAAAATCCCACCTTTAATCATTTCTAAGGGTAAGAAGGAAAAGATTGAAGGTGTTTGGGGCATTTTTATTCTTGAAACTGAAAAAGCCTGAGCCACACAAGCAGTTATAAGGAAGTGGGTCGATTTAATGCTGCTGCTTGTTATGTGAGGGAGCCAAAGAGGTCTGCTAGACTGGGATGCAGCCAGCACTCACTGCACTAAAGACATGAAGACATTTCTTCACGAAAGAAAAAATAGATCAGATAATGATTCCCGCAGGAATGACGGCCTATCTCCAGACTCTTGATATTGCAATAAACAAGCCATTCAAAGACAATTTGCGCATGGCAATTAATGACTACATTGAAAATAGAATGGAGAGAAATCAGCGTGGAAACTTTGTGAAACCTAAACTGCAAGAACTTGTGACTTGGGTGAAGAATTCATGGGAGAAAATCACTGACAGTTGCATTGCAGATGCATTGCGAGCAGGCTACCTTGACAAGAAGTACTCATTTAAAGACAGTACTATTGCTAAACATGAGAGATTTGGTCCACTGATTCTGAAAGGAATGGAGTCACAAGAAATTCACCAGGAAATTCAGGAATTGGATTGTTATGATGATGTTCCAGAAGATGATGACATGATTGTCATTGAATAAATGAGTAAATTCTTGATACTTTAGGATTCACAGTTTGTCTGGTTTGTGTTGACAACTACAGTACTACCTTATCGTATACAGGTAATAAGTTTCCTTTATTTTCATTTAACAATAAATGTGTACCGTATTCTTCTTCATTGAAAAATAATACATCCCCTGAAAATAAGACCTAGCGCATTTTTTGGAGCAAAAATTAATATAAGACACTGTCTTATTTTTGGGGAAACAGGGTATGTTTACCAGGGTTATGTCCTCTTGTTAGCTCGATCATTCTAGTATTATGAAGTGGCCTTCACTGACTCTTATAATGGCCTTTATTTTGAAGTATGTTTTTTCAGACATGACTATTGCTACCCCTGCTTTTTTTCTCATTCCCATTTACATGGAAAAAAATATTTCCATTCCTTCGCTTTCATCCTGTGTGAGTCTTTTGTTCTGAGGTTTATGTCTTGTAGACCACATATATATAAGTGTCATCTTCTATTATCCATTAATGACCCTATCACTTTTAATTGGAGGAATTAATCCATTTACATTTAAGGTTATTATTCATAGCTACTTATTTGTTGTGATGTTTATTCTTTATGCCTATGTCCCCCCCACTCTCTCTCACATACACACACAGACATACACACACACACACACACACACACACACACACACACACACACAAAACTGTCCCTTTAGCATTTCTTGCAGTGCTGGTTTGGTGGTAATAAACTCTTTTAGCCTTTTTTATCTATGGAGGTCTTTATTGCACCTTCAATTTTGAATGATAGCTCTCTGAGTATAGTAATCTTGCATTCAGACCCTTGCTTTTCATTACTTTGTATACTTCAAGCCAGTACTTTCTGGCCTTAAGTGTTTCTACTGAGATATATGCTGACAGTCTAATGGGAGCTCCCTTGTAGGTAATGTTCTGTCTCTCTCTTACAGCCTTTAAGATCCTCTCTTTGTCTTTAATGTTTGCCATTTTAATTATAATGTGTCTAGTTGTGGGTCTTATGTTCATCTTGATTGGGACTCTGTGTTTCCTGAACTTGAGTGACTTTTTCCTTCATTAGGTTAGGGAACGTTTCTGTCATTATTAATTCAAATGGGTTCTTAATTCCTTAATCTGTCTCATTTCCTTCTGGTACCCATATGATGCAAATGCTATGTTTGATGTTGTCCCAGAAGTTCCTTAAACTGTCCCAATTTTTTAAATTCTGTGTTCTTTTTTGCTGTTCTGTTGAATGTTTTGTGTTAATGTCTTTCAAATTGCTGATTTCATCCTCTTCCCATCTTATGCACATACTATGTGCTCTTGATTTCATCTAATATATTCTTATTTTCTAATATATTCTTTATTTCAATTATTGTAGTCCTCATTTATCAGATCCTTGTGTCAAGTTTTTATCACTTTTTGTAAGTTCTCATTGAGTTCATCCATTCTTTCCATAAGTTCATTGAGCATCCTTATAACCAATATTTTCAACTCTGTGTCTGATAGATTGCTTGCCTCCATTTTGTTTATTTGTTTAGTTTTTTCCCCTCGAGTTTTCTCTTGTTCTTTCATGTGGTACATGTTTCTTTGTCTCCCCATTTTGGTTGTCTTCCTATGTTTATTTCTATGTATGAGGTAGATCTTCTACATCTTCTAGTCTTGGCAGTATTGCCTCATATAATAGGTGTCCTGTACTGCTCAGTGGTGCTGTCCCCCTGGTCACCTGATTCGAGTGTTCCTTGTGTGGCTTATGTGTACCTTCCTGCTGTATATTGTCAAACTTTGATTGATGTTAGTATTCCAGCTTGACAGCATGTGAGATCTAGCAATGGCTACAACATTTGAGATATTATGTTGGGTGCTGACCCCATGAAGCCTAACTTGCTTGAACAGAGCTCCTTTGTGGAGCAAATTGGGTGGTGCTCTAGTGTGGTCTGAAGCTAGTCACCAGGGTTGTTGGTCCTCTGACCTCTTGTGGAGGGGTCCCTATATAGGCCAAGGTCAGTAACTGCCTGTGTCTGGCCTTGGGCCATCTGGTAGGAGGTACAAAGTAATCTGCAATTTGTAATTGCCTGTGCTTTTCATGTAGGCTCCTGATTGAGCACACACTATGAACCAAGGCACGCTGCTTCTTGTGTCTGGCCCATATTATGACAGATACAGAAAATGGAAGTTTATTAATTCAACTAATGTACATTTTAAATTATATATATCCTATATTACATTTTAAGTCATTCTATAATATTTTTATTGAATTGTTGAATTTCTATCACAGCCCGGGCATGTGCCCTGACCAGGAATCGAACTGTAACCTCCTGGTTCATAGGTTGACACTCAACTGCAGAGCCATGCCAGCCAGGTTCCATTTTAAATTGTTTTAGGAAATGCCATAATGTTTTCTACAAAGGCTGTACCAATCTGCATTTCCACCAGCAATGTAGGAAGGTCCACTTTTCTTCACATTGTAGACAAAACATGTCCTTTATTGATGTGAGCCATTCTGGCATGTGTTAGGTGGTAACTTATTGTCATTTTGATTTGCATCACTCAGATAATTAGTGACTTTAAGCATTTTTTCATATGGCTCCAGGCCTTCTGTATGTCTGTTTTGGAGAATTGTCAATTAGGTCCTTTCCCCATTTTTTATTGAATTGTTTATCTTCCTTTGGTTAAGTGGTATAATTCCCTATAAATTTTGGACATTAACCATTTATCGGATATATCATTGGCAAATGTGTTCTCCCATGCAGTGGGCCTTCTTCTTATTTTGTTAATAGTTTATTTTGTTGTGCAGAAGACTCATTTTGATGTAGTCCCATTTGTTTATTTTCTCCTTATTTTCCATTGCTCTATGCACTGTATCTGTAAACATATTGCTACAAAACATGTCTGAGAATTTTCTGCCAGTGGTTTCTTCTAGGATTTATATGGTTTCATGACTTACATTTAAGTCTTTTGTTCATTTTGAGTTTATTTTGTGTATGGTGTAAGTTGATGGTCTAGTTATATTTCTTTGCATGTATCTGTCCAATTTTCACAACAGCATTTACTGAAGAAACTGTCTTGACTCCATTGTGTGCTCTTGCTTCCTTTGTCAAATATTAACGGCTTGAATCTATTTCTGGGTTCTCTGTTCTATTCCATTGATCTATATGTCTGTTGTTGTGTCAGTACTAGACTGTTTTGAGTATAGTGCCTTTGTAGTATAACTTGGTATCTGATATTGTGATCCTTCCAACTTTGTTCTTCTTTCTCAAGAATGCTGTGACTATCCAGAATATATCTTTATTCCATATAAATTTTTGAAATATTTGTTCTAGGTGTGTGAAATATGCCCTTCGTATTTTAATAGGGATTGCATTGAATCTATTCATTGCTTTGGATAGTATGGCCATTTTAATGATTTTTTTCTACCAATCCATGAACATAGTATATTCTTCCACTTGTGTATATCTTCCTCTATCACTTTTTTCAACATCCTCAAGTTTTCAGAGTACAGATCTTTTCTATCCTTTGTTAAGTTTATTCCTAAGTGTTTTAACTTTTTAATTGCAATGGTAAATGGGATTTCTTTTTAGTTTCCCTTTCGAGAGTTCATTATTGGTGTATAAAAATGCCATGGATTTCTGGGCATTAATTTTATATTCTGCTACATTTCTAAATTCATTTATTAAATCAAGTAGTTTTTTTATATAATCTTTAGAGTCTTCTATATACAGTATCATATCATTTGCAAATTACAATTTTATTTCTTCTTTTCCAATTTGGATGCCTTTTTTTTTTCTTCTTATCTGAACGCTATGGCTAGCACTTCCAGTACTATGTCGAACAGGAGTGCTGAGATTGGGCATCCCTGTCTTGTTCCTGTTCTTAGGGGAAATGATTTTAGTTTTTGCCCATTGAGTATGATGTTGGCTCTAGGTTTGTCATATAAGGATTTTATTGTGTTTAGGTATCATCCCTATATTTATAAAAAAAAAAAATGGGTATTGTGTTTTGTTGAAAACTTTTTCTGCATCAATTGATAGGATCATGAGATTTTTTTATCTTTCAGTCTGTTTATGTGGTGTAATACATTTATGGATAGGTGGATATTGTACCAGCCTTGCAGACCTAGAATAAAGCCCACTTGGTCGTGGTGTATGATCTTTCTAATGTATTCCTGGATTCAATTTGTGAGAATTTTGTTGAGGATTTTAGCATCTATGTTCATCAGGTATATTGGCCTATGTCTTTATCTGGTTTTGGGATTAGGGTAATTCTGGCCTCATAGGAAGAGCTTGGAAGTTTCCTTCCTCTTGTATTTTTTGGAATAGTTGGAAGAGGATAGGTGTTAGTTCTTCCTTGAATGTTTGGTAAAACACCCCTGTGAAGCCATCAGGACCAGGACTTTTGTATTCTGGGGGAGGGGAGATTGTGGGGGTTTTTATTACTGTTTTCAGCTTCACCAGTAGTTATTGGACTATTCTGGTTTTCTGATTTTTCCTGATTGAGTTTCAGAAGATTGTATTTTTTAGGAATATGAAAATTTGGTCACCGTTTCCCAGTTTATTGGAATAGAGTTGTTCATAGTATTTTTTAAGATCCTTTGTATCTCTTTAATTTTTATTTCACCTCATTCTTTTTCAATTTTGTTTATTTGGATACTCTCTCTTCATTTCTGGATGAGTCTGGCAAGAGGTTTGTTCATCCATCTTATTTTTCCTTTCAAAAAATCAGCTTTTGATTTTGTAGATCTTTTGTGTTGTTGTTGTTGTTCAGTCTCTATGTCATTTATTTCCACTCTTTATTATTTCATTCCTTCTATTTACTCTGGGCTTTTCTTGTTACTCTCTTTCTAATTCTTTAAGCTGTAGGGTTAGATAACTTATTACAAGTTTTTTGTTTATTTGTTTCTGGGGTGTTTTGTTTTGTTGTTGTTGTTTTCAGGAAAGTCTGCAGTGCTATGAACTTCCCTCTCAGGACTGCTTTCATTGTGTCCCATAGATTTTTAATTGTTGTGATTTCATTGTCATTTATTTCCAGGATTTTTTTTTTATTTTTTTCTTTGATATCTTTGGTAACCCATTCATTGTTTAATAGCATGCTATTTAGCTTCCATATATTTGATTGTTTTTATTGTAGTTGATTTCTAATTTTATGCCATTGTGAACTGAGAAAATGCTTTATGTAATTTCAGTATTCTTGAATTTATAGAGGCCTAGCTTTTACTCTAACATGTGGTCTATCTTTGAAAATGTCCCATTTGCATTTGAGAAGAATGTATATTCCATAACTTTGGAATGAAATGTTCTGAAGATATCAATTAGTTCCATCTGATGTAGTGAGTCACTTAGGATTGCTGTTTCCTTGTTGATTTTTTGTCTAGAAGATTTATTCAATGATGTCAATGGGGTATTAAAGTACCTTACTATGATTGTATTAGTAGGAGGGAGAGGGAGAAAGACACAATGTGAGCAAGACACATCAATTGGTTGCCTCCTGCACTCACCCTGACCAGGAGCTAGGGGTCAAACCTGCAGCCCAGTTATGAGCCTTTGAGTGGGAATAAAACCCATAATCCTTTGGTGCATGGGCTGGCGCTCTAACCACTGAGTTACATTGGCCAGGGATTCCCCTTAATTTGTAGAAACTATTTCACAAATGTTTGCTACTGAAGAATTGTATAAGATAGAGAGTGAGGGTTAGGGTGAGGATAGGAAGACAAGATTATCAATTAGGTCAATTAGGTGGTGAATTAAGAATGGAGCTCAAAAAACTAAAAATGGAGCTCCCATTTGACCCAGTAATCCCACTCCTAGGAATATATACTAAGAAACTGGAAACACCAATCAGAAAGGATATATGCACCCCAATGTTCATAGCAGCACAATTTACAATAGCTAGGATTTGGAAACAACCTAGCTGCCCTTCAGCAGATGACTGGATCAGAAAACTATGGTGCATCTACATAATGGAATACTATGCTGCCATAAAAAAGAAGGAATTCTTACCATTTGCAGCAACTAGAGAACATTATGCTAAGTGAAATAAGCCAATCAATGAAAGAAAAATACCACATGATCTCACTCATTTATGGATAATAAAGAACAGTATAAACTGATGATCAAAAAGATAGATACAGAGACAGTAAAGCATCAAACAGACTGTCAAATTACAGCGGGAAGATTAGGGAGAGGTGGGGGAGATAAGAGATCAACCGAAGGACTTGCATGCATGCATATAAGCATAACCAATGGATGCAAAACACTTGGGGGTGAGGGCATGTATGGGAGTGGGGTGGGGGTGCCAATGGTAAGATATGTACACATGTAATACCTTAATTTAAAAAATTAAAAATGGCATTATCAGCTAGGGCTGGGGAGCAATATCCTATCAAATAAAATAGTAATATGCAAATTAACCATCACTTTGCTATGCCCACAAGCCACACCCAACAGCCAATCAGGAGAAAGTATGCAAATTAACCCAAACCAAGCTGGCTGCAGCCACTGAGTGAGTAAGAGGGAGGTTTGTGTTTCCCCGGCAATGGAGGAAGCCAAGCTTTCCACACACCCTGGCCAGCCCAGGCCTTCACTTAAGGCTCCAAATTTCAATTATAGAAGATAAATTAATCCCAACAGAAATGGCTGCCACCATAGAGCAAGCAGGAGGTTTGGCTTCACTCCAGGCTACAGAGTTTTAATTGTAGGAGAAAAATAAATCCCAGATACCAGGGCCTTCACTTGGGTCACCAGAGGGCGAGGCCAGCCTGAAAATGACCATTGGGCCCTCATTGAAATCATCCCACGCCCCAAGGGAAACCTCACCCTGATCCAGAACACCCTTCAAGGCAAACCAACCAGCCCCCACCGATGCACCAGGTTTCTATCCTATCTAATAAAAGAGTAATATGCAGATTGACCATCATTCTAACACAAAAGATGGCTGCCTTCATGTGGTCAAAGGTCCTGCCCCCATGTGCACACAAGATGGCCACCACAAGATGGCCACCACAAGATGGCCAGCAGGGGAGGGCAGCTGAGTGGGATCAGGCCTGCAAGGGAAGGCAGTTGTGGTCTATCAGGCCAGCAGGGGAGGGCAATTGGAGAGACTAGGCCTATAAGGGAGGGCATTTGGGGCAATCAAGACTATAGGGGAGGGCAGTTATAGGTGAACAGGCTGCCAGAGGAGGGAAGTTGGGGGAAACAGGGCCTGCAGGGAAGGGCAGTTAGGGGGGACCCAGGCCTGCAGGGGAGAGCAGTTTTGGGGGTACCAGGCCTGAAGGAGAGGGCATTTAGGGGTGACCAGGCCTGCAGGGGAGGGCAGTTAGAGGCCAACAGGCTGGCAGGGGAGCAGTTAGGATCAATTAGGCTGGAAGGGGAGTGGTTAGGGCAGGGGTGGGCAAACTTTTTTACTTGAGGGCCACAATGGGTTCTTAAACTGGACCGGAGGGCTGGAACAAAAGCATGGATGGAGTGTTTGTGTGAACTAATATAAATTCAAAGTAAACATCATTACATAAAAGGGTACCGTCTTTTTTTTATCTTATTATTTCAATAGTTTAGAGCAGCCATCCGGCCCTCGGGCCGTAGTTTGCTCACGCCTGGGTTAGGGGGTGATCAGGCTGGCAGGCAGAAGCAGTTAGGGGCAATCAGAAAGACAAGTAGGCGAGCATTTGGGAGCCAGCAGTCCTGGATTGTGAGAGGGATGTCCGACTGCCTGTTTAGCCTAAGCATGCAGTTAAATATCCCTCAAGTGGTCCCAGATTGGAGAGGGCACAGGCTGGGCTGATGGGGATACACACACACACACACACACACACACACACACACACACACACCATGCACGAATTTCATGCACCAGGCCTCTAGTGTTATTATAATTGTTATGAGCATAAAACTAAAAGTTAGAATTGGCTGAATCTTGTAACAATTTTCCCCAAACTCTGATGCAATATGTTAACATGTGTTACACAGAAGAAGAGAAATGTGATGATATTTAACCTACTTTGCTTACTTATCACTCCCTTACCAAAAATTCTTCAATAGCTACTCTCTGGCATCAACTACAAGTTCCTGCCCACCTTAAGAATCTCATCTGGTGCTGTGCTCATCTGAATTTAACTATACTCCAGCCACACAGGCCTTTCTTTTTCCCCCTCAAACTCACCAAGCTTGTTTCTAATTCAGGCTTTGCATGAAAACTCTTCACCAAGCTTATGCATAAGTAGCGAGAGATCACTTCTTTTACAGGTCTCACCTCACATGCTAGCTCCTCAGAAATAGCTCCAAATCCATTCTTTTCTTTTGTTATTTCCTTCATAGGAATTATTGTATATAATTATTTTTGTTGTTGTTGATTGTCAGTCATTCCCCTACTACAATGAAAGCAGAGACCCTGCCTATCTTGCTTATCTTCATGACAGAACATAGAACACTGTCTGGCATGTGGTATGAGCCCAATAAATGAATGAATGAAATTAGTGAAAAGTTGTCAAAAAGAAAGTAGGAAATACTATATCTAGGAGTCTAGTTGATCTAAAGAAATGTCAGTGGATTAGCCTGGTCACTATGGAGAATAGTACTAGGATTAGCAACAGGAATTTCAAAAGTCCTTATTAGAGTGCCAAGTTTTGTGCTCTTTTTGTCTTGAGAGAGAAGGAGAATTTGGACTGGTTTAGGGGAGTTGGAATATAGAATTATTGCATAAACACTAAGGGAATTCATATTCTTCTCTGGCAGATTCATTCTACTGTGTAATCTCCGTTGAAAGCTGAATAATCAGTATGGGATATAAATTATAATAAACTAGAGGCCCAGTGCACGAATTTGTGCACAGATGGGGTTCCTCGGTTTGGCCAGCGATTGAGGCTATCAATTTCACCCAGTCCCAATTAGGTCCGATTGGAGCCAGCTGAGGGGAGGGACCTCAGAAGGTTGGAGGGCCATGGAAGGTTGGCTGTGGGAGCACACTGACCATCAGGGGGCAGCTCCTGCATTGAGCGAATGCCCCCTGGTGGTCAGTGCACATCATAGCAACTGGTTGACAGGTCATTTGCTCCTAACAGTCACTTAGGCATATATATATATATATAAAATGGCATTATGGAAATAAACTTTTGTACAGTACATGAGTGTTTTAAAAGCAATGAATTCTTTCACCTATGAGAGCTCTTTGTAACAAGAGATCTGGATAATAGTGGGGTTTTTTGTTTTGTTTTCTTTTTTATCTGAACTAGGCTGAGTATTGTCTATAATAAAAAAAGGGTAATATGCAAATCGACCAAATGACTGAACAGCATTACAACCTTCCAGATGACCACACATGGGAAACTCACTGGTGCCAGGTCAGCCAAAGTGGGTGCAATGTGATTGGTCAGGATCTGGTCTTTGCCCCATGATGGCCCTTCAGAGGGAGGCCCATGCCACCCGCCAGTGGGGCAATCAATCAGTTGGGGGGCTCCAAGATAGCCCCAAAGAGGGAATCCCAGGCCACTGACCAGTGGGCTGCAACAGGTGGGCAGGGCCTCCCTCTGCAGGTCACAATCAGAGAAACCCAAGCTACCCTGTGGTGGTGCTTCCGCTGGTGGGTGTGCCTCCCTCTGTGGGGGCAATACATCAAGGAGCCCTGGCCAGGTGGACAGCGCCTACCTCTTTGGGGCGATCATTTGTGGGGTCCCAGACTGTGAGAGGGCACAAGCCAGGCTAAGGGACTCCCCTCCCTCCAGTGCATGAATTTCATGCACCAGGCCTCAAGTTAGTTAATAAAATTATATGTTTCATGGGTATAATTCTATAAACCATCATCTGTGTATTGTATTGTGGGGTTACCACCCATGTCAAGCCTCCTTCCATCACTATTTATCCACCCTACACCTTCTTCTAGCTCTATCCTCCACCCTTTCCTATTGATAATCACCATACTATTGTTTGAGTCTATGAGTGACTTTGTGTTAGGTTTTTTTTGTTTTGTTTTGTTTTGTTTTTTGCTTAATCTCTTTTTTTTTTTTTACCAGTCCCCTACCATCTGACAGCTGTCAATCTGTTCTCTGTATATATGGGTCTATTTCTATTTTGTTTGTTAATTTATTTTGTTCATTTATACATGAAATCATATGGTACTTATCTTTCTCTCACTGGCTTATTTCACTTAGCATAATACTCTCCAGTCCACCTATGCTGTTGCAAAACATAAAACTTCCATTTTTTTACAGTTGCATGGTATTCCATTGTTTAAATGTGCCACAGCTTTTTTATCCATTTATCTACTGATGCACTCTTCAGCTGATGCCAGATCTTGGCTCTTGTAAATAACAATGCAGTGAATATAGGGATGAATATATTTTCTTTCATTTTTTTAAAATCCTCATCCAAGGATATTTTTCCATTGATTTTTAGAGAGAGTGGCAGAGAGGGAAAGACAGAAAAAAATATCAATGTGAGAGGAACACATTGATTGGTTGCCTCCTGCACACGCCAACCAGGGCCTGGGCTGGGAATGAGCTGGCAACCAAGGTACATGCCCTTGACTGGAACTGAACCTAGGTTTCTTCAGTCCGCAGGCCGACACTCTTTCCACCAACCCAAACCAGCTAGGGCTATTCTTTCAAATTAGTGGTTCAGATTTCTTCTGATCTATTCCCAGAAGTGTAATCATTGAGTCATAAAGCAGTGCCATTTTTAATTTTTTGAAGATCCTTCATACTATTTTTCATGGAGGTTGCAGAAATCTGCATTTCCACTAGTAGTAAATGAGGGTTTCCTGTTCTCCACATCTTCACCAATAGTTGCTTATTGATTTATCCTTAAGTTGTATGAATTCCTTATATATTTAGCATATTAGCCCTTTATCAGATGTATCATTGGCAAATATGTTCTCCCCTTCAGTGGGATCCCTTTTCATTTTTATGCTGGTTTCTTTTGCTGTGCAGAAGCTTTTTATTTTGATATAGTCCTATTTGTTTATTTTCTCCTTTATTTCCCTTGCCCTAGGAGATGTATTGACAAACATTGCTATGAGAGATGTATGAGATTTTGCTGCCTGTTCTCTTCTAGTATTTTTATGGTTTCATGACATATATATCCTAAGAAACCCAAAACACCAATCAGAAAGAGTGTATGCACCCCTATGTTCATAGCAGGTGTTTTAAAATAGCTAAAATCTATAAAAAGCCCAAGTGCCCATCAGTAGATGATTGGATAAATAAGCTGTGGTGCATTTACCCAATGTAATATTATGTAGCAGTAAAAAAGATTGATCTCTTGCCCTTTGAGAAAGCATAGAGGGACCTGGAGAATATTATTCTAAGTGAAATTGAGCCAATCAGAGTAAGACCAGTATCGCATGATCTCACTCATGTGGAATCTAATGAACAAAATAAACTGATGAACAAAATAGATCCAGTGATACATAAACATGCAACAGACTGTCAAATCTCCGAGGGAAGAGGCGTGTGGATGGGGAAGTGGGAATAGATTAACCAAAGAACTTAAATACATATATGCATAATCAATGGACACACACAGTATTGTGGGGGAAAGTGTGGGTTAGGAGGAGTCATTTGGGGGAAAGAAAGGGTGCATCTGTATAACTTTCAACAATAAAGATAATTTTTTTTAAAAAAAAGGTCGGTTTTTTCTTATCCCAACTTTGGTCTACATTAGCTGGATAAGTCAGTTGCCTTATCTGTGAAATAGGATAAGATTTGCTGTGCTTACCTCATAGACATACTTTCTAAACTATAAAGTACCATATATATGGAATATGATTAATTTAATGAGACTTAATTAAAATTATGCAGAGTATACTAGTAAATGAGACAACCCCCTTACAAAAAAGGGATGGAGAAGAAAAATATAATGTAGATTGGAGAGCTGGGCTGAGGGACACACCCCCTCCACGCACAAATTTTGTGCACCGGGTCTCTCCTCTCTCTCTCTCTCTATACACACACACACACACACACACACATATATATATATATATATATATCTCCAGGCCTGGTCACCCCCAACTTCCCTCCTCTGCCGGCTTGGTCACCCCCAACTTCCCTCCTCTGCCGGCCTGGTCACCCCCAAACTTCTCTCTTCTGCTGGCCTGGTCACCCTTAACTTCCCTCCCCTTCAGGCTTGATTGCCCACAACTGCCCTCCCTTGCAGGCTTGGTCCCTCCCAACTGTCTTCTCGTGATGACCATCTTATGGTAGCCATCTTGTTTCCCTCTCCAATCTGGGACCCCTGCCAGCCCGATCACTCCTTAACCACAACTCTGCCAGCCTGATTTATGCCTACTGCTCCCCAGCCAGCCTGATTGCCCCTAACTTCCCTCCCCTGCAGGCTTATCACCACTAACTGCCCTTCCCTACAGGTCTGGTCACCCAACTTCCCTCCTCTTCAGGCTTGATCGCCCCAAACTGCCCTCCCTTGCAGGCCTGGTCCCTCCCAATTGTCCTCCTCTGCTTGCCTGATAGCCCATAACTGCCCTCCCTTGCAGGCCTGGTCCCTCCCAACTGTCCTTCCTTACTGACCATCTTGTGGTGGCCATATTGTGTGCACATGGGGGCAGGATTTTTGACCACATTGGGGAAGCCATCTTGTGTGTTGGAGTGATGGTCAATCTGAATATTACTCTTTTATTAGATAGGACAGAGGCCTAGAACATGGGTGGGGGCCAGCTGGTTTTCCCTGAAGGGTGCCCTGGATCAGGGTGGTGTCTCCCTCAGAGTGTGGGACAGCCTGGGCGAGGGGCCTGTGGCGGTTTGCAGGTTGGGCATGCCCCCTGGTCACCCAAGCGGAGGCCCTGTATCCGGGATTTATTCATCTTCTACAATTGAAACTTTGTAGCCTGGAGTGTAGCCAAGCCTTCTGCTTGCTCCATGGCGACAGCTATTTCTGTTGGGGATTATGTATCTTCTATAATTGAAACTTTGTAGCCTTAAGTCAAGGCCTGGGCTGGCCAGGGTGTGCAGAAAGGTTGGCTTTCTCTATTGCCACGGGCATTCCTAGCCTCCTGCTCTTTCCAGCTCCATGGCTGCCGCCATTTCTATTTGGATTTATGTATCTTCTATCATTAAAACTTTGTAGCCTTGAATGGAGGCCTAGGCCAGCGGAAAGCTTGGCTTCCTCCATTGCCAGGGAAACCCAAGCCTCCATCCTGCTCTCTGTGGCCATAGCCATCTTGGCTGGGTTTATTTGCATGTTTGCTCCTGATTGTCTGGTGGGCATGGCTGCGTTATGGTTAATTTGCATATTACTCTTATATTAGATAGGATGGTATTTAAATCTTTATTGTTGAAATTATTACATAGGTCTTCCTTTTCACCCCCATTAACCTATTCCAGCCCACTCCCATCCTCCCAGCAACCCCAGGCCCTCACCACCCCATTGACCGTATCCACAGGTTATACATATATGCATACAAGTTCATTGGTTGATCTCTTCCCAGAAACCCTCCCCTGCCTTCACTCTGAGATTCAACAGTCTATTCATGCTTTTATGACTCTGGGTCTATTTTTTATCATCACTTTATTTGGTTCAATAGATTTCACATATCAGTGAGATCCTGTGATACTTATCTTTCTCTGACTGGCTTATTTCACTCAGCATAATACTCTCCAAGTCCATCCATGCTGTTGCAAATGGTAAGAGTTCTTTCTTTTTTAATTGCCATGTAGTATTTCATTTTGTAAATGTACCATAGTTGTTTTTATCTACTCATCTGCTGATGGGCACTTAGGCTGTTTCCAGATCTTAGCTATTGTAAATTGTGCTGCTATGAACATAGGGCTGCATATATCCTTTTGATTGGTGTTTCTAGTTTCTTGGGATATATTCCTAGAAGAGGGATCACTGGGTCAAATGGGAGTTCCATTTTAGTTTTTTTAGGAAACTCCATACAGTGGCTGCACCAATCTGCATTCCCACCAGCAGTGTACTAGGATTTCCCTTTTCTTTGCAACCTCACCAAACTTGTCTGTGGTTGATTTGTTGATGATAGCCATTCTGACTGGTGTGAGGTGATATCTCATTGTTCTTTTGATTTGCATCTCTAGGATAATTAGTAACTTTGAGCATTTTTTCATATGTCCCTTAGATTTCTGTATGTCTGCTTTGGAGGAGAGTCCATTTAGGTCCTTTTCCTATTTTTTAATTGGATTGTTTGCTTTCCTTTGTTAATTGTATGAGTTCCCTGTATATTTTGGAGATTAACCCCTTATCAGATGTATTATTAGCAAATATATGTTCTCCCATGCAGTGGGCTCACTTGTTATTGTATTGGTGGTTTCTTTTGCAGTGCAGAAGCTTTTTATTTTGATGTAGTCCCATTTGTTTATTTACCCCTTGGTTTCCATGGTCTTAGAAAAGGTTTCAATAAACATATTGCTATTAGAGATGTCTGAGATTTTGCTGTCTATGGTTTCTTCTAGGACTTTTATAGTCTCATGACTTACATTTAAGTCTTTCATCCATTTTTAGTTTATTTTTATGTATGGTATAAGTTAGTGGTCTTTCTTCTTCTTCTTCTTCTTCTTCTTCTTCTTCTTCTTTTTTTTTTTTTTTTGCATGTCCCTGTCCAATTTTCCCAGCATCATTTATTGAAGAAACTATCTTTACTCCATTGTATATACTTCCCTCCTTTGTCAAATATTAATTGATCATAGTGGATTGGGTTGATTTCTGGGTTCTCTATTCTGTTCCATTGATCTATATGCCTATTCTTGTGCCAGTACCATATAGTTTTGAGAACAGTGGCTTTATAGTATAACTTGATATGTGGTATTGTGATTCCTCCAACTTGGTTCAGCTTCTTCAAGATTGCTGCAACTATTTGTGGTCCTTTTTGGTTCATATAAATTTTTGGAGTGTTGCTTCTAGGTCTGTGAAATATGCCGTTGGTATTTTAATAGGGATTGCATTGAATCTAGATTGCTTTGGGTAGTATGGACATTTTAATCCATAAACATAGTATATTCTTCTACTTATTTATCTTTTCCTCTATATCTTTTGTCAACGTCCTGTAGTTTTCAGAGTACAGATCTTTTACCTCCTTGTTTAAGTATATTCCCAAGTATCTTAAGGGGTTTTTTGTTGCAATGGTAAATGGGATTGTGTTTGTTTGTTTGTTTTGTTTTTTTGTTTTGTTTTTTAATATCTCTTTCTGAAAGCACTATTTGTGTATAAAAATGCTGTGGATTTTGGGCTGTTAATTTTGAATCCTGCTATGTTTCTTAATTTATTTAATAAATCTAGTGTGTGTGTGTGTGTTTAAGTTTTCAGGATTTTCTTTGTACAGTATCATGTAATCTGCAAATAATGAGAGTTTTACTTCCTCCTTTCCTATTTGGATGCATTTTTATTTCTTCTTCTGATTGCTATAGTCAGGACTTCCAGAAATATGTTGAACAAGAGTGGTGAAAGATGGCATCCCTATCTTGTTCCTGTTCTTAGAAGTGATTTTAGTTGTTGCCCTTTGAGTATGATGTTGGCTGTAGATTTGTCATATAAGGCTTTTATTTTGTTGATGTATGATCCCTCTATTCCCACTTTGCTGACAGTTTTTTTTTATATAAAAAACACAGTGTTGGATTATGTTGAATGCTTTTTCTGCATCGATTGATATGATCATGTTATTTTTGTCTTGCAATCTGTTTATGTGCTGTATCACATTTACTTATTTGTGATTGTTGTACCAGTCTTGTATCCCTTGAATAAATATCACTTGGCCATGATGTATAATCTTTATAATGTATTGCTGGATCCAGTTTGCTAAAATTTTGTTGAGGGTTTTAACATCTGTGTTCATTAGGTTAATTGTCCTGTAGTTCTCTTTTTTGTCATGTCTTAAGCTGGCTTTGGAATTAGGGTGATGCTGGCCTCATAGAAAGAGTTTGAAAGTATTCCTTTCTCTTGAATATTTGTAATAGTTTGAGGAGTAGAGGGGTTAATTCTTTGAATATTTGGTAAAACTGCCCTGTGAATCTGTCTGGACCAGGGCCTTTCTTTCCTGGAAAGTTTTTTATTATTATTATCATCATCATTATTATTATTACTTCAATTTCATCAGTAGTTATCAGCCCATTCAGGTTTTCTGATTCTTCCTGATTGAGTTTTGGCAGGTCATATTTTTCTAGGAATATGTCCATTTCTTCCAAGTTGTCCTGTTTGTTGGAATAAAGTCGTTCATAGTATCTTATTACAATCATTTCTATTTCTGTGGGGTCAATTGTTACTTCACTTCTTTTGTTGCTGATTTTATTTGGCTCCTCTCTTTTTGTTTGCAAGTGAGCTTGGCTAGAGCACCATCAATCTTGTTTATCCTTTTGAAGAACCAGCTCTTGGTTTTATTGATCTTTTATATTGTTTTCTTTTTGGATTCTATATAATTTATTTCCACCCTGATCTTTATTATTTTATTCCTTCTACTTGTTCTGGGCATTGCTTCTTGTTCTTTTTCTAATTGTTTAATTTGTAGTGCTAAGTAATGTATTACCAGGTTTTCTTGTTTGTTTTTTTGAGATAGGCCTGTAGTGCTATGAACTTCCCTCTCGGGACTGCTTTTAATATATCTCATAAGTTTTGAATTGTTGTGTGTTCATTTTCATTTGTTTCCGGGATGTTTTGTTTATTTTTTCTTTGATATCTTTGGTAACCCAGTCATTGTTTAATAGTATGCTTTTTAGCCTCTATGTATGTGATTGTTTTTGAGTGTTTTTATTGTAGCTGATTTCTAATTTCATGCCATTGTGGTCTGAGAAGATGCTTGATATGATTTCAGTCTCCTTGAAATTGTAGACTTGTGTCCTAACATGTGGTCTATCTTTAAAAATGTCTCATGTGCATGTGAGAAGAATGTATATTTGATAGGTTTGGGGCGGAATGCTCTGAAGATGTCAGGTAGTTTCATCAATTCTAGAGTGTCATTTAAGATTGCTGCTTCCTTGTTGATTTTTTGTCTAGAAGACTTATCCATTGATGTAAGTAAATATTAAAGTACATTACTATAGTTATATTGCTGTCAATCTCTCCCTTATATGTTTATCACAATTATGTCCTCTTGTTGTATAGATCACTTTAGTATTATGTAGTGGCCTTTTTTATCTCTTGTTATGGCCTTCATTTTAAGGTCCATTTTGTCAGATACATGTATTGCTACCCCAGATTTTTTCTCATTCCATTTGCCTGAAAAATTTTTTTTTCTATCCATTCACTTTCAGTCTGTGTAAGTCCTTTGTTCTGAGGTGGATCTCTTGTAGACAACATATATATGGGTCATGTTTTCTTATCCATTCAGCTACTCTACATATTTTTTAAAATATATTTTATTGAGTTTTTACAGAGAGGAAGAGAGAGGGATAGAAAGCTAGAAACATCGACAAGAGAGAAACATCAGTCAGCTGCCTCTTGCACACCCCCTATTGGGGATGGCCTGCAACCAAGGTACATGGCCTTGACTGGAATTGAACCTGGGACCTTTCAGTCCACAGGCTGATGCTGTATCCACTGAGCCAAACCAGTTTAGGCTCTATGTATTTTTATTGGATAATTTAATCCATTTATGTTTAAGGTTATTATTGACTAGAAGCCTAATGCACAAAATTCATGTTTGGGTAGGGTCCCAAGGCCCGGCTGGTGATCAGGGCCAATCTGTGGGGCAGCGCCAGCCCACTTGCCGGCCAGTCCCGCCCCGCCCCCTGCCACCATGCACTCGCATACCCTCCTGACCCTCTGCCACCACCACTGGTCACCACCCTCTGCAGGGAAACTAGGGGACAATTGGGGGGGCCCTGCTGGAACCCTCCTTAGCTGGCCTGGTGCCTTCAGGTTAGGGGCAACTCCTGCATTGAGTATCTACCCCTGGTGGTTAGTGTGCATCATAGTGACCGGTTGTTGCATCCATCATTCTGCCATTCACTCAATTTACATATTAGGCTTTTATTATATAGGATAGGTACTTGTTTGTAGCCATTTATATTCTTTATGCCTGTGTTCCTTATTCTTTTTCTATTCTTTTTATAATTGTCCCTTTTGCATTTATTGCATTGCTGGGTTGGCAATGATAAACTCCTTTAGCTTTTTTTAGTCTGTGAACCTCCTGATTTCACCTTAAATTATGAATGATAGCCTTGATGGATAGAATATTCTTGGATTCTATCACTTGCTTTTCATCTCTTTGTATACTTCATGCTATTTCCTTCTGACCTAATGTGTTTCTGTTAAGAAATTTGTCGATAGTGTTATGGTTAACTTTCTGTCTCTGGAAGCCTTTAAGATTCTTACTTTGTTGTTGACATTTGCCACTTTAATTTTGATGAGTCTTGGTGTCAGTCTTTTTGGGTTCATTGTTTTGGGGTCTCTTTGTTTCTTTGACTTGTGTAACTGTTTTCTTCTGCAAGTCAGAAGAAAACAGTCACACAATTTTTTGTCATTTCTTCAAATGGGTTTTCTATTCCTTGCTCACATTTCTCTCCTTCTGGCTCCCCTATTATACAGATGTTGTTTCTTTTCACATTGTCCCAAAGCTTCCTTGGACTCCTCCTGCTTTAAAAAAAAATTTTTTTTCAGTTGCTACTCTGTTTGGGTGTTTTTTTCTACCTTGTCTTCTAACTCCCTGACCAGAGGAGGAGAAAAGAAATGGGAAAACAAGAAGGAAAGATAAAATAAATACATAAAAAATGTGAATAGATGAAACCGGTTTGGCTCAGTGGATAGAGCATCGGCCTGCGGACTGAAAGGTCCCGGGTTCGAATCCGGTCAAGGGCATGTACCTTGGTTGCGGGCACATCTCCAGTAAGGGGTGTGCAAGAGGCAGCTGATCAATGATTCTCTCTCATCGATGTTTCTAACTCTCTATCCCTCTTCATCTCTATAAAAAAATCAATAAAATATATGAAAAAAAAGTATCTCAATCCATTTAAAAAATGTGAATAGTGGAGAGAGCAGATAGGCCTAAATTTAGGAAGTAAAACAAGTTTAAAAATTAGGAGAGAAAAATATCAAGAGAGAAAAATTGAGTAGTGAAGAAAAAGAAAGGAGAAGGGGAATGGAGTAGGATCAGGGAAGTGGAAATTAGATATATGAATAAACCAACAGAGACTAGAATAATAACACATCAGTAAAGCAGATAAAGATCCATTGCTTTAAAAAAGTGAAGTGTCAGTTCACTTCAACTGAGTTTTAATGCCCCTTAGGAACTGGTTTAGGACACCATTTTTCTGTTCTGTCTGCCAATTCTGGGCTTCCTGTTTTGTACTTAGGTGCTGACCACTGTCGGGTACTGTCTTTTGGCTTTCAGCACCCTGTTTGAAGCTCCAAGTGGTCCACCAGTCCTCTGGTTATATCTGGCTGCAAGCAGACAAGGCCAGTCTGTCCTCTTTGCCTGTTTGCTAGTTGTCAATCTTAATCACTCAAGTATCTATTTCTGACAGGGGTTGAGGTGTGTTGGTGTTGTTCTGCTTTCAGGGAATAAGATGGGTGTGTGTTTTTTCTGTGGCTCAGAGCTACTCCTCCATGAATGGCCCAAGACATTACTCTGCCCTTGGTCAGTCAGAGATCCCTGTATGGAGACCAATGGGATTGACTAGCAACCTGTAGTTTTTATCAGTCTGGTACCCAGAATAGTGGTGTGGATTGCCCATCTTCCAATCCAATCACTGAGGGTTCCTTGTGAGTATTCAGATGCTTAAATTTGGCCTCTGCCTTTGTTTCCTCTGTAAAGTTCAAAATGTAAGGTGTGGCAGGCTGTATCTCCTGCCTTGAGGCTACTGGCTGGGGCTGACTCTTCTAGGGAGAAATGGCCACTTAGGTTTGGAAGCTTAAGAAGATCTCAATGCAGGATTCCTAGCCAGGTCTCCCTGCCCTGCTTCCCTCCTCAGGCACCTCAAATCCCTGCCTCCCTCCCAGCACCAAAGACTTGGGTGAGTGATTGCAATTGACAAATTCTGTGTTCTGAGTTTAGAGAATAAAAACAAAGACTAAACAAAACAAAAACAACAATGAAACTGATGTTTTCTCTCCCCCCAGCATTATGCTGCTTTTGCCTCGCAGGGGGCCACCTTTCACAGGGCAGCCTTTTGAGGCTGTGGTCTTGGCTTCAGACTCCATGGCTGCCTGCAGCCCTGCAGCTTTTCCCTTTCACAGTTGGGTGTTGTATGTTGTCTTCTCAACTGGGTCTAATTTATTAATTCTGGATGGATGTTCTCTAGATTTAGCTGTATTTCCCTTCTGGCCCTTGGGACCAGGTGCACTACATGTCTGCCTATTTGGCCTCCATTTTTTCTCTCACCTTGGATATGTTTTTCATATATTTCGCTAATTGGAACATCAGTGAAATTGGTCTCTGTTCCTTTGTGGCTTTTCAGAATACTTATTTTTCATTTTCCCCTTTGATGTGCTTTTGTCTCCCAGTGCCTAATTACAGATTCAGCCTTACCTGTACAAGACTTTATTTGTCAAATACTTGACATCCTAAGGAGAATGTACAATTAGCAATGTTAGGTATCATTTCTGTGTTTGCCTTAATTTGCCAGGTTTAATTGGTTAGCCTTTGGCCTTGATCAAACCTATTAGCTTGAGAAGTTGTCTGGAATGGTAATATCAAACCTCTAAGATGGCCCTTATTTATCCGATTTTACTGGTATGTTCACATCATTGTTTTTGTTCCTTTCCACAATGACTAGGACTTATCTGTGTAGTACACTGTGGAAATGGAGTGTGACTTTCAAGGCTATGTCAGAAAAAAACATTGGGCCTGGCTGGAGTTGCTCAGTGCTTGAGTCTTAACCTATGAACTAGGAGATCATGATTTGATTACCGTTCACCCCACATGCTCAGGTTGCAGAAACAATCTCCATGTGGGGCATGTAAGAGGCAGCCAATCAATGAGTCTCTCTCATCATTGATGTTTCTGTCTCTCTCTCTCCCTCTCCCTGCCTCTCTGAAATCAATAAAAATATTTATTGAAATAACAACAACAACAACAACAAACTGCCTCGTGGGCACTTGTTCTGGAGAAAGCCAATGCCCTATGGTGAGGCTACTCAAGCATTCCATAGAAAGCCTAGAATTGAAGCCTCCTATGAATAACCAGAAAATAGCTGAGGTCTTCTGTGAGTTCATCATTTTAGAAGAATCCTCCACTCTCAGTTAAGTCTTTGGAGGACTGTATCCCTAGCTGACATCTTGATTACACCCTTATGAGAGACAGGACAGAACTAATTAGCTAAGCTGCTCCTGAATTTCAGATCCCAGAAAAAGTGTGAAATAATAAATATTTGTTGTTTTAGGACACTTAAGTTTGGGTGTCATTGGCTAAATAGCAATAGATAGCTAATATAGGAGTCAATGTTTGTTATGGTCAAGGAATTACTCTTCAAATAAACAATTATTTTTTTTAAACAGGGATAGAGAAATAAAACTCATTAAAGTTATACTTTTTTTCTTCATGCTATTGTTTGTGTTACTAATTCCACCAAGTACCAAAAAAGAAATAAAATAGTTGAGAAGGGACTGCCTCTGTTAGAAAACAACAATGTGGTCCCTACCTCCACCAATATGACTTACTAGTATTGAGAAGGAATATAGATTTGTTCCCATATTACCAAATATATAACTCCAGAAATATTTTGGAAATTCTGAGCACCTGGGAAATCTGCAGAAACACTTATCTAATTAATTTCTGAGAAGTACTGAAAGTGTTGTATTGTAAATCGTCGAATGAGATACAAGACGTCTTAATGAGCCAATTAATTAGGAGTCATTTATTGCTCGCAGCCCAGAGGGAGGTGTCTTTTTCCAAATCTCTGAGCAACCCATACAGGAAGTTTTTTTCGTATTTATACTCTTCAAGCCTCTTTGTTTGAATTATAAAGGGTTCTATGTGAGTTATTGTTATAGACAGTTGTAACCTTGAATACATAATGAGTTTGTACTTGGCATAATTATTATCAGTATTAGTCTATTACATTGGATGGCTAGCTTGCAAGGTCAGGCAGTTAAGTTTATCTTTTTCTATTATTAGAACTAAAAAAACTCATTTTACAGAATAACAGACTGTCTTAAAGTGACAGAATTTACAGGACTAGGGACTATCTAACAATAGCAGAGAATTCAAACAGCGGTTTTATACAAGATGGAGATTACTATGCTTCAAAATAAAAATTTTTAAATATATTTTTATTGATTTCTGAGAGGAAGGGAGAAGGAGAAAGAGAGAAGGGAACATCAATGATAAGAGAGAATCATTGATCAGCTGCCTCCTGCATGCCCCACACTGGGATCAAGCCCACAACCGGAGCATGTGCCCTGACCAGGAATCGAACCATGGTCACTTGGTTCATAGGTTGATGCTCAACCACTGAACAATACCAGATGGGCCTGAAAGAAAATCTTAGTCTCTTCAGATTCCAGGGGTGGAGGGGGGAGGGATGTGCTTTGGAACCCACTGATACTATCTATATCCAAACTTGATTGCTCCCTCACTTGTACCTAATAATCTTCACTGCATAATTAAATGAAGTGAGAGGAAAATTATGAGTATGTAAAAGTAGAAGATACTTTAGTAGCTTGTTCAGATGTTAATGAGAGTAAAGGACCAGTTCTTTTGAACAGTTTGGTTGATATGAAAATCATCCTGTGGAATGGAATTTGGAAAAATGAAGTGGAACCCAGGGCTGTGAAAAGAATTATTGATGTTTATTGATATATCCAATATAGAAGTAATGCAAGTATCTTTTTAGCATCAATAAGCAAGGTTCTTAAGGACATTTAACCCTCAGTGGCCTGTGCTAGATATACCAGATATTTGGACAAGCAAGGTTTCCAAAATATTGGGAGAACTGATATATTAATGCCTACTATTTAACTTTTTAAATTAACATACAGTACAATGTACTTTTGGGGGAGGAGGAGAGTTGCACCATTCTATGAGTTTTAATACATGTATAGATAGATTCATTTAACTACCACCACAGTCAAAATTCAGAACAGTTCCATCACTCAAAAAAACCTCTTTTGTAGTACCTGTTTCTATTCATAGCTACCTCTTTCTACTTATCGCTAGCAATCACTGATATGTGCTGTCACTGTAGTTTTGTCTTTTCAAGCATTCTATATAATAAAAGAGTAATATGCATATAGACTGAATGGCTGAATGACCAGATCACTGGCAGCCCTTCACCCCAGCTGGCCCCGCCCTCCAGTGGGCACCCCCACTTGGATCAGGGGCAGTGCCAGCTGGCAAACCGCCTGCAGACCCTCGCCCTGGCCAGCCCCACCTCCAGTTGCCACCCCCATCCCTGTCCCAGCTGGCCCACCCCAGCTGGACTCCACCAGTGCATGAATTTGTGCACCAGGCCTCTATTATATAAATACTAGAGGCCTGATGCACAAAATCTATGCAAGGGACTCGGCCCTCACAGCCCCAGCTTCATCCAGAAGGTAGGTCTGCTGTTCGGCCATCTGGTCTAATTAGCATATTATGCTTTTATTATTATAGATATGTACATGCATAAATTCAGCATGTAGCTTTTTGAAACTGGTTTATTTCATTCAGCATAATGCCTTTGAGATTCATCTAACTTTTCCCTTTTTCATCTGTGACTCCACTACATCCTATTCATCATTCCAATTTTGCTGAGTAATATGCCTCACCATGAATGTACCACAGTTTTTTTATCCACTCACACATTGATTGACATTTGAGGGACAGTATAATAGTTAATATTTACTTAGAATGAGAAAATAAATTACAAAAAATACAGTTTTTTAGAAAATGACACCAAAACATCCCAAAATCTGGAGCAGTAGTGCATAAATATTATATACCATTATGAATATATTATAGCATATATAATTAATTAACAGTTCATCATACTTCTGTAATACTTTTTACTATGTATTTTTACTACCTGTTTTTTTTTAAGAACACTTCATATGGAATCTACCTCTTAACAAAATGTTAAGTGTATTATTATCTGTAGGCACAATGTTATAGAGCTGATCTCTAGAACTTAATCATCTTGTATAACTGAAACTACCGGTATATGCATTGAAGAACAATTCACATTCCCCCTCCCACTATCAGCTAAATAACAACTGGCTACTTTCTGATTCTATGAATCTGACTACTTTAGATACCTCAAATAAGTGGAATCATGCAGTATTTGTCATTCTATATCTGGCTATTTCACTTAGCATAATGTCCTCCAGATTCACCCACATTCTCCCAAAAGACAGGATTTCTTTTACTTTTAAGGCTAATCATATTCCACTGTATCTATATACTACATTTTTTAAACCTATTTATCTGTTGAAATGCATTTAGGTTGTTCTCACACCTTAGCTATTATGAATAATACTAGAAGCCCAGTGCACAAAATTCATGCACCAGCAGTGGTGTGTGTGTGGGGGGGGTTGTCCCTCAGCCAGCCTGCACCTTCTTCAATCTGGGACCCCTCGAGGGATATCCTATTGGGCCTAAACGGGTAGTCGGACATCCCTCTCACAATCCAGGACTGCTGGCTCCCAACTGCTCCCCTGCCAGCCTGTTTGCCCCCAACTTCCCTCCTCTGCCAGCCTGGTCACCACTAACTGCCCTCCCCTGCAGAGTTGATAACCCCCAATTGCCCTCCCTTGCAGGCCCGGTCCCTCCCAACTATCCTTCCCTGCTGGCCATCTTGTGGTGACCATCTTGTGTCCACATGGGGGCAGGATCTTTGACCACATGGGGGCAGCCATCTTGTGTATTGGAATAATGGTCAATCTGCATATTACTCTTTTATTAGATAGGATAGAGGCCTGGTGCATGGGTTGGGGCTAGCTGGTTTGCCCTGAAGGGTGTCCCGGATCAGGGTGGGGGTTCTCTTGGGGCATGGGGTGGCCTAGCTGAGGGGCCTGTGGTGGTTTGCAGGCCAGCCATGACCCATGGTGACCCAAGTGGAGGGCCGGGGATCTGAAATTTATTGACTTTCTACAATTGAAACTTTGTATCCTGGAGTGGAGCCAAGCCTTCTGCTTGCTCCTTGGCTGCTGCCATTTCTGTTTGGATTTGTTTACCTTCTATAATTGAAACTTTGTAGCCTTGAGTGGAGGCTTAGGCCAGCAATGGCAGGCAGAAAGCTTGGCTTCTTCCATTGCCTGGGAAACCCAAGCCTCCCTCTTGCTCTCTTTGGCCGTAGCCATCTTGGTTAGGATTAATTTCCATACTCGCCCTGATTGGCTGGTGGACGTAACTAATAGGTGTAGCAGAGGTATGGTCAATTTGCATATTACTCTTTTATTAGATAAAATTATAATGACCACGAGAATATTCTCACCAACACCCATCCCTTGTGTGTGTGATTTTTTGTTTTGTTTTGTTTTTATTGATTTTTTACAGAGAGAAAGGGAGAGAGATAGAGAGTTGGAAACATCAATGAGAGAGAGTCATCGATCAGCTGCCTCCTGCACACCTCCCACCGGGGATGTACCCGCAACCGAGGTACATGCCCTTGACTGGAATCGAATCTGGGACCCTTCAGTCCACAGGCCGACACTCTATCCACTGAGCCAAACCGGTTTCGGCTTGTGTGTGTTTTTTTAATCCCCACCTGAGGATAGGTTTTTCAGTGATTCCAGAGAGAGAAAGAGAGAGAGAGAGAGGAGGGGTTGAGGAAGGAAGGGAAGAGGAGGGGAGGGGAGGGTAAGGAAGGGGAGGAAAGAACATTCATCAGTAGCCTCCCACACGCACCCTAAACAGGGACCAAACCTGAAACCTGGGCATGTGCTGTGATCAGGAATCAGGGAGTTACCTGTTGTTTTTGTTTAATAATTGCCATCTTAGGTGTAAGATAACATCTTAATGTGGTTTTGATCTGCATTTCACTGATGATTAGGATTTTGAACATCTTTTAACTTATTTGTTGCCCATTTGTATGTCTTCTTTTGAGAAATATCTATTCAAGTCCTTTGCCCATTTTTAAATTGGGTTGTGTTTTTGCTGTAATATTTCCTTATATTTTTTGAATATTAATCCCTAATAAATGATAAGATCTGCAAATACCTTCTACCATTTTGTAGATTGCTTTTCACTCTGTGAGGTTCCTTTCCTGTGCAGAAAGCATTTAGCTTGATATAGTTTCATTTGTCTCTTTTTCCTTTTGATGCTTGTGCTTTTGGTGTCAAATCCAAGAAATCATTGCTTTTTGACTAGAGATTTTTACCCAGTGCGCTGCAAGAATTTTTAAAACGTGCAATGCCTGACTGTTTAGTCAGTGGCACTGACCTCTTTTCCCTTAGATTGTCAAATAAAAAAGATTGTCAGCAATAATCTGATATTTATAAATATATAGGTCATATAATAACGTTGCATCTAATTAGTTTAATTTTTTGTACCAGAAATCCTTTCACACAAGTATAGGCACCTCATTTTTTTAACAGTCACTTTGGGTAGGTAATTACTTTTTTTTTTTAGTAAATTAGTCAAAACTATCCCTATATTTTTTGTCATATTAGCAAAAGATATGTCTGTTGGTATTGTGCAGAATTTTAGTAATTAGTTTATGGGCCTTTTTATTTTTCTTTTAAAAACATTTTTATTAAAGATCTTTATAGAATAACATGCAGACCTCAGATCCAACTGTGAAGGACACCCTATTATGCTGTGATTACTGTCTGGGGCATGGCAGGAGGCTCTAGCTTCCCACTTCTCTCTTCTGAGATTGGGGTAGGCAGTATCTCATCTTTGGGTTCCACAGTGCTCACATGGTCAGGCAGGAGGTTCTTAGGGCCTCTCTTACCATTTGGATCCCAAGGAAGCATAGTCTTCACTTTGATACCCCAGCACACACTGCGTGAGCAGCACATGGTGCATGGCAGTGTCAACATAGTAGTTAACAGAGTCCCCATCAGACCATTAACAAATTTCATGTATTTAGCTCTATATCTTTGGTGTTTCCCAGATATCCTTACCTCACAGCCTTTGGCCCTACTCTCCATGATGAACTGTAGCATGCCATAGCAGGCCCACTACCCAGCAAAGCCTCCTAGAAGTTTATAACACAGAGATTCTGCCTGGGCAATGGCACATAGACCTCTTGTAGCCACAGTTTCATCTTAAAAATCTACACTGCCTTCAGGATTAACAAACTTCTTCTGAACCATGGCAGTCAATTCCCATAATATTTGGCCTGTTTCACAAAGAACATTCTGCATCCTGGTGGCCCAAATAATTTCTGTCCTGATTGGAATAACTTGGACCGTAACTTCAGAGTAGCCATCTTTAGCCATCTCCTGAGTGAGAAACTCATTCAGTTCAGTTTTGACGATGCCATCAGCAACAAACTTCCTCTTGGAAATTTTCACAGCCATCTTGCTGCCCTGCACCATGAAAAGGAAAGTAATTTATGTTTGCCATGAGATGGAAAAGGTTGAAAATTGCTATTTTAGGCCAATATTATGAAGCTTTGTCTCTATGTTTTAAGTTTTACAATTTCAGGTCTTACATTTAAGTCTTTAACCCATTTTGAGTTGATTTTTATATAATAAGGGTCCAATATCATTCTTATGCATATGGATATCCAGGTTTCCCAGTACCATTTGTTGAAGAGAGTATCTTTTCCCAATTGTACATTCTAGACACCTTGGTCAAAGATGAGTTGACCATATATGCATGGGTTTATTTCTGAGCTTTCTGTTCTATTCCATTAGTCTATATCACTGGGTTTTGTTGTTTGGGGTAATACTATACAATTTAAATTACTTTAGCTTTGTAATATATTTTTAAATGAAAAAGTTTAAAAAACTAATAAACTGAGGGATCTCTACATAAAATATTTCACTTTCTCTTCTTAGCTCTTTTAAAATGGAAAATAATTCACTTACTATATAATTCACCTATTTAAGGTGTACAGTTCATGGGCTTTTAGTATATCCACTGAGTTGTGCAATTATTTCCATAATGTAATTTTAAAATATTCTCATCTCCCCAACAAGTGAGTTATAGCTACCTGTTAGCTGTTATTCCATATTTCCACATCTACCTAACCCCTAGACCAATGTTTCCCAAACTTCTCTCATGATGAGAATCACCTGGTAGAGTTGTTAAAATACAGATTCCTGAATCCCAACTAAGAAGTGCTAAACTAGAATTTTGGGGAACATATAGGTAAAATTGTATACTTAACTCCACCAGGTGATTCTCATCATGAGAGAAGTTTGGGAAACACTGCCCTAGACAAACATTAATCTACTTTCTATCTCTATAGATTTTCCTATTCTGGATATTTCATATAAAAATTGAATCATATAAAATAGTCTTTTGTGATTGGCTTCTTCAAGGTTTACCCAGGTCATATTATGACTCAAAACTTTATTCTATTTTATTACCAAACAATAATCTAGTGTATGAATATTCCACATTTGTTTATCCATTCATTGTTTTTTTAAATATATTTTATTAATTTTTTTACAGAAAGGAAGAAAGAGGGATAGAGAGTTAAAAACATCAATGAGAGAGAATCATTGATCAGTTGCCTCTTGCACACTCCCTACTGGGGATGTGCCCGCAACCAAGGTACATGCCTTTGACTGGAATCGAACCTGGGACCTTTCAGTCCGCAGATTGACGCTCTATCCACTGAGCCAAACCAGTTTCGGCTATCCATTCATTGTTTGAAGGGCATTTGGATTGTTTCTACCTTTTGGCTATTGTGAACAGTGATATCTCATAGTTTTTTTTTATTTCCCTAATGATTAGTTATGTTCAGCTTGTTCATGGGCTTTTATTGTTTGTTTATTTTATTATTGTTTATTCTTTGGAGAAATAGCTATTCAAATCCTTTGCCCAATTTTTGTTTTATGTATTTTTTATTGATTTTAAAACTTCTTTATATGTTTTGTATACAAGTCCCCTGTCAGATATATGACTGTAAATATTTTCTCTGATTCTTTCATTTTACCTTAAAATAAAATAAAAATTTACTTCTGATGAAGTCTAATTTATCTACATTTTGTTTTTGTTGCTTGTGCTTTTAGTATTATACCTAAAAATCCATTTCCTAGCTGAAGGAAAAAGATTTATTTATTTTCTTTTAGAAGTTTTATTGTTTTAGCACTTTAATTTCAGTCTCAATGATCTACTTTAGGTCTTTATAATCTATTTTGAGTTAATTTTTGTTTATGGTATGGCATAGGAATCCAACTTCATTCTTTTGCATGTGGATATTTAGTTGCCACAGTACCATTTGTTGACTGTTCTTTCTTCATTTATTAATCTTATCATCCTCTTCCCCTTTCTTTAATTCAAAATGAGTACACAAAATTAAAACCACAATGAGATATCTCCTCACACCTGTTAGAATGGCTCCCATCAATAAATAAACAAACAAAAAGTTTTGGCAAGGATGTGAAGAAAAGGGTACCTTTGGCTCTGTGGTGGGAATGCAAATTGGAGCAGCCACTGTGGAACATAGTATGGAGGTTCCTCAGAAAATTAGAAATGGTACTATCTTATGACTCAGCAATTCTACTTCTGGCTATATATACAAAGAAACCCAAAACACTAACTTGAAAAGATATATGCATCCCCATGTATAACGCAGTGTTATTTGCAATAGCCAAGATATGGAAGCAACATAAGTGTTCATCAACTGGTATGTGCCCGACTGGGAATTGAAACTGCCACCTTTCAGTGTATGGTAAAATAGTCCAACCTTCTAAGCCACACTGGCCAGGACTTATGTGGTGATCTTTAGAAGCTAAACTTTAAGATTGCTAAAGCTTCATATTTATCACTAATGCAATATGATAATGAACTTAGTAATATACTATTTCATTACAAAGTATTGGAAGATATATATATATATATATATATATATATATATATATATATATATCACATTTTTCAGAAAGTGTTTAACTTCACCATTTGCAAATATAAGCCACATGTGTGCTTCTTGGACAAATACAAATGTGAAAATATGGAAAGTTAACTGAGTTTTTAAATGCATTTTCTCCTGAACAGTATAGGTTTAGGTGAAGGTGTCTTGCTAGATGTGAACTAATACTACATTCTCTTTCATACCAATAAGTAACTTAAATGAAAGATTCAGACAGAGACCAAGTGTGTTTTTTAAATATATTTTTTATTAATTTCAGAAAGAAGGAAGAGAGATAAAAACATCAATGATGAAAGAGAATCATTGATTGACTGCCTCCTGCACACCCCACACTGGGGATCCAGCCCTTCTGGTTCATAGGTCAATGATCAACCACTGAGCCACACCAGCCAGGCAACCAAGTGTTTATTTTAATGGGAAAAATTTCTGACCTACCCATTTTAAATAATCCCAGAAAAGAAGTGTCTGCATGCTTTCTCCTTTAGAAAGGGTGATTACTAACAAAAATGTTACATTTATTCTTTGACCCCCAGCTACCATCCTATCTAATAAAGAGGTAATATGCAAATTGACCCTCTCACCCTTGCACAACATGGTCACCCCATGTGGTCAAAGATGGCAGCCACAAGATGGCCAGCAGGGGAGAGTAGTTGTGGGTGATCAGGCCAGCAGGGAAGGGCAGTTAGGGGTCACCAGGCCAGCGGGGGAGGGCAGTTGGGGGTGACTGGCATGGGAATGCAGTTGGGGGTGACCAGGTTGGCAGGAGGGCAGTTGGGGGTGACCGGGCCAGCAGGGAAAGGTAGTTGGAGGCAATCGGGCTGGCAGGGAAGCAGTTAAACATTAATCAGGTTGACAGGGGAGTGGTTAGGGGCAATCAGGCAAGCAGGCAGGCAAGCGTTTGGGAACCAACAGTCCCAGATTGTAAGAGGGTGTCCCAGATTGGAGAGGATACAGGCTGGGCTGAGGGACACCCCCCACCCCGTGCACGAATTTCGTACACCAGGCCTCTAGTTGTTCTAATAATACTTTGGTTTAGTTGATTTGATACAATGTTTTATTGTATTTTATTTTCCCATCACCTTTTATCCCTCTACATCCTCTACATCTCCACTCCCTTATTTTGTGCCCCATCCACTTCCCCCAGAATCACCACCCATGGTTTCTCTTCACTGTGCTGTAAGGTTTCAATCCCCTTGATATTAGGCTTTATAGGCTACAACTTTCCACAAGGGCAATTATTATTTGTTCTGTGGCTAGTTTGGGAAGCTTACAAGTTCTGAAATGAGGAACCAAGAAATTTGAACCTCCAGAAAAATAATCTTGAGTACAGTTCATTAGCTAAGATGTAAAAGTTCATTCCCTTTGAAATAAAGAGTTTTTACTCAAATTATGCAATATATTAGTTTGCTATTGATGCCATTTGAAATAGCACAAACTGGCTTGCTTAAATAGCAGTGGTTTCTTTTCCCACAGTTTTAGAGTCTGGGAGTCTGAAATCAAGGTATCTTTTGAGGCCTCTTTGCTTGACTTGCAGATGACCACTTTCTTGCTATCTCTTTACAGAGTTTCTCTCTTGTGTTTATATCCCTGGTGTATTTCTGTGTATCCTAATCTTCTCTTTTTATAAGGACAGCAATCAGATTGGATTATGGCCTACCCTGACAGCCACATTTTAACTTATTTACTTCTTTAAAGGCCCTATCTGAAGATAGAGAACTGGAAGTTAGGGCTTCAGCATGTGAACTGGGGATGGGGTAGGCACAATTCAGTCCATACCATCTACCATATTATTTTACACATTTTGAGTTACTACCATTAGAAGGGACTTTGCAAACTTTAGTACAAGCCCCTCATTTTACAGGGGGTAGACACTGAGGCATAGCAAGGTTAAGACACTTCCTAAGGCAAGCCACAAAGAGTTAGTGGCAGAGGAGAACTAGAAAGCAGGTCCCCTGGCTCTAAGTTTCATACCCTTTCCACCATGGCATGTTGCTACTTTAGTTCATTTGATTTATTCATGTCTTTAATCTCTGTCTCTCTCACTTGGGATATATTTGAAAAATATGTAAAATAGCTATTTTAAAACTATATTTTTATTTTCCTATACTCATTCTTCTCTACAACAAACATTTTGAAAGGAAAAAATAAGCGATTTTCTGCTTAACTTAACACTTTTCCATGTTATACATACATTTTTTTATTCTTGCTTTGAAAATAATAGATCTTTCTAAGATGACTGAGCTTGTCCTTATCTGGATAGTCAAAGGACTATTAAATCAAATGAACCTTGGCTTTTTTGCACCTTCTCAGAATCCAAGGTGAAAAAAATTAGCTCAAACCTATACTTCTCCCCTTTGTACGGACCTATCCTCTCCTTACATAGGAAATCAAGACTTCTGGGAACTTTGATATACACCCCTCCTCTCTACTCACTCTGGAATTTCCCATCACTCCCTCCAAGACAGTAAATATCAGTATTGAACTGGTGGTGAGAAACTGCCTGAATGTTATTTCTTACCCAAAGGTATTTAAGCTCAAACCTTGGAACCTGAAAGGAAAGAAAATTCTGAATGCAAATGTTTCTTTCCTTCACTTTTAAATCTTCTCCATTCTGTCTTTGTAGAGTGTAAATCAAGATAGAAATGGAAGACATTTGGGGTTATAAAGTGTAGAATGTAAACACTGAAAAGATTTATTAAAATTAGTACTCTTCCATTTAATCCTTGAGATTTTACTTTTACTTCAACTATTGGCATAAGCTATTGTTCTCAACAGTCAGTTAGTTACCTCTGTATACCAGGGAACACTTTCCTTTAAATCTCCAGGTGTTTGCTTCTTGAGAAAGAGGTTTAATGAAAAAAACCCTTTCTTTAAATTAGTCCCTTTGAGTAGCATAGCCCCCATGCTGCCCACTCTTATCCTGCTGATTGCTAAGAGATCCTTCTGGTTAAGTCATCCCCTGTATGAAAACTTAACAGGGCAGGGTTCCTCCCATATTGCCTTTAGTGCAATGTAGCAGAGCTTGATCTTGGTGCCCACCTATTCAAAACAGACAAAAATTCTTGGAGGCACTAAAATAGTATAGATGTCTGTGCCATTGAGGTACAAAGGCAATTAAATCCTTATGTGTCGAGCAGATATGTACAGTGCCATAATCTTAATGACTTTTAACTCCCCAAGAGACAAGAACATAGATTAAATTTGATTGGCACGATCTCAGACTGGATGTGAATGTGGGAATGAAAATAAGTACAGGACTATATTATTTAATCAATAATTTAGACAACATCAGATAATAAAACTGATTTCTTTTTTAAGATTATAGAAATTTCTGATTGGGGCAGGGGTTTGGCTTTTCAACTGGAAGTTCCATTTAGAATATGGTTAAAATAATCTATAAAAGCCTAAGCAACTGAATGACCGAATGACCGAACAACTGGTTAACAGGTCGCTATGATGCGCACTGACCACCAGGGGCAAGCGCTCAATGCAGGAGCTGCCCCCTGGTGGTCTGTGCACTCCTACAATGGGAGCACCACTCAGCTGACCTACTGGCACCAGATGCTAGGCTCACAGCTGGTAAGCACAGCGGCAGCGGCACAGGCCTCTCCAGCCTCCACCACAGCACACTATGGAATAGCAGTGGCGACAGGCAGCAGGTGCAGCAGAGCCGGGAAGAGCAGGATGAGGATCCAGGATTGCGAGAGGGCACAGGCCAGGCTGAGGGACCACACCAGTGCACGAATCCGTGCACCAGGCCTCTAGTATAACTTTTATGTTTTAAAATTTTAGTTTTTATTTACTATTTTATTTGAACAAAAAGTTTCTCACCTTCTAAAAAATGTTCTAAAGTGTATGAGGAAAAATTTCTTCTTCATTTGTGGATATAATTATATAAAAATCTTAGGTATATAAAGTAAAAATAAGTAGTGCTATCTTTACATAATTTTTATTGAAAATAATAAATTAGAACTGCCCTGTACTTATCAAATAAGTTTCCTTCACATAGTGACAATTCATGGGTATTGTCAGCTTTTCTCCAGCCTTGTTTTCAGGGGTCAGTATAGCAAGTGCCATCATATTGTTTTAATGTATCTGGAGCCAGATTCTCATAGAGACAGTTATCTTGATTTCTTCTCTTTTCAGTTTCTAAGGCTTTGAGTAGGCAATTGCACCCTATAAGTTGGTGGCTATTACTCTTACTGTGATTTTTCAGTATTTTCCTTTATTATTTAGTATAGTCCTAAAGAATAGCTATTGTGTAGTGGGGATAGAACTGTTGAGCTCTAGTGGATGGTCCATTTATTAAATCATTCTATTCAATAAGCCACAGAGAGATGTATTGAAGGGAGATATTTGAGAGCCACTTCCATTCTTCTCCAGCACTACTGCTCATCTTAGGGATCGAACTACTTTTGTGAAAGACACACTATCTGGCGGGCTAGATTTGCTGTGATGGATTTATCAAGTGTTCTATATTAATCATACCAACCAGCAATTGCTTTATCATTGCTCCAGGTTGCCATTTGCAGCAGTCTTTAACTGTTTCATAATGAACTTTACTTAGCCTACTATAGAACTCAGGTCTGTTCACCTGAGACATTATCACAAATACACTATTCTAAATAACATAGCACAAAATTTTAAAAGACCATCTTGCAAATAGGAGGAAAGTCATAATTCCTGTCTGAGTATTAGATTCCAATTATCACACAACTACATATATAAAAGCCTAATATGCTAATTGTCCCTCTGACCATTCAACCAGTCACCATGACACATACTGACTACCAGGGGTGTAGAAGCTCCCATCAGTACATTAGCTTTCTTCTGGGGTCTGGCCAATCAGGACTGGGTAAGTCAGACCGGACACGCCCTAGAGCCTTCTGTGGTCTCTCCTCGGCCCCAATCGTGCACTGATGGGGGTCCCTGGGCCTGGCCTGTGCCCTCTCACAATCTGGGACCCCTTGGGTGATGTCGGAGAGCCAGTGAGGGACGCCACCGTTCCTACCCACTCTATCACTCTTTTCATTAATTCCATACAATTACATAGCACTTTATATTCTCCAAAGTACTTTCACATAACATTATTGTTTAATCCTTACACTATCCCTGTGAGTTTAATTTTTTTCTTTATTTTATAGGTAAAGATTATAGAAATTTCTGATTGGGGCATGGGGTTTGGCTTTTCAACTGGAGGTATAATTTTAGAGCTAAGAAATAGTTGGGCCTGAATTATTTTTCTAAGCTCCCAGCCCACTACTTTTGCATATTACAACCCTGCTTTATTTTTTTATTTTTTTATTTTTTTTAAATTTATTAAGGTATTATCTGTGTACATAGCTTACCATTGCCCCCCCCCATAAATGCCCTCCCTCCCCAGAGTTTTGTGTCCATTGGTTGTTCTTATATGCAAGCTTACCAGTCCTTCGGTTGATCTCTTAACTCCCCCAGATCTCCCTACCTTCCCCCCCCACCCCCACCCCCACCCCCGCTGTCATATGACAGTCTGCTTGTTGTTTTACTGTCACTATATCTTTCTGTTCATTCGTTTATAATGTTCTTTAATATCCATAAATGAGTGAGGTCATGTAGTGTTTCTCTTTCATTGACTGGCTTATTTCATTCAGCATGATGCTCTCCAATTCCATCCAGGTTACTGGAAATGATGAGAATTCCTTTCTTTTTATGGCAGCATAGTATTCCATTGTGTAGATGTACCATAGTTTTCTGATCCATTCATCTGCTGACGGGCACCTAGGCTGTTTCCAAATCCTAGCTATTGTAAATTGTGCTGCTATGAACATAGGGTTGCATATATCCTTTCTGATTGGTGTTTCTAGTTTCTTGGGATATATTCCAAGTAGTGGGATTACTGGGTCAAATGGGAGTTCCATTTTCAGTTTTTTGAGGAAGCTCCATACTGTTCTCCACAGTGGTTGCACCAACCTGCAATCCCACCAGCAGTGCACTAGGGTCCCTTTTTCTCCGCAACCTCGCCAACATTTGTCGTTTGTTGTTTTGTTGATGTTGGCCATTCTGACAGGTGTGAGATGGTACCACATTGTTGTTTTGATTTGCATCTCTAACCCTACTTTATTTGTTACACAGGCAGTGTATCATAATGGAGCCAGACTGCCTGGATTTGAATAACATATCTTTTACTTCCTAGTAGTATAACTTAGCTAAATTATTAAACCTCTCCATGCTAAACTATCCCCATTTGAAAAATGAGAATAATAATAGTACCTACATCATAGGTATTGTTGTAAGGATTAAATGAGTTGATATGTGGAAGGTGTTTGGAACAGCACCTTAAGTAGTCAACATTATATTAGTGTTTGTTGCCATTATTATATTATTATCATCCTTCTTATAATCAGCAGGGGCATTATTGCATAGCATGCTGATTAAGATCAAAAAGTCACTTAATGCTTATTGCCTGGAGACTCTACCACTAACTAACTATGTGACCTTGGACAAGTTCCTTCAACCCTCTGTGCCTCCATTTACTCATAAATAAAGTACTAGTCACACACAGAAGGCTGCTGTGACTATTAAATGAGTTAGTCCACATAACATGCTTAGCCCAATGCTTGATGCATAGAATCCCCACTTGCCTTATTCCTAACATATTGACTGCAAACTGAAACCCACAAAGTGTCTGTAAGGCAGTTGTGTAATGTATATGGCATATGTAATTCATCAGTCCTCTATAGTCTAATCACACAAGCCAGTGGTTTGGTTGTCATGGTAGTTCTTCGGAAGGAATGTATTTGTCATATAAAAAAGTTATTTTCAGTCAATCAATGTGGTGTGGTAAAATGAGCCTTCACTGCAGAGCCAATTCCATTGCTGAGTGGCCTTTCAAGTGAATTTATGGAGCCTAGAAAAATTATTTTAGCAAAAGTAAGAAATAATAACTTCCTAGTCACACTTTTCTCTTTACTGTTTATGCTATGAAGTTTCCAGTGTATAGTGGCGTGATATATTTAGGGATAAAAAGCATTTCTAGATTTAAGTTTTTTTCCCCAGTATATAAATTAGAAGTTAACTGAAAAATTATATTTACATATAATTATTTTATAAGTAACTTTATTAGACCCCATTATTAAGGGGATCCTCTGCACAGCTTCGTAGACAACCCTCAGTTTATTCCAAAATATTATTTTTAGGTTGGTTGTTGAGCAATTGCATGTTTTCTTGTAGAAACAATGTTACTATGATGGGGAAGACCCCAGGTTAGTCCACAAAATTAGATTTAATCTGTGCTAGAACTAAAATACTGTACATGTGTCTGAGTACTAGTAATTAAAACAAAAATATGTAATTGAATCAGAAGCAGCACATTGAATGCTAAAGCATGAGAATAGCAGGGTTAATTACATGTTAAGGATGTAGATAGAGGTTTTGAGATATTTTTCCTGAAGAGCACTTCTGGGTATTTTCAGTGGACATTAGAATTTGGCACAGGTTTTATGTCTAGTTTCACTTCAGAAAGGATGGCTTTCCTTTACCTTAATACAGATATCTCACTAACAGTACTCTTACTAGTATAGCTATCAGTCATGACTTTGGTAATTTAGGGTTCATGAATAGAACAAAAAGACTGAAAGACAGGTTATCTTTGAAGTAACTGGGCAAGAAAGGGGGAAGAAGGAATGATTTAAAAGGCAATATGGGTCCATTGTGAGCATATATGATTCCTTAAGGTGTAGTTAACAAGCCACAGTGAGCGATGAGAGATGAGGGAGCATAACTTCTGTACAGGCTCCTAGAGGAAAGAGTTAGTTTTCTGTGATACCCCAGCACCTGTTAAACTTCTATTCACACATTCTTCCTATACTGTAGTTCTTCACATGTGTCCTTTCTCCCCTGCTAAGCTACCTCTTGTGGGGCAGAAATGATTTCTTATTCATCCATCTGCTTCCAACAATATCTAGCATATAGTAGGTGTAGAACACCCTATATGTTGAAATGAAATCAGGCATGATCTCGTAACTGAATCAATTTGCTTTTTATTGGCCAGGGCATTAAAATCTCTAAAATTGTGTCTTCAGTTACCATGCAGTACATAATACTAGTATTTGCCACAGTTGAATTCAGAATTGTAATATCCCAAATAGAGAATTAAGAATACATTTATGCCTGACTGCTGTGGCTCAGTTAGTTGAATGTCATCCTGTGCACTGAAAGGTCACCGATTCGATTCCTGGCTAGGGCACATGCCCTGGTTGCAGGTTCAGTCCATGGGAGGCAGCCAGTTGATATTTCCAGTCGGTTTCTCTCTCTTCCCCCCCCCCTCTCTCTCCCTCCCTCCCTCCCTCCCTCTCTTTCTCCCTCCCTTCCTCACCTTCTCTCTTCCTCTCCCTTCCTCTTTCTCTAAAATCAATAAAAACATATTTTTAAAAAACATTCATGAATTTTCTGTCTGGTTACAGACATTCTCTTCTTTCCATTTCATGGGTGACACCTTTTACTCAGCCCTTTTTTCTCTATCTTCCTGTCTTGGAGCAGTGTTTGGTCAAACAGAGTCTGCAAATACTCTTTATGTGGAGCGTTGGAGGCTCCCTGATTGACAAGGCTCTCTGGAGATACATATTTTATAGCTTCCCGCAGGAATGCATAGCAGCATGCTGGTTCCAAAGAGGTTGTTTAGAGTTTGACTATTGATTATTTGTCTTCCCTTTTCGTTTCATTGTGTTTGACCGCTTGCCTGATTCATTCCTGCTGGAGGCAAAGCCACATGCTGAACCATGGGGCACAGTCTAATGAAATAACAAGCTGCTCCCAATTTTAAATATTGCATGTTGGGACAAAGGCAGAGTTCCTTTTCCTCTAAAGCTATAATGTTTTTTTTTTTTTAAAAAAGTTCTGTTTGATATTTAGAGTTATTTGATCTGGCAGTTTAATAACTGTTGATGTTTTAATTGCTTCTTTAAAGAATTTCATCTACATTTCTAGGTTTATTTTTATTTTACTCTGAAGGAATGTCAATATTAGCTATCACTTTGCCCAGTGAGTTACATTGCAGGATCTGGGAATAAAATCCAGTAATTACTGGAGCTTGTAACTTCAGAATGTGCTGAGAAACTTGGCAGTTTTCCTTTTCCTAAGGAGACATCTCTTCCCATGCAACTAGCAATTATTTATTATTCTAAATCAATTTTAAGCGGGTATTGTACTTTCAAGTTCAGCTTTCTATGTTCCTTTGGAAGAGATTGAAGTCATTCTATTCTTTAAAAGGAATTTTAAATCACTCTTAACTCAGACAAATGTACAATTGTAACATATGCTAGCTGAAAGACTTAGTAATCTTATAATCTCATAGGCTCTGTCTTCATTTTTATTTGTCTATTCATATTCTCTCAGGACCAAATAGAATTCTCTCTTGGCATGCTCCTTACATGTATGCAGCGAGCCACTTGAATTCTCTGAACAAAATTATTCACATTCAATTCAAAGCTCTTTAGAGATGAAAGGGCCTTCTGAGATCATCTTGTCTAGCCCCCTTGTATTCTTCAATAAAAAGAGGGCTGGTTAATCTCCCATCTTCACTCTTGTGTTATATATTCTTTGAATTCTTTCCATTAACACTTTATGCTTACATGCTAAACCCAGTCTGAAACATTTTGCTTCAAAAGACATGGTTCTTGGAGTTTTGTAGCTTACATGCTACAAACAATGCCACTGATTTACTACATAGTAGCTTGCACATTTTCTCTCTGCAATTTATCTGCACTCCCTTACTGCCACCAACACCATCACCACCAAATATATACATTTTGAGGAAATAAAAACAAAAATCATAAGCATTTTTTAAATTTCTTTATTGATTATGGTATCAATAGATAATTGTCCTCATTCCCCATTCCCATCCTAAACCCCTCCCTACATATCCCCCCCACCCCGTTGTCCATGACCACTGGTTAGGCTTATATGCATCCATATAAGTCATTTGGCTGTTCTCTCCCCCTTTCCCCCATCCTCCCCTACCTTCCCTCTGAGGTTTGACAGTCTGACCATTTTTATTGATTTCAGAGAGGGAGGGAGAGGGAAAGAGAGAAACAACAATGATGAGACAGAATCATTGATTAGCTGCCTTCCTGCACACCCTACACTGGGGATCAAGTCCACAACTCAGGCATGTGCCCTAGGAATTGAACCGTGATCTACTGATTCATAGGTCGACACTCAACCACTGAGCCATGCCAAGCAAGCCAAATATCCTAAACATTTATTTTTCTGCTTTAAAACAGCGCTGTGAGAAGAGGCTTCCTTTTGCTTTATCCTCATCAGGGATAATCAAGGGTTAAAGTAAAGGACCAGCCAACTGAGTGATGACTGGGGCACTGGCTGGCTTGGCTGGGAAAAGTGGTCTGAAGCACCAGTTGTATTATTTCAGTTGCCCTTTACCTTTTCCTGCCTTTATCCTCTCTAACATTAGGACTGTCTGACTTTAGACAGGTTTTAAGACTTTCGCCCTGGTCAGTGTTGTTAAATGGTTAGAGCATCGCCCCATGCATTAAAGGGTCTCAGGTTTGATTCCCCATCAAGGGCACAAACTTGGGTTGCAGGTTGGGGCACATCCAGGAGTCAACCACTCGAAATGTCTCTCTCACATCGATGTTTCTCTCTCCCTCTCCCTCTCCTTCCCTTTCTTCCACTTTCTAAAAATTAAAAAGGCTTAAGACTTTATATTTAAGTACTTTACACTTAAACAATACTATCAACAATCACTAGCTTTCTGGTTCCTCCTCTGAAATAAAAAGGAAAGTGCTTAAAACCCAGAAACTTCTAAATGAAACTCCTGATTTTTTCTACTGGTCATTTCTTTTTTTTAATATTTTTATTTTATTGATATTTTACAGAGAGGAAGGGAGAGAGATAGAGAGCTAGAAACGTCGATGAGAGAGAATCATCGACCAGCTGCCTCCTGCACACCCTCCACCGGGGATGTGCCCACAACCAAGGTACATGCTCTTGACCGGAATCGAACCCGGGACCTTTCAGTCCGCAGACCGACGCTCTACCACTGAGCCAAACCGGTTTCGGCTCTACTGGTCATTTCTTGTGCCACTTCACTAGGCTTAAGCTCAGTCCCTTCTCTGGGCTGGGACTTTATTATTATAACGCTGGACTGTTTTCTTCTTTCCAATAAATAGCACTTGGCCACTAAAAATTTAAGAGACTGTTACAGTGCAAGGAATTTTCAGAATATAAACTATAGTAGTTAGAAAACTATATGTACACAGTATAATGTTAGAACCTGTTCTTGCCTAGACCCGTTTCACTGAGTCTGTCACTTTCTGTTACTGTTGACCAAACCCAAGTGTTATTTTTTCCCTTGACTTCACTAGACTATAAACTCCACAAGGAAGGAGGCTGTCCTGCCTGTTTTATTCACTGGTATAAATCTGTATATCTCATATGCCTAACACAGTACTTGGCACCCAGAAAGTACTCAGTCAATACTTATTGGCCGAATTAATCAGTTGATAGTCTTATCCTAGTTCCCATATTTGCTTCTACCACCAGCCTAGACAGAGAGAGTCCTCTGGCTGAACTCTGCCTGGTTATTCATTAAACAGTGTCCTCTACGGCCCTCTGTTTACCTTTGTGTATAGAATACACTCCAGCACCCTCAACTACCTTTCTACTTCTAGTGGCAATATTTCTGTGATCACCAACTCTTGAAACTTTTCAAGGGCCCTCTTCTCACACCAAACCTCTCTCCTAACTGACCACCCTCCTTCATTTTAGACTCATTTTTTTAAACTTTTTTGATTGTGCACCATTTTCTCAAGATTGCCCAGGTTCAAAATATCTCATGCAGTGTACTGTTCTTGTAGTCAGTCTCCTGCTTGATCTCCTACAGAGCACAAATGTTCATTTATACTTTTAGTTGCACAAGGAACAACTTTCTATCCTCCAGAGAGGCTACCCAAGGCCCCAAACTGTGTGTGTGTGGGGGGGGGGTCTTTTGAACATAAGGATACCACGAAGCATGGTAATTCCATTTTAAAGCAATTTTTAAAACATCACATTGAGGTGGTGGTGTGAATGTACTTTCCCAAAGTTAAATTTGCAACTGTCTTCCTTTTCTCTCCTCTGGATGTCACACTGACATATCTTTCATTTGAATTAGATTTTGGGAAGCTTTTGAATTGGGAGTTGTGACACAGAATGCTGTGACTTTTTCGATGTCTTTCTATTGTTCCCTCACTCGAGCCAGGATGATGTATATTACAGTGGTATGTGTGGTCTGTATTCCCAGTAATCTGTGCAAATTGACAGCAGCACCATAAAATCAGGTTTATTGGCAAAAAAAAGTCCCATAGATTGTTGGAGTATGAGTTCTACAGTATTTATGTAGAAGAAAAAAGAAATACCTTCAGCTAAAGATGATATCTTGTCTTCTCTTTATTACCACACTTAGCTGGGAACATAGAAGATATTCAATAAGTATATGGTAAAGTTAAAATTGTTGCCTTGATGACAATTTCACTTCTCAGAATATATAATAATTCAAGGAAGAATTGCTACTCTAATGATACTTCTGTGCAAGAAGGAAGAGCCGGTTAGTGAGATAATGGTGATAGGAACCGTGGGAGAAAGTGAATGTGTCATCTTAGAATTTGTAGTAATGAAGGAAGGAAGTGCTGTTGTTTATGGTCCCACATCTATTATAGGCTTTAGAAGAACATATTCCAAAAATTAGTGGAATGAAAGATATGTCCTACTTGTCCTGACATATTACTTTTTTTTCAAGTATGAAAGCTTCTCAAAATCAAATACTCCAAATTTCTGGGTGATAGAGAGGGAAGGGAATATCTAAAACAGCTAATAGTCAACCTTCTTAGGTCCCAACACACCGGAAGGGATACATGACAGAAGGGACACCACACATACCTAATCATAGTGCTCACTCAAAGTGTACATACACACTTTGTAGAGAATATGTATTTGAAACCCACCCAAAGGGATATTCTCCCTTCCCTAGACCCAAAGCATCAATGACTAGTGTGACTTTCCAGGATATTCTTTGATAAGCTCAGAAGTGACGCGATAATTGGAAGACCATAGAACGAAGTACACATTGCAGAGAAGGACATAATAATTTAAAAAATAGCGTCAGGAAGGTCAGAGCCTTGTTAAAATGTCAAGAACCACTGAGTTTGTGTATATATTTAGTTTCATTTAGAACAAGAACAAGGAGGAGGTAGGTCTGCTTGCTATGCTATTAGAAATAAAAGCTGACAGAACTATTCACCCAGACTTCTTTGTCAATGGAAATGATCTTCAAACAGAAAAGTGTGGATGAAACATGGATAAGAAAGAATTTGAAATTCAAGGTAAATGAAAAATTAGAAAGCATATTCCCTTTGAGTATCTTAAGTGTCTAGGCATAGAAAAACTGGATCTAAGAGCACTGAGAAAAAAAAAGCACTGAGTAAAAAACTACTATTACCAGTTTTTGAGACCTCATAAAAAAAGTTCCATAAGATTAGATGGACAAAATGCCCTGATTTTCTCAAAGGACAGAGGAGGGGTAATAAGGGAGAGGGCAGTGATATGCTAAAACTATGGATCTGTAAATGTAACAATTACTCCCAGCATAAGTCTAAAATAGATTTTCAATCACATAGTTCATAAACATTAATTAAAGAAAATAACGGTCATCAAGATCTCTAAGTTGGTTCTGTAAGAATAAGTCAGTAATAAAAGAACAACTATGTGTCATTTCTTGATAGAATTACTAAATTAAACTTTAAGGGAGAGACAGAATAATAAGGATCCAGTCAGACAATTCTATATCTTGTGTTATCCTTGTGCAAAAGAGGAGTTTGATAGCAATTAGAGGGATTTATAGTTAGTTAAACTCTGTGTATTTATTTCAACCTTGAGAGAATTATGCAGTGGCTTGCCACTGAGCTCTATCCTATTCAACATTTTAAGTAATAACTTGGACAAAGATATTGAAGTTAAGAATATTAAATCTTTAGATCATATAAAGCTAGAAATAACAGCTAAAATGTGCATGACAAAATCAGGATGCAAAGAAATAAGAAAGCTTTGAATTCTAGCCAACAAGGTTAGAATTACAGATACTATGTTCTCTTCAATGGCCAGCCTGATACTCACCAAGACTAGATACCACACTTTGACAATCTTTGGAAATTACTGCATCTGAAGATGGAAAGGGGTCAGAAACTGAAACAAAACAGATATCTATAAAGCTTTTCTCCCCAAATGTTTTTCCTCCTTTTTTTTATACCTTTTCTCCCTTCTTCCCTTCACAAAAATCCATTTAAAGATATAATAAATTAGTAATACACTCATAGTGATAAAGTCCTACTTGTTTATACTTTGTATAGAAGATTACATCATTAGAATTAACTATAAATATAATTGCTGTTTTCTTTTATATCTACATGTTTGAGGGGGAATCCTCACAACCACATTTTTAAAGGAATACTAAGTCAATAATTATTTTGTATGAGACAAAATAGAAGTTTATTTGGGAGAGTATATATTACTCTTCTCTACTTTTCACACAGTGATATATTGTCTTATAGATGTTTTATAGTTTAGTTGTCACCCAAAAAGATTAAGAATATAGTCCAGCCGAAACCGGTTTGGCTCAGTGGTAGAGCATCAGTCTGCGGACTGAAAGGTCCCAGGTTCTATTCCGGTGAAGGGCATTTACCTTGGTTGCGGGCACATCTCTGGTAGGGGGTGTGCAAGAGGCAGCTGGTCGATGTTTCTCTCTCATCGACGTTTCTAGCTCTCTATCTCTCTCCCTTCCTCTCTATAAAATATCAATAAAATATATATTTTTTAAAAGAATATAGTCCAAACATTCCATTATCTTCTCTTTAATTATTATTAATTTATCTCTTTCTACAAATCTATATAACTTATTTTTAAAAATTTACACATTTCTATATCCAGTCCAAATCATTTCTTAGTATAATGATAATAAATTCACAAACCTTGGGTAAAGTAGTTTGTATTTTCTTTGGCACAAATGTTTAGTATTGTTGCATACCTTTTTATTTCTCTAAGCCTTCTTCTCGCTTTACTTTATTTTTTAAAATGTATCTGTATTATTGAAACTATTACAGATATCACACTTTCTCCTCCATTGACCACTCTACCCCACTCCCCCACTTTCCCTAGGCCTTCTCCACATTATTGTCTGTGTCCATGGGCTATGCATATCTCTATATATAAAAGCCCAGTGACCAACAATGACCGGTCTATAAGTCACTATGACATGCACTGACTACCAGGGGGCAGACACTCAATGTAGGAGCTGCTCTCTGATGTTCAGTGCACTCCCACAATGGAAGTGCCACTTGCTCAGCTGACCGAGATGAATAGCTGCTCCCACAGCAGAAGCAGCTGATAGCAGGCCCAGGGTGAGTCTGAGTCTCTGCACCTATCAAATACCTGAGATAATCCAGATCTGTCCTGACCCCACCATCTGATGCAGGCCCTCTAAGGTGTGTTCTAGAAAAAGTATGGGGAGCTGATATAGGCAGATGGCAAGAGGGGACATGACTGAGGACCCCCTGGGGAGGCTATCCTGATGGCTGAGGATCCTGGAGCACGGCTGCCCTGAACATCTGCAATGGTGTCACCAATCTGGCATCACACATCAAGGATGTTCACCGGGTGGCTTTGGGATACAAAGCTCTCCACCAGATTCCTCTGGGACACAGAACATGCCTTTAACCAAGACATTACCCGAAATATCAGTTCAGACTAATTTCCTCATTCAGCAGCCACTCAGAGGGTGGATCCACAGCCAATCAGCTGACCAGGATGTGTGGTGCTCCCACAGTGGGCTGATCCCCACAGGCCACACACTCCCACCAGTGAGTGAATCCATGCACCAGGCCTCTAGTATGCATATAAATTCTTCGGTTAAACTCTCTCCCCACCACCACCACTTCCTTCTGAGAATTGTCATTCTGTTACATGCTTCAATGCCTCAGGGTCTGTTTTGTTCATCAGTTTATTTGAGATCATGTGATACTTGTCTTTCTCTGATGGGCTTATTTCACTTAGCATAATGCTGTCCAAGTTCCTCCATGCTGTCTCAACGGGTAAGAGACCCTTCTTTTTTACTGCTGCATAGTATTTCATTGTGTAAATGTACCACATCTTTTTTTGTCCGCTCATCTACTGATAGGCTGTTTCCAGATTTTAGCTATTGTAAGTAATGATGATAATAACATAAGAGTGCATATATTCTTTCTGATTGGTGTTTTCAGACTTCTTAGGATATATTCCTAGAAGTGGGATCACTGGGTCAAATGGAAGTTCCATTTTTAATTTTTTCAAGAAACTTCCATAGTGATTGCACCAGTCTGCATTCCTACTAACAGTGTACTAGGGTTCCCTTTTCTCCACATCATCGCCAGCACTTGTCACTTGTTGATTTATTGATGATAGCCATTATGACAAGTCATAATGTGGTTTTGATTTACATCTTTCTGATGATTGAGCATTTTTTCATATGTCCCTTGGCCATTTGCATGTCCTCTTTGGAGAAGTGTCTATTCAGGTTTTCTGCCCAGTTTTTAATTGGATTTTTGTCTTCTTTTTGTTGAGTAGTATGAGTATTTTATGTATTTTGGAGATTAACCTTTTATCAGATATATCAGCTGTATCATAGGCAAATATATTCTCCCATACATACAGTGGGTTTCTGCCAGGGCTGACCAGCAGCCCATGAGCAATGGATGAATGATTACTCTGACACAATGTTTGCTAAGGGACTGCCTGGCTAAAGGAACCAGACATCCTCAATTGCCTGCATATAATAGGCTTTTATTTTATTAGCAGTTTGAGAAAACATTTATCTTTTAGTCACAATCAGTAGGGTAAGTAATATTGGGAGGACACCTGTGTTTATAGTGCCTTTAAGCAAGGACATCCAAATATTAAACATAAAGATTCCAGTAAACACCTGGAGGTCTGCTTGTTCACAGACTTGTTTGGAAAGGTCAAGGAATAATTAGAGGCATCACCTTTGGCACTCCCCTAAATTGGAATTCCAATAAACAGGGTGGGCAGCCATCTGCACACTTCTATTTTCTCAGAATGTCCTCCTTACCAACTTTCCAACCAAGTCTCATGCTTCCCCATATCTCCCCCCTTTTTATTTTGCTTCAGTGAACTTGTTGCCTGTGAATGTTGGGTTATATAAAGCTTGTTCACTGCTCACGTTCCAATTCTACAGACTATAAGAAAAACAAAAAGAATTACAATGATGACAGTAGTTAGTTTGATCAGGTGCCAATTGATTCCAGGAAACTTTATGGTGGGGTTTATCCAGTTTAAATGCTCCTTTGCTGCATTCCAAGTAGTAGTTTTCTATTCGTGCTCATTAATAGCAAGTAGAGTCTTTGACTTGTTTTTGTAAAGCATTCACTTCTTCAGTAAGATTGTCATTAAATACTCCCCACAAATGCTTCTTAATGTCAATCCACTGATGGTGACTGCTGTTCCATTTTAAGGGGGTGACACATATGTGCTTATGTCCCCAACTGCAATTAATCATTTGTCTCTATGCTAAGGCATCCTGTCTTTCCCCAAAATATTCTATGGATGCTTCTACACCCTGTAACCTAGCCAAAATTTTTTTTATCGTTTTGCTCTTGCATAGTAAATTCTTTAGTCACATTCTTGGCCATACTGTCTGTAGTCTTCACAGACTCAGAAAGGGCCACCAGAGCTACATTGGCAGTAATAAGCGTAACAATAGCTGAGATGATGGCTTTAATGAGCATCCCAAAAAATCTTTTAGGCCACAAATGACTTAATGCTCTTTCTAAAATTTCAATGGGTGATGATCCTTGCCACTCCCTTGTGAGGTTAATGGGTAACAACACCTCAGCCAGTCTCCTCAATATTATAATGGTGTTTATGTTTAATGAGGTGACATTTTGATTGGTAATACCAAACCATACTGCACAAGAGTTGAGATGAATCAAAGAAGTCATAACAAGAAAAAGATTATCTAGTTTGCGTGGAGTACAAGTATGCTCCAACAGTTGCTCAGCTTCTGCTGTCAGTTTCTTCATCATTCCCTAGGTTATTCTGGGGGGGGGGGGGGGCTTCTGGGTTTGGCAAAAGCACAACATTTGGTGCTGCGGAGTTCCCAGGCTCAGATTCTTCATTTCTGGAAGAGGATTGGTCCCATGCCATTCCAATATAGGGTTTAATCCAGTGATCTGGAATCCATAGAAGCGCTGTGTGGGTAGAAATACATGCATAACCTCTCCTCCATGTTAATAATCCATTGGGTCCCATCCAGTTATTAGTATCCACATCTCACCACAAGACTTGTGGTTTCTGAGATGTGGTCATTGAGGAAAGAATGCTTTAGATAATATTATAGCAAGGTCCTAGAGTCCCATGTTCCCTCTTTTTTTGTTTTACTAGCATACCCTTCAGGGTATCATGAGCATGTTCAATATTGTCCTGCCCTTGTGGATTGTAAGGGATTCCCATGGAATGCAGAATGGACCAAGTTCTACAAAAGGCAGTGGAGCCACGGCTGCTATAAGCAGGCCCATTATCAGTTTCTCTTGGTTAATATACCTACAATTGGAAACAGGTTTTATTGAATTCTTGCAAAGAAACATATTGCCACTTATTAAGAATTGCCAAATGCTGGAGGGACAGGTAGTGAGAAAATATATATATAATTTACCAAATTGCTTTAAAAATGCTTCCTTATATCTGAAAAACAGAAAGTTTAAGAATCAGCAATATTTTCAACAAAAGTTACAAAAACTATATATTTTCCATTCATTCAGCCCCATAATAAAATTTTAGTTTCTTCTGATTTTTCCTGCCAGAACTTCTATAAATCCAGATACTTTATAGAGTAATACAAATGAAATGAAATCTCAGTCCTGACTCTTTTGTCTCAGATTACATAATACCTATTACTCCCATCATCTTAATTACTTTTTCCTGTAGATGCCCATTAAGCCTTTCCCTACTACCTGTTAATCTCTTTAACTTCCTACCATAGTCCAGCAGTGGGTTTCGTGGCATAAGAGGAGGAGAGTTGTTTTTGCCTTTTTTTTCTAATGACTTTTCTGAATGAAACCCCAGCAACATTTTTGAGGAATAGTTGTTGGGGCTTATCCTATACTAGGGGCCTGGTGCACAAAGATTCGTGCATGGGAGTTGGGTCCCTAAGCCTGACCTGCACCCTCTCCAATATGGGAGCCCTCAGGAGAGCCCTCTCCAATCCAGGAGTTTCTCTCTGTCTTTGCAAACATATGAGAAAATTGCCTGAGACCCCAACCCAGTTAAGTTTGGTGCTCACAGAATAATAGAGTTCTTTTTTTTTTCTCCATCGGTGGAGATTTCTTAGAAGTTGCAGGATCTCTTCCCTTTAATTTTTCCTCAACACTGTGACTTTACTTATGTCTCTCAACTTTGATTTCCTTAGTTCCCCCACCTGCAACAGTAACATGCTCCAGGATCACTTTGCTCTAGTGTCGAGGATATCCTGCAACATGTCTGCCACCAGAACTACGATTCCCAGCATTCCTGGTGCTTCCCGTGCTCTTAGTTCCTGCTTCATGTTCAGAGGCTGCGAACTCCAGCAGTCCCCAGGCTGGGCAGACAGACCAGACCACATGGCACCTACATGTGTAGGGCCTGAGCATCCAGGGGTCGAGAATGCCCACCCCACCCCACCCCTGGCCACTCGTCACCTGTGCTCCCCGTGACACTCATCTTTCTTGGGTTAATTTGCATGCTTGCTCTTGATTGGCTATGGGGTGGTATGGTCAATTTACATATATGTCTATGATTAGTATAGATAATAAAGTGTTAATATGCAAATTGACCATCACTCCAACACACAAGATGACTGCCCTCATGTGGACACAAGATGGCCAGCAGGGGAGGGAAGTTGGGGGTGTCCAGGCCTGCAGAGGAGGACAGTTGTGGGGGGGACCCAGGCCAGTAGAGGAGGGCAGTTGGGGGTATCAGGCCAGCAGAGGAGGGCAGTTAGGGGCAATTGGGCCAGCAGGGGAGCAATTAGGCATTGATCAGGCTGGCAGGGGAGTGGTTAGGGTGTGATCAGGCTGGCAGGCAAAAGTGGTTAGTGCTAATCGGGCAGGCAGGTGAGCTGTTAGGAGCCAGCAGTCCTGGATTGTGAGAGGGATCCCAGATTTCAGATGATGCAGGCTGGGCTGAGGAACACACACACACACCCTGTGTACAAATTTTGTGCACTGTGCCTCTAATCCTACCTAATAAAAGAGTAATATGAAAATTAACCATCACTCTGCTATACCCATAAGCCACGCCCACCAGCCAATCAGAGTGAGTATGCAAATCAACCCAACCAAGGTGGCTACAGCATCAGAGAGCAGGAGGGAGGCTTGGGTTTCAAAGGCAAAAGAAAAAGCCAAGCTTTCTGCCTGCCCTTGCCAGACTAAGTCTCCACTCGAGGTTACAAAGTTTCAATTAGAGAAGGTAAACAGATCCAAACTGAAGTGGCTGCTGGCCCCAGAGCAAGCAGGAGGCTTGGCTCTGCTCCAGGCTACAAAGTTTCAATTGTAGAAGGTAAATAAATTCCAGATACCAGGGCCTCCACTTTGGTCTCCAGGGGGCGTGGCTGACCTGCAAACCACCATAGGCCCCTCACTCAGGCCACCTCACACCCCAAGGGAACCCCCACCCTGATCCAGGACACCCTTCAGTGAAAACCAGCTGGCCCCCACCCATGCATCAGGCATCTTTCTAATAAAAGAGTAATATGCACATTGACCATCACTCCAACACACAAGATAGCTGCCCCCATGTGGTCAAAGATCCTGCCCCCATGTGGACACAAGATGGCCAGCAGGGGACGGTAGTTGGGAGGGACCAGGCCTGCAAAGGGAGGGCAGTTGTGGGTGATCAGGTAAGCAAGGGAAGGCAGTTGGGAGGCACCGGGCCTGCAAGAGAGGGCAGTTGGAGACAATCAACCCTGCAGGAGAGAGCACTTAGGGGTGACCAGGCCAGCAGAGGAGGGAAGTTGGGGGCAAACAGGCTAGCAGGTGAGCATTTAGACATCAATCAGGCTGGCATTGGAGTGGTTAGGGGGTGATCAGGCTGGCAGGCTGAAGTGGTTGGGGCAATCAAGAAGGTAGGCAGATGAGCAGTTGGGAGCCATCAGTCCTGGATTGTGAGAGGGATGTCCAACTGCCCATTTAGGTCCGATCCCACCCTCGATGGGTCCCAGATTGGAGAAGGTACAGGCTGGGTTGAGAGACGCCACCACCCCTTCCCCAGTACACAAATTTCATGCACCGGGCCTCTAGTATAGATGTAATTTCTGTGTGAAGAGTAGAAGCTCAGAGACTGTAATTGTACATAATTCAAGTTATTGTCCTTCCTCTTACATATGTTACTCTACTCACCCTCATGAGGAAATTTTGCCTTATCTATCCTCTCCTGAATCTCATTAGGCCTAGTCTTTGCATTGTTTCCCTGTTGTTTTAGCATCTTATGGATATAACTTTATGTCACCTACCATCTTAAGCCCACTCTCTTCTATATCATTAGCAACAATGTTAAAGTAGACCATTTACACTAATAAAAGAGACAGATGCAAATTGACTGTACCTTCACAATACCCACCAGCCAATCAGGAGTGAGTATGTAAAGCAACCTAACAAAGATGGTGGGTAAATTTGCATATACAGGCACCGAGCAGCCACTTGCGGGGTGGGACACTTGTATCATCGCCACAGCGAGGACACAGGCATTCTGCACAGCCCCAGCAGCTCCGGGCCTCTGGGCAGCATGGGAAGTTGGAAAGGTGGCTCCAGGAGGAGCGAAGGCAGAAATGCAGCTCCAGCAGGAGTGAAGGCAGTGCTGGGAGCCAGGGGGAAGGAAGGCCCATTCTTGAACAAACCTTCCTGCATTGGGCCTCTTTGTGATATAATGAACAAAAAGAGCATCAGAGCCCTAGCTGGTTTGGTTTACTGGTTAGAGCATCAGCCCACAGACTGATTTGAGGATTCAATTCCTGTTCAAGGGCAGATACCTCAGTTGTAGGTTCATCCCCACCCTGGTTGGAGAGTGTGTGGAAGGCAACCAATCTATGTGTCTCACTCACATAGGTGTTTCCCTCCCTCCCTCTACCTCCTACTTTCTCTAAAAGTCAATGAAAAAAATATTCTGCTGAAACCGGTTTGGCTCAGTGGTAGAGCGTCGGTCTGCGGAATGACAGGTCCCGGGTTCGATTCCAGTCAAGGGCATATACATTGGTTACGGGCACATCCCCAGTAGGGGGTGTGCAAGAGGCAGCTGGTTGATGTTTCTCTCTCATCGACGATTCTAGCTCTCTATGTTTCTCCTTTCCTCTCTATAAAATATCAATAGCATATGTTGTTTTTTTTAAAAAAATTATGAACAACAAATACATGTCTATCAACAAGTGAATCTAAAATTCAACTGAATAAAAAATCTGATGAACAGAATAAACTGGTGAATATAATGGAATCAGGGGCACAGAAAGGGAGTGGACTGACTATTCTTGGGGGGAAAGTCATGTGGTGGGTGCTGGAAGAGACTGTAAAATATAAATAAAAAATATATTTTTTTTAAAAAAAGAAAAAATATGCTTAGGTGAGGATTAAACAAAATATCACAACAGTTGTACATGCATGTGCACACTATTTTTTGAGTGCTTACTCTGCACCTGTCACCTTGCTGTGTCAAGAAGTTACAATAATTAGCAAAACAGACATAGTCTTTGCTCTCCTAGGGCTTCTACAGTCTAGTAGAAAATTGAGACAACTAAATAAGCAATTATTGAAAGTATGAATATTATTGTAAATGCAGGGTGCTATGGGGCTCATAATAATAGCACCTTACCTGTCTGGGAGGGGCAAGGATAGAGAAGGTTCTCCAAATGAAGACTTAGATTGTGATCTCAGTTATGCCACTACCTTGTGTGGCTTCCTTATCATCTCTCCTTTTGGCTTCAGTTTTCCTATGAGTAAAATGAAGTTGTTGGTCAAGATAGTCTTCAACATTTTTTCTAACTAGTTAATTCTTCAGCCTCTGTGTTGATATATGCATGATACCAAAAGCTCAGATTTGAATGCTAATACACCTGAGTTTTATACCCTTTCTGAACCCCAAGCTCCACATCTACAAAAATGGGAATAATAACCATTTCAGGGAGCTGGTTTGAGAATTAAATGAGGTCAGATATACAAGGCTGGGACTATAGAAATGTCATACAATAAACATGCACCATTGTCCTATGACTTTTTTTCTCTCTTACTATTTCAATTAATGATAACTTATTTGATGTACTATTTTTACAGAAAAACTTATTTATTATGAAGTAGAATACAAAGTTTATGTGCATTTCTAAGATAACCCAAGGGAATTTTCTATTTTGGTGCATGCTCCCAGATATTAGTCTCTCCTGTTCTTATGGCTACTTTCATAGAAAAAAAATGAGAAATACAGTATGAAAATACAGAATATGGAACCTGGTGCATAATAGGAATTCAATAAACTAGAGTATCAATACCAACAAAGATCTTGGGAGTGCCCATCATCTACATTTTTTCATCCAGAGCACTTTCTTTTGTTTACTATCCTTAAAATTGTTCTCTTGACCCCACAAATTCTGTTAATTCATTTTTTCCAAACATGTGTGTGAACTTATTGAAATTCCAGATAAATTGATCCAATGGTTTCCCATTGGTTACATCCTTATTTACTTCCTTAAAGAACTCTTAAAAATTAATCAAGACATGATTTCTACTTAGAAAAAATATGTTGTCTTTCCTCCACTGGGTTATAGTTCCATGTGCATATTTGATCTCATATAGATTAAGGTATTTGAACTCAAAAGTAAAAGAATATATCAGAACCAGCTATGCTTATGAAGACCAACTCCTAGTGTTTGTGATAATATGCAAAGGGATATCATTACATGGATAAATATTATCCACAGGTAATCCTCAAACCTGCTTTTAGCTCTTGTTTGAACATATTTTCTTATCAAAAACTACATGTCAAAAATATCAATGGAGGAGAACCAAGATGGCAGTGTAGTAAATGCCTGTACACTCTGCCTCCCACAACCACATCAAAATTACAACTAAAACACAGAACAACCATCATCCAGAACCACCTGGAAGCTGGCTGAATGGAAGTTCTATAACTAGAGACATAAATAAGAAAGCATGTTGAGACTGGTAGGAGAGGTAGAGGCACAGAATGGGCTAGATCTGAACCCACATGTGATACTTTTTTTTCATTGTTGATGAAGGTATTATATATGTGTCCTTAATCCCTTTTTGTTCCCCCATCCCCCCGTTAAACACTTACCCCCCTGGTGTCTGTGTAAATTGGTTATGCTTATATAGCATGTATACAAGTCCTTAGGTTGATCTCTCTCCCTTACCTCCACTTTCCCCTATCTTCCCTATCAGGTTTGACTGTCCCATTGATGCTTCTGTTTCTAAATCTGTTTTTGTTCATCAGTTTATGTTGTTCATTATGATCCACAAATGAGTGGGGTCATGTGATATTTATCTTTCTGTGACTGACTTATTTCGCTTAGCATAATGCTTTCCAGGTCCATCCATGCTGAAGCAAATGATATGAGTTCCTTCCATTTTGTAGATGTACCACAGTTTTTTAATCATCTGGTGATGGGAACTTAGGCTGTTTCCAAATCTTAGCTATTGAATATTGTGCTGCTGTGAACATAGGGGTGCATATATCCTTTTGGATTGGTGTTTCTAGTTTCTTGATATATTCCTAGAAGTGGGGTCACTGGATCAAATGGGAGTTCCATTTTAGTTTTTTGAGGAAACTCCATACTGTTCTCCACAAGTCTGCATTCCCACCAGCAGTGCACAAGGATTCCTTTTGCTCTGCATCCTCGCCAGCACTTATTTGTTGATTTGTTGACAAGAGCCATTCTGACAGGTGTGAAATGGTACCTCATTGTCGTTTTCATTTGCAACTCTTCAATGATTAGTAACTTTGAGCATGTTTTCAAGTCTCTTGGCCTTCCTTCTGTCCTCTTTCAAAAAGTATCTATTTACTTAGGTCAGTTGGCCAGTTGGTCAGTTTTTGATTGGGTTGTTTACCTTTCTTTTCTTAAGTTGTATGAGTTCCCTGTAAATGGTGGAGATTATACCCTTATCGGAGATAACGTTGGCAAATACGTTCTCCCATGCAGTGGGCTTTCTTCTTGTTTTGTTGATGGTTTCTTTTGCTGTGCAAAAGCTTTTTATTTTGATGTAGTCTGACTTGGTTATTTTCTCTTTAGTTTTTATTGCCCTAGGGGCTGAATTGGTGAAGATATCGCTTTGGTATATGTCTGAGATTTTGCTGCCTGTGGGCTCCTTTAAGATTTTTATGGTTTCCCATCTTATGTTTAAGTCTTTTATCCACTTTGAGTTTATTTTAGTGTATGGCATAAGTTGGTAGTCTAGTTTCTTTCGTTCTTTCTTTCTTTCTTTCTTTCTTTCTTTCTTTCTTTCTTTTTTTCCTTCTAGAGACTGTCTTGACTCCATTGTATGCTCTTGCCTCCTTTGTCAAATACTAATTGAGCATAGTGGTTTAGCTCAATTTATGGGTTCTCTATTCTACTCCATTGGTCTTTATATCTGTTCTTGTGCCAGTACCAGACTGTTTTGAGAACAGTGGCTTTGTAATACAGTTTGAAATGTGATATTGAGATCCCTCCTACTTTGTTCTTCTTTCTCATGATTGCTGTGGCTATTTGGGGTCTTTTTTTACTCCAGATGAATTTTTGGAAAGCTCGTTCTAGGTCTGTGAAATATGCCATTGGTATTTTAATTGGAAGTGCATTAAATCTATATATTGCTTTGGGTAGTATGGACATTTTAATGATGTTGATTCTACCAATCCATAAACAGGGTATGTTCTTTCATCTGTTTATGTCTTCCTCTATCTCTCTTTTTTTCCAGTGTCCTGTAGTTTTCTGAGTACAGGTCTTTTACCTCCTTAGTTAAGTTTATTCCTAGGTATCTTAATTTTTTTTTTGGTGCAATGGTAAATAGGATTATTTCTTTAATCTCTCTTTCTGTAAGTTCACTATTGGTGTATAAAAATGGCATGGATTTCTTGGTGTTGATTTTGTATACTGCTACATTGCCAAATTCATTTATTAAGTCTAATAATTTTTTGATGGAGTCTTTATGGTTTTGTATGTACAGTATTATGTCATCTGCGAATAATGACAGTTTTAAGTCTTCTTTTCGAATTTGGATACATTTTATTTCTTTTTCTTGTCTAATTGCTATTGCTAACACTCCCAGTACTATGTCAAGCAGGAGTAGAAAAAGTGGGCATCCCTGTCTTGTTTCTGTTCTTAGGTGAAATAATTTTAGATTTTGCCCATTGAGTATGATGTTAGCTGTAGGTTTGTCATATAAGGCTTTTATTATGTTGAAATATGATCTATCTATTCCCACTTTTCTGAGGGTTTTTATCAAGAAAGGATATTGGATTATGTTAAATGCTCTTTCTAAATCAATTGATATGACTATGTGCTATTGAGCACTCATTTTGTTTATGTGATGTATCACATTTATTGATTTGTGGCTATTGTACCCTCCTTGCATCCCCAGGATAAACCCTACTTGGTCATGGTGTGTGATCTTTCTGATGTAATGCTGGATCCAATTTGCTAGAATATTGTTGAGGATTTTAGTATCTATGTTTATGAGGGATATTGGCCCATAATTCTCAGCCACAGTCTTTTCACAGCAAAGGTTCAGGAATCTGTAGAAGGGGCTGCAACATAAATGAAGAGACTAGACAAGAAATATAAATTTGGAAGGCATGGGGAAACAAGAAGATCACTTTTCTCTAGTGTAGAAACTCCCTGACTTTTCCATCCCCTTTGCTTTTATTTACTTGAATATACATATGTACTTTAGTAAAGCAAACATACTTCAATGGTAAGGTTTGATAAACAATAAAGAATTATCAGGTTAGGGGAATTGCCTTCAGCTGTTCAGCCAGCAGCAAGTAATAATATGCAGATTTTCAGCCCTGCTGAATATAGAAGTCCATAGCCTTCTGAGGAACTTTCTTACTTGTTATGTTAACTACTGTTGATCTTTCCCTCCATAAATTCTCTTTCTTTGTGTTGTCCTTAACTAGTTTTGGTATTAGGGTAATGATAGCTTCTTAGAATGAGTTTGGAAATGTTCCTTCCTCTTGAATTTTTTGGAATAATCTAAGGAAGATATGTGTTATTTATTTTTTGAATGGTTGGTAAAACTCCCCTGTGAAGCTGTCTGGCCTCGGGCTTTAGTGTGCTGGAAGCTTTTTGATGAGTACTTCATTTCATCCATAGTTATTGGACTATTGAGATTTTTAGATTCTCCCTTATTGAGTTTTGGAAGATTGCATTTATCTAGGCATATGTCCATTTTTTTCTAGATTGTCTAGTTTGTTGGAATAGAGTTGTTCATAGTATTTTTTTTTTAACAATCCCTCTTATTTCTGTGGGGTGTGCTGTTATTTCTTCTCTTTCATTCATGATCATGCTTATTTGAGTCCTCTCTCTTTGCTTCTTGGTGAGCTTGGCTAGAGATTCATCAATCTTGTTTATCCTTTCAAAGAATGAGTTCTTGGCTTCATTTATCTTTTGTATTGTTTTTTTTTAATCTATGTATCACTTATTTCTGTGCTGATCTTTATTATGTCCTTCCTTCTGATCACTCTAGCTTTTCTTGTTGCTCTCTTTTTCATTCTTTAAGTTGTTGGAGTTGGTGATTTATCACCATTTTTTCTTGTTTTTTGAGGTACGCCTGTAGAGCTATAAACTTCCCTCTCAGGACTGCTTTCACTGTGTCCCATAGATTTTGGATTGTTGTGTTTTCATTGACATTAGTTTCTAGGATATTTTTTTAATTTCTTCTTTTATCTCTTTGGTAGCCCAATTATTGTTTAATAGCATGCTATTCAGTTTCCAAGTGTTTGAATTTTTTATTGTTTTTATTGTAGTTTATTTGTAATATTATGCCATTTTTGTCTAAGAAGATGCTTGGTATGGTTTCATTCTTCTTAAATTTGGAGAGACTTCGCCTGTGACCCAATATGTGGGCTGTCTTTGAAAATGTCCCATGTGCACTTGAGAAAAATGTATATTCTGTAGCTTTGGAGTTAAGTGTTCTGAAGGTGTCCATTAAATCCATCTGATCTGTTAGTCACTTAGGATTGCTGTTTCTTTGCTGAATTTTTGGTAGAGGATTTACCCAGTGATGTCAGTGGAGTATTAAAGTCTCCTACCATGATTGTATTGTTGTTATCTGTATCTCCTTTGATATCTTCCAGGAGTTTTTTGTATGTATTTGGGTGCATATATGTTCACCAGTGTTATATTCTCCTGTTGTATCGATCTCTTTAGTATTATGAAGTGGCCTTCCTTATTTCTTGTTATGGCCTTCACTTTGATGTCTATTTTGTCAGATATATGTATTGCTACCCCAGATTTTCTTTCATTTCCATATGTCTGGAAGATATTTTTTCATCTCTTTACTTTCTGACTGTGTGAGTCCCTTGTTCTTATGTGTATCCATTCATCCACTTGATGTCTTTTGATTTGAGCATTTAGTCCATTTATGTTTGTTATTGACAGGGACTTTATAGCCATTTTTATTTTTTGTGCCTGTGTTCCTTATTCACTTTTAATTTCTTCTCTTTACACCAGTCCCATTAGCATTTCTTGCATTGCTGGCTTGGTGGTGATAAACTCCCTTAGCCTTGTTTGTCTGTGAAGCTCCTTATTCCCCCTTCAATTTTGAATGAAAACCTTGCTAGGTAGAGTATTCTTGGATTCAGTCCCTTGCTTTGCATCATGTTGTAAATTTTCTTCCACTCCTTTCTGTCCTGAGGTGTTTCTACTGAGAAATCATTTGATAATCTAATAGGAGATCCCATGTATGTAACTTTCTGTCTCTCTTTTGGAGCCTTTAAGATTGTCTCTTTGTCCAGAACATTTGCCTTCATAATTATGACATGTCTTGTTGTGGGTCTTTATGAGTTCATCTGGTTTGTGACTCTCTGTGCTTGTGTGACCTTTTTCTTTCCCACATCAGGGAAGTTTTCTGACATTATTTCTTCAAATAGGTTTTCTAACCCTATTTCCTCTTCCTGTCATTCTGGCATCCTTATTATTCATATGTTGCTTTGTTTCATGTCACAAAAATCCCTTAGTCTCCCCTCCTATCTTTTAATATTTTTCTCCAATTGCAATTCAGTTTGGGTGTTTTTGGTTTCCAGTCTTCTAATTTGCTAAGTCATTCTCCTGCTTATCCTAGTGTACTTTTGAAATTTTCCATGGTGTTTTTTTATTGCAGCTATACCACTCTTTATTTCTTCTTGATTCGTATTTAAGTTTTTTTTCACCCATCTCTTTTATGAAATGTATGACCCTTATTCTGAATTTTTTTCTGATATATTGCATACCTCAGTTTTATGTGGCTTCTTTTCTGGCGATTCCTCCTTTTCTTTCCTTTGGGGTTTATTTGTTCTTACTGAAGGATCTAGGTTTTTAGTTGTATTGGGTCGCTTCTTGGGCGACAGCCGCTCCTTGGGTGGTGGCTGCTTCTCAGGTAGTCAAGGCAATGGCTGCTCCTCAGTTGGTAGTGGATCCTCTGGTAGGAGCTGCTCATGTGGCTACCCACAGCAGTAGTGTCTCCTCTGGCTGATGAGGGCTTGCTTCTCACACAGCTACTGTTGGTCAAACTGGGGTGGGCAGCTGGCGCAACTGTTGCTCCTCAGATGGGGATGAGCTGCACGTGGCTGCTTGCCCTCAGACAAGGATGGGCTGGTCACGTAGCTTCTGCTCCTTGTACGGGGAAGGTTGTTCATGCAGCTGCTGCTCCGCAGATAGAGATGGGATGCTTGCAAGGCTGCTTCTCCTTGGGTGGGTGGGGGCAGCTGCTCATGAGCTGCTGCTCCTTGAATGGGGGTGGTCTACTCATGCGGCTGCTGCTCCTTGGATAGGAGTGGGCTGTACAAAGCATTCTTAAGATGTCCTGTGGCTGAGGTGAAGATAGAGGTGGGAACTTGTGGAGTCTGGGGAGAGGCTGGGGTGAAGAGCAAATTGGAGAAGTGGCCAGGAGTCTGACACTGAGACATACCTGACATGCTGGACCTAAGCAGTTATTTTCTCCTGAAGAGCCATGTGCCACTTTTTTAATCAAGAGGGATTTATCTCTACAGAGGCCTCCCTTGAGGAGCAAGGAGTCCCAGCCCCACAAGAGACCCCCAGCCCAAGCACTCAGACCTGAGAAAATAAGTCTCCCTAACTATGGGCTATAAAAACAAGCAGGGATTAGAGCTCAGTGACACGGAGGTTGCTGAAGACACCGGTATTCTTCTTAAAGTGTCAGCATAGGAACTGAGCTTACAAGGTCTCAATTTCTCTGAGCTCAAGCACCAGGAGGCATTGGAGGACCCAGATATATATGAGGAGTGACTGGATTGTCTGACATCAGGGCAGGAACTCTCAGGAGGCTTTCATCCAGATGGAGGTGTACATAGGGATCATTGTTCCTGTGCAGGAACCTCCCTGGACACAGGGCTGACTGGCAGCCATTTCTGTTTGCTCCTCCCTGAGATCCCCTCCATCCAATTTGTAGCCCCACCCAACCTGTGTGCAGCTACTTTTGCATATGAATGGCCTGTCCTGGCTCAGGCTTCAAACTTTGCTGAAATCTCTCAAACTAACTGCAGCTGGAATCAGCATGCCCCAAACTTATCAATAAAAGGCCCAATACCCAGCATCAACACCAGCCTACCTTGCTTCACAGCTAGGCCTTGTCTGAGCACTTGCAACCCGATACAAATAGGTGGAATCTGCAGATCTCTCTGTGGCTTCTGCCAGAGAGTCAAGTATCCCATGCCAGGTATCCCATGGCAGTGGCTGATTTGCATCTCCTGGGAGGCCCAAGAACCAGTTCACCTGGTGGAGAGTATCAAACATACCAGGTTACAACTCTACTCATACATAAAGAACATACTCAAGTGTCAGACTCAGTGATCACCAAATCTCCATTGAAACAAGTCATGCTACATAGGGGTGTCTCCTGAACAGCAGTTCTCCCACTGTAAACACAGCTGGTACTCAGCCAATTGGCCTGGAGGTCAATTCCTCCCAGTGACATCAATAGCAATCAAGTCTCAACTACAACAAGATTGTGCTAACAGCCCACAAAGTATCATGGCTTGGGTGCCCAGCTGGTGAGGCTGAGCCACTGAGCCCTACAGGACACCTGCTACATAAGGTCACTCTACCAGTTCCAGGAAACATAACAGCTCTACCTAACACATAGAAACAAACACAGGGAACTAGCTAAAATTGGGAGACAAAGAAGTATGTCACAAATGGAAAAAAGCAAACTACTGGATACAGGGTTCAAAACTACGGTTATAAGGTTACTCAAGAATCTTCTCAAGAAACTTAGTGAAAATTTCAAGGATCTTAGAGAGAATGCCAAACACATGGATAAAGACCAATTTAAAATTAAGCGTACACTGACTGAAATAAAGAATAATATACAGGAATACAACAGTAGACTAGAGGATTCTGAGGACCAAACCAATATTTGAACTATGAAGAAGGGAAAAAAAAACACCCAATCAGAAGACAAAAAAAAAATGCAAAAAATATGAAGATGGTGTAAGGAACAGCTGGGACAACTTCAGTCATACCAACATTCATATTATGAGGGTATAAGGAGAGAGCAATATATTGAAAACCTATTTGAAGAAATAATGACAGAAAAATTATCCTACCTGGTGAAAAAAATAGATTTACATTTACAGGAAGCACAGAGAATCCCTAATAAGAGGAACCCAAAGAGGGCATGTCAAGACACATCATAATTAAAGACAAAGAGAGAATTTTAAAAGAAGCAAGAGAAAAGCATTTAGTTACCTTTAAGGGAGTGCCCATATGACTGTCAGCTGACTTCTCAACAAAAACTATGCAGGCCAGAAGGGAGTGGCAAGAAATATTCAAAGTGATGAAAAGCAAGGACCTACAACCAAATTACTCTACCCAGAAAAGCTATTATTTGAAAGCTATCAATTGAAGGTGAGATAAAGAACTTTATAGACAAGAAAAAGCTAAAGGAATTCATCACCACTAAACCAGTATTGCATGAAATGTTGAAGGGTAGTCTTTAAGAAGAGGAAGAAGAAGAAGATAAAGGGGGGAAAAAGATAAAAAATATGAACAATAAAATGGCAATAAATGCATATCTACCAAGAATTTAATCTAAAAACCAAAATAAAGAAATAATAAATACAATGAACAGAATAAATTGGTGAATAAAATAGAATCAGAGGTGTAGAAATGGAACAGAATGATAATTCTCAGAGGGGAGGGGCCTGAGGGGTGGGAATAGATTAAACAAAGATCTTTTATGCATATATGCATTACCTATGGACACAGATAATAGGGTGGCAAAGGCCTGGAGTGGAGTTGGAACTGGGTGGAGGGGGACAATGGAGGGGAGAAAAGAGGGATATTTGTAATACTTTCAACAATAAAGATTTTTTTTAAACAATGGGAAAAAATATCCTCAGGTGAGGAATGATAAAAAGTAGAAAACAAAACAAAAAACAAAAACAAAACAATAAACACACACACACACACACACACACACACACACACACACACCTACATGCCAAAGGAGGAAAATTGTCCAATCCACTTTTCATTTTTTTTTCATCAAGTCATCCTAGCTTAACTATATTTTATGCTAATCAGCCATTTACTCCTAATTTCCCTGCCATTTCAATTTTCAATTTTTTAAATAGTAACATTTTTATGCAGTGTGTTGTAAGTCAGTTTCAGATTTTTCTATGCCTTGTTTTATTATCCTGAAAAGATCACTATGCAAGTATTAAGTATGGAATGTATTTTGAGATTCTCTTTTAATATATAGTTTATTCTGTAATTTCAAGTAATTTACAAATGTTGCACGATGTAGATACTTACTCAAGGGTGTGTAAGTACAATGAACAGGACAAAGTAATATCAGCAGTAAGGAAATGGAAGGGAATTGATAATGGTAAGTACTCCTGGGAATGAATTACCCCCAAACTGAATTATTTACCATAGTTAAGTGTAGCCTAGCACATAATTTCTGCTAATGGAAGCTGAATATCTATTGAAAGTGAAAGGTAAATTGCACTTTCTAGGAAAAAAAAGTAATTATTCTGAAATATTCTGCCTTAGTGTAAAGTGACAGTTCTCCAAAAAATGTATGACATTTTGAGTTTTGAGTTTTTTTAAAACCATTTCTTAACTTCATCTTAGTTTCTCCAGTGAAGACAGTCAACTCTGATGGTATCTATACACAAGACTGGCTTGAAAACAAAATCTGGAAAAATTAAGCATAGGATTCTTTTGAAAGTAACTGGATGGATCAGCCTAAATAGATTGCTTTTTGACAGATCCTTGAAGTGTTTGTGGCTGGTTAATTGCAGTAACTATAATTGATTTCATAGTCTAGCAGGAATTGAAAGTTGAGAAATGGCCATTGATGATGAAACCCATAGCTAAAAAATAATTAGCCACTTGAGATACTATAAAATGGGGCAAAAAAGCCACTGTTGATTTGTTACATTTTTCATCCCATGGGTGCATTTATGAACACATACTAGTAGACACCAAACAAAACTTGAATCACACCTGGGTTATTCAGCTTCTCTAAACTCATTAACTGAAAAGATATAGATTAATTGGAGAGAGTTCAGAGGAGAGTAACAAAAATTATTAAGGGGCCAGAGGGATTGATTTATGAGCAAAGATTAAAAGAATTTTTTCTATACAATTTAGCTAAGTGATGACTAAGGGGGAGAGGTGGGGATACAACTGTCTGAGGGTGTAAACACCAAGGAGAGAGGAGAATAATTTACTATGCAACATGAGAATATAACTAGTGCTAATAAGCTGTAATTACCCAAAGGAATAACAGAAAAAATGTTTCAGGGAAATTCAGAACCATACGACTGCCAACTTGTTTCCCAAGGAGACAGTGGCAGACACTTATAACCCTAGTCTCATCCAGATTAACAAGTATGTGGTGTGAAATAATCATCTGATGCCATTGAGCTCCCTCCTCCCTACACCCATTCCAACAGTCTTGCATTTTACATTATTATGGCATATTTCAAGTCCAACTTAGTACACAGGCCTACATAATTTTGCCTTTCTTGGTACTGGTGAGTCTTTCAAAGTTTAATTCCAATAGTGGCCATAAAAGAGCCCTTCCTTTTGGAGTAACTATGAATCAATTGTAAAGCACCAAAAATAAGGGATCAAATCTGGAGGTGAGAAATTTTTGGATTCTGCTTGGAACTGTAAACATATCAGAAATCATAAGTGTTTATATTTGGAATCTGTAATGAACTTTCAAATTGTATTTCATATCTTTACAAGTTCAATTTGAGCATTATCTGAAGAATAAAAAGACACTAAAAATAAATCTTGTAGGCTTCACGATTTGTGTAAACTTTGGAATGTAGTTCTTCAGAAAACAAATTGGCCTGTGGGTTACTGCAGGCTAAATTATTTGGCTAATTCCTATTGTGCTATCATGACATTCCAGAGCATTGCTATTTAACCTTGCCAGAGAAGATTTTGCATGTCACTGCAGTGAAAGCAGCTTATTTATGCATACTTTTCTCCTTCTTTTCCTTTGTGTTGGGAATCATAATAGGGTGATCCTACTCTGGAAATATCCTTTTCTTCCCCTTCTCCTCTTTCTCCTTCATCATTGTTTTTACAAGTTCTTTTGGTTTTATCTTAATTTTTATCCAGTTTTTTTCTAGGTAAATAATATCATAAAACAATATTTTAAATAAACTTTTTATTTTATAGTAGTTTTAGAGTTTTAGAAAAGTTGCATAAACAATATAATTTCCATATACTCCATGTCCAGTATCCTATTATATTAGTACAGTATGTTTGTCATATCAAGTGAACTAATTCTGTTATTATTATTAAATAAATTCATGCTTTATTCATTTTTTCCTTTATTTTTACCTAATGTCCTTTTTCTCTTTCAAAGATCCCATCCAGGGTACCACAGTACATTTAGTTGTCATGTCTCTTGACTCTGTCAATTTGTTTTTTTTATTATTCTTTATTGATTAAAGTATTACATATGTCTCCTTTTCCCCCATTGAACTCTCCCTGATGACTCTCACCCCCCAGCACATGCCCTCAAACCTAGTTTCTGTGTTCATGGGTTATGCTTATATGCATGCATACAAGTCCTTTGGTTGATCTCTTACCCCCCACTCCTACCCTACCCTGTATTACCTCTGAGGTTTCCTAGACTTTTGTTGTTTTTATGACCTTCACAGGTGTGGGGTTTTTTTTGTTATATTAACAAGCACAATTTATTAAACAAGAAATTATGTGACATGCGCTGTCTTCAGCCAACCTTCACAGTTTTGAGGTGTACTTACTGGTCAGGTATTTTGTAGAATGTCCCTCAATTGGAATTTCCCTTAAGTTTTTCTCATGACTAGACCAGGGTTATGGATTTTGGGAAGGAATACCACAATGGTAAATGTCATATTCTGTACCTTAAATCAAAGGTAAATTATTCACTGTTGATATTAAGCTTGATCACCTATCTGAAGTAGTGTTCATTAGGTTTTTTCACTGTGAAATTATTTATTTTTCCCTTTTCATGCTGGCCTCTTTGAAAGTCATGATGAGCAGTCCACACTTACTAGTAAGGAATGAGCAGTTATGCCCCACCTTCTTGAGGGTGAAATGTTTATGTAAATTAATTGGGTTTTCTTCATCTTTAATTCAGCTATTCTCGCTCATTTATTTGTTTTACTCATTTATTTCTAAAAGTATAAACATAAGAATATTTATTTTATACTTTGGGTTATAATTCAATACTACTTTATGTTCAAATTTTTCTGGCTTTGGCCATTGGTAGCTCTTTCAGTTGACTTCTGTGTTCCTTTGACATACTCCCATCCATGGGGACTTTTGCTGAATATTTCTTTCTTTTATGTCACTACAAGATCCTGCAGACTCATGCATATTTCTTCCTCAGTTAGTCCTATTGTCAACCACTTCTCCAAGGATCCTTGCTCCTTTTTATTGGAGAATGGTATTAAAAAGCAAGACCTGCCCTAACCGGTTTGGCTCAGTGGATAGAGTGTTGGCCTGCAGACTGAAGGGTCCTGGGTTCAGTTCCGGTCAAGGGCATGTACCTTGGTTGTGGACACATCCCCAGTAGGGGGTGTCAGGAGACAGCTGATGGATGTTTCTCTCTCATCAATGTTTCTAATTTTCCCTCTCCTTCCTCTCTGTAAAGAAAAAAAATCAATAAAATATATATATTAAAAAAATAAAAATAAAAATTAGGACCTGAGTGCTAGATGTGCTTATTGCTACTGGGGTGTCATAACTTCTAGGTTTTCTCAGCTGACAGAGGAAGAAAATATATGTGTACTATTTATGTACTGCCTCACATTTATACACATATTTATAAGTACTTCTATATGTAACTGTCTGTATCTATATTAAACTAAATGTGAGTTCATAGTGATGGCTCTAATTCTAATCCTTTACTATATGGATCATCCTAGCCTTCTCCCCCATTTGCCTATAACCTCCCAATCCCATCCATCATCCACTTAATTATCCAATTCTAATACACATGTATAATGATTTCAGAATTGTTAACCCATAAATCCATTGGACAATTTTATCAAATGCAGTACATGCTTATCTATAGCTCCTTTTGTATTTAGTCTGGCAAACTTTACTAATTTCCAAAGTTTCTGAGGTCAGCCCTGTTTCTCCCCACCCCCTTCAGTGAGGTTTTTTTCATGTATATGTAATACAATTAGATTCTTCTGTTACATTCTGCATTCCATCCTGAGATGCACGAAATTCAAGCAAGAGTAGATCTTTCTTCCCCCAGCTGCCAGCACCGCCTTCCCTCTTGCACCTGGGACCCGGGCTTCCCTCACAGCCCCAGCTTCATCCGGAAGGTCGTCTGGAAGGATGACTAGTCTAATTAGCATATTATGCTTTTATTATTATAGATATTTTTATTGATTTCAGAGAGGATAGGAGAGGGAGAGAGATTGAAACATAATGATGAGAGAGAATCCTTGATTGGCTGCCTTCTGCACGCCCACAACCTAGGCATGTTCCCTTAACTAGAATCGGACCCAGGACCCTTCAGTCTGTAGTCCAACACTCTATCCACTGAGCCAAACCAGTTAGGGCTATGAGCTGTATTTTTAATTGAATGTGGCTGCAAATAAATGTGCCACCACTTACACTTAAAACTTTGTTCATTCTACAAAAGCTTCTATTATATGATAAAGGTATGTTTTTAACAGAATTTTACTTTATTGGCAAGAAATATTATAAATATACTGACAAACAAAACAGGCCCAGAGGCATGGACGCGTGGAATAGGCTGACATATCTTGGATGGGGGAGGTAGGGGGGGTGAGATGGGAAGAGATTAACCAAAGAACTTATATACATATATGCATAACCAATGGCCATAGTGTGTTGAAGGCCTGGGGTGGGAGGAAGGGGATAAGCAGGAAGAAGGGGAATTGGGGACATTTGTAGTACTGTCAACAATAAAAATAATTTTAAAAAGAAATAATATAAAACATTTCTAATCAGTTCTCAAGCAGAATAGGGCAGCACTTTCCACACAACTAGATATCAGCTGATCAGCAATGAGGTCCCTGATTACTATTCAAGTTACATTAGTACAAGTAAAAATGAAAATTGCTCAAGGATCTTAGTATTAACATAATTCTTCACGTTATTTATTGCTAAAATCTGGGCTCTTTATGATCCAGTTCAATGTCAATTCAAAACTCCAGAAAGATTCTGTACAGCTGACGTAATTGCCAAAGAAATTTGAAAACTTGTTTAAAGCTATTAGAAGCATTCTTGATAATTTTTGACTAGGTAGAACTTGGCTCATCATGGAGTTGGGGTAATCACAGAGTGAGCAAATGATAATTTAGGTCCTTAGGCAAACATACAAGCTTTGAAGCTAGAGTAGTTCCAATTGCATACCTAATGCTTGATTGACATGATTCTGAGATTAGACAACTATCCGAAGAAGCTGCTCCTGATTTCTGATTATTTACCAGTGACCTTCAGCTCCTTCACGCAGAGCTGTGCTTCACAAACTGGCAATGATCTGTGAGGGTCTGGGCTGTGTCTTTCTATATCATGGATTCTACTCTGAGTTTAAGAAAATTACTTCATTATACTTAAACAAATATGTATTTTAATATAAAGCAAAATTCCTCTAAAATGGGTAGAGAATACATTGGGGAGTGTGGAAGAACTTCTAAAACACTGCCCTAAGTTATGGCGGCTATTCTGGAATGCCCTTCTCCCTCAACTCTACCTAGACTCGAGCTCCTCTCCTAATGTGCTTGTTGAAGCCTCTGAATATAGAACTAGGTGTCCACTGGGTTGCTTTTAACTTGTATGCCTTCATTTTTTTTAAAGAAGGAGGCAGAAATCAATGAATCAATCAATTCATCTTACTGAAAGGCTCAGGAAGAAAAACCATGATAATATTGAACAATTTTTAATAAATCCAATACCAATTTATGAAAGGAAAAAAACTCCGAGTAAGTTAATTAGAAATAGAGGAGAGCTTCCTCAACGTGGTAAAGGACATCTATAAAAGTACTATAACCAACATCATACTTTATGGTAAAAGACTGACTGCTTTCCTCCTAAGATCAGGAACAAGCTAAGGATGTCTGCTCTCATCATTTCTAGTCAACATTGTGTCGGAGGTTCTAGTCAGTACAATAAGGACAGGAAAAAAATAAGAGGCAACCAGATTTGAAAGAAAACAACTGTCATATGCAGACCATCTCTGTAGAAAAATGACATGAAATCTATAAAACAATTAGAACTAGTAAGTGAATATGACAAGTTCACACAACATGGACTATTTAAAAATCAATTATATTCTTATACTAGTGCCCTGGTGCACAGATTCATGCTTATTGAAAGGAAATTAATTAGAAGGTGGCCAGTGGGGTGGGATTAGGCAAGGCAGGCCTGACATGCCCTGGAGCCAACCTCTCATGGTCCCTCCCTAGTCCGGCTGGCTGCACCTGGGGCAGCGTGGCTGGAAGGGTGTCTGCGGAGTGAGCAGGGTACCCCTGGCCTGCAGGGATGGGGTGGAAACCAGCTCTCTGACATCCCCCAAGGAGTCCCATATTCCGAGAGGGCAGTTCTCCGGTGACACAACCCGGAATTGGGCTTCCTCCTCTCTGATTCTGGTGTGCTTCACCCAATAACTACTGCTGCCAAGTCACCTCAGCTCGACAGCTCCTTTGTTGAGTGTCTGCCCCCTGGTAGTCATTGAGCGTCAAAGCTCCAGTTGGATGGTCAGACAGTCGCTTAGCTATATATATATATATATATATATATATATATATATATATATATATCAGAAATTGACATTTAAAAAGTAATTTTTATAATAGCATCAAAATATGAAATAATGTTCACATGTCCATTTTCCCCAACTTGATATGTTCTAATTTTTTCGTAGAAGTTAATCATGTGATTTGAACATTTATCTAGGAAGAAAAAGGACCTAGAATATTCAAAACTATTTTGAAAAAGAACAAACTTGGAGGACTTATGCTATCTGATCCCAAGGCTTAGTAGAAAGCAACAATAATCAAAACAGTGCTTTTATTATAAGGACAGATATAGATCAAGGAAAAGAGTGAGCCCAGAAATAGACCCACACATATATATGTGGTCAAGTGTACAACAATTCAATGGAGAAAGCATAGTCTTTCTAATAGAAATTGTGCTGGAAACATTTGGACATCATTTAAAAAATGAGTCTTGATGCCATGGCCAGTGTGGTTCTGTGGTTAGAACATTGACCTGAGGACCATGGGTTATGGGTTTAATTCCCAGTCAAGGGCAAGAACCTGGGTTGCAGGTGCAATGGCTAGCACAGTCCAGCATGTGTGGGAAGCAACGAATCGATGTGTCTCTCACATCAATGTTTCTCTCTCTCTCTCTCTCTCTCTCTCTCTCTCTCTCTCTCTCTCTCTCTAACTTCCTCCTCCCTCCCTCCCTCCCTTCTTCCCTTCCTCCCTCCCACTCTCTCTAAAACTCAATGGAAAAAATATCCTTGGGTAAAGATTAACAACAGCAACAAAATCAACCTTGATTAATACTTCATACTCCATGCAAAACAAACAAATAAAAAATTGAAAAGGGATCGTTGACCTTAATATAAATTCTAAACTATCAGCAAGATTTTTTTTTAGATATGACAATAGGACGATGAAAAAAAGAAAAAATTATAAATTAAACTTTATCAAAATGAAAAACTCTGTTCTTTATAAGACACTGTTAAGACAAAAGACAAGACAGACTGGAAGAAAAATATTTGCTAGTGACATATCTTATAATAGACTTATATCCAGAATATATAATGAATTTTTAAAACTCAATAATAAGAAATAAATCAATTTTTTAATTTTATTTTTTCAATGAGAGGCCCAGTGCATGAAATTCGTGTACTGAGAGGGGGGTGTCCCTCAGCCCAGCCTGCACCCTCTGCAATCTGGGACCCCTTGGGGGATCATGCCTAAACTGGCAGTTGGACATCCCTCTCTCAATCCAGGACTGTTGGCTCCCAACTGCTCACCTGCCTGCCTGTCTGATCACACCCTAACCCAGGGCAAACTTTTTGACTCGAGGGCCACATGGGTTCTTAAACTGGATCGGAGAGCCGGAACAGAAGCAACCTGACCATGCTGGCACTCTCATCTTGGGCTGCTGGTGAAGGAGCGGAGGAGAGAGCAAGAGAACCCTCCGCTCTCTTGGCTCCTCTGGCCAGATAGAACAACCAAACGGGCCGGATCTGGTCCGAGGGCCATAGTTTGCCCACGGCTGCCCTAACCCACCCCCCCCTGCCAACATGATTGATGCCTAACTGCTCCCCTGCGAGCCCAATTGCCCCTAACTGCACTACCTGCTGACCTGGTTGCCCCTAATTGTCCTCCCCTGCTGGCCTGCAGCCCCATGTAGCCTGCTTGTTCAGTTTCTTGGTCATCCCTTACGAAAACCCCTGCCGGCCTGGTTGCCCCACACAGCCTGCTTGTTCAGTCATTTGGTTATCCCTCAATCACACCCCTGCTGGCCTAGTTTTAGGCAGCCATCTTCTGAGGGCGTGGGGGTTAATTTGCATATTACCTCTTTATTATATAGGATACGCATTGTTCAAGAACACAGATAATAGGGTGGTTGAAGGCCTGGGACAGTGCGGGAACCAAGGGTGTGAGGCAAGGGAGAAAAGGAGGAGGGCATCAGTAATAATCTCAACAAGTAAGATTTCTTTTTAAAAGAAAAAAATAAACTGCTGATACATGTTATAAAATGAATGAATATCAAAGTAATTATGCTGAATAAAAGAAGCCAGGCCAAAAAAAATAACTATACATTGTATGATTCTATTTATATAAAATTCTAGAAAATGAAATTCTAGTTAAAAGTGACAGAAAATATATCAGCGGTCACCTGGGAATGCAGAGGGCAACAGAGGCTGGGCTGAGTGGTCCTGTATTACAAAGTGGTCTGAGTAAACTTTTGGGGGTGATGAATATCATAATTTTTTAATTGTGATGATGGTTTCAGAAGTGTACATATATGTATACACATATGTCAAAACTTAACAAGATGAGCACTTAAATAGGTGCAGTTTATTTTATCCCTATAAAACCATGAAAAGTTATCTCTAGCTGAGAATGAAGCTGTCATAGCTTAATGCAAGGTTTGTGTTAAATTTCCATGGTTCTAAGAGAAAGAACATGGGCTTGGGGGAAAGAGGCAGGTTGAGTAATAGAAATAGAGGCTATACTTAGATGACCCCCTGCCAGCACTCTTTTTCAGGTGAGGATTCGCAGAGGCTGGTTTGAGTTTAGTAGTGGCAAAATATTTTTATTTCAAGTTTCCTGGTTGGTTTTGAAATAGCCAAGTAATACATGCGTTACAAAATATGAACTATGGCCTTAGCTGATTTAGCTTAATGGATTGAGCATCAGCCTGGGGACTGAAGGTTCCCAGGTTCAATTGAGGTCAAAGGCACATGCCCAGGGTGCAGGCTCGATCCCCAGTAGGGGGCTGCAGAAGGCAGCAGATCAATGATTCACTCTCATTGATGTTTCTGTCTCTCTTTCCTACTCCCTTCCTCTCTGAATCAATAAAAATTAAAAATGTAAAAATGTAAAGTTTGTACATAAAGGCTTATAATGTAAGCAACATTTCACTATTCTAACTCTCCCGATCCCCATTTCTAATCCTCTAAGATTATTATCTTTAAGTCTAGTAACTATTTCTGTTTAGTTCTTCTGATGATTGCTTCCCTATATACTGCCATTACTTGATTTATCTATTTTAGACTTTATTAATTTTCCATTGTGATAAATGAGGCTTTACCTCAAATATTCTGCCTCTCATCTCAATATAGTTATCATGCTTTTCATTTTTTTCTGTTCGTTTGTTTTAGGAATATACTTAGACCTAACTATTTCTTGTTCTGTAAACTATAGACAATATCTCTTAACGCCATGTGTAAGATGAGGCCATTAGTTCCCTGCTCCTTCCCTTATTGCTCATCTCTTTTACCTACTAACTCTTGTCATTTGTACTTTTACTCTTCACATTTCCAAGAGTGATAACATTTATGCTTTACTCTTTATCTATAATTAAGCAGCTCTATAATTAAGCATCATGCTTTTATATATTGGTCATTTCTGAAATTTAAAAATTAAGTATACAGTGTTTATATTATTGTGTCTATTGGAAATTTTTGTCTTCTGTCAGGTGTAATGAGAACATTACTTAATTTCTATAATTGCCTTTCTTTTTTCTCACATTGTCTGCAGCATCCGTAGTTTCTCTAATTTTTTAAAAGTGGATAAAATTGTGAGTCACTCCCCTCCTATTTTGGGGGGGGGGTGCCTCTCTTCTGGAGCCCCTCCTTGCTTCTATTGGATTTAATGCTCCTTAGGCCTGTAATGTAGCTGTCATCCTTGGACTTTGATTAGTGTTCGGTTTTCAGTCCACTGTTTCCAGAATCCAGTATATATCTCTATTTCTCTTTACTCCCTTTGTTGGAGTATATTCCTAAATAACTTCCTAGGAAAGAGGTGAGAGGTGAACTTTGAGTTTTTGCAATCTGTGAAAAAAAATTCTATCAAGCTCCATATATAGCTGGCTATCTACTTTCTGTCTTTTGGAAACATACTGAAAAATCTCTTTTCTGTTAAATCCCTGTATTCTCTTTAGTATATTTTTATTTGTTTAATGGGATATTGAGAGATAGAAAGGATCTAAAATTGTTTGGTCTGCCACATTGATCCAGATGTCTAGATACTTGTCAAATTTTAAAATTTATAAGCTTTTTGTGAAAATGTTGGAAAATATTTTAAGTAGTAGAAATTATTGTTTACCCATTAGTAGAAATTAAAGGATTCATTAGGGTTAAAGCTCTGTGAAAGAGATTAATAGGCAGCAATGAAATCTAATTATCCATTGTTTCATGGAAAGCTGGCTTCATTCTTTGAACTAAAAATCAAACAATGGACATATATAAAATTGAATATAATGAATAGAGTATTTTGCTATACTTCATTTAATTTGTTTATATTTTATCCTAATTTCTTTTTGAGTGGGTAGCTCTGTTGAGACGCTGGGGGAAAGATTTATGAGGTAATACTCCCCAATGAAGCTTTCTTCACTCATTGTTGTAATCATAAGCAAGAGTCAGGAAATTTATTCTGAGGGGGAAAAAGAGGATTTCCATAGGAACACCCTAATTCTGGCTATATTGAGGAAAATTCTCTCAGTCTACAACTATTGATACAGTATGGCTGTGCCATTAAGTCACATAATCAGTTGTTTTATATTTATCTCAAGTGAGACCCGGGCCATACTTGTATACAAGAAGCACTGAAATACCAAGTTATCTGAGAACAGCATTGTAAGTTTAGGTTTATCTAAATGCACAGTGAAATGACTTTTTTGGCCTCACAATTTTCTTACCAGTCCTTTTGTGCCCTTGGTGATTCTTGTTTTACAGTGTTTACAGTTCAGAAGCTGTGTCACAGGTCTTTGTTGTTTTTTAATCCTTGGGGTTGTGTTCCATAGGTTGTGTTCTATTGCAGGTGATTCTATGCTGACTATATCACCACTGATTAACTACGTGCACCTAAGGTACTTGTATTTTAGACTCTCCTTTGAATTCAAATTTCTGTACTTATCCATCCTGCCTGACATTACCTTTTGTACTGATCTCTGAGATTCATTTACCATATTCACCTTCCTGTGAGCCAGTTCTAGATTAATAGTTCACTGGCCACATATTTGTGTTATCCTTATTATCTACTCAACCCCATGGGTATGTTGGGATCATTGTTTCTAACCTTCCATCATCAGATCCCTAGTTATAATTGTGGAATCTTTGTCTACAACATATAAACTGAACTTAACACATCTTCCCTTAAAAACTTTTCCACTGCTATTTTTTCTACAATGTTTAAGAAACTTTACCCTCTTAGAATCAATAGTCATTTGTTTCTTAATTTGCTTCGTACCTGTGACCTATTGCCCCGTCCCTCAACTTCTGCCTATCATAATTCTGTTTTCATTAGCTACCTTCCTTTTACTCTTCCTCCATACTTAATCTTTTTTATTTTATTGTTTAAAGTATTACAAATAGTAGTACATATGTCTCCTTTTTTCCCATTGACCTCCCCCCAGCCTCCCCTCCAATCTCCCCGCACATTCCTTCACCCCACCCCCTCAAGTGTCTTGTGCCATTGGTTATGCTTATATGCATACATACAAGCCTTTGATTGATGTCTTACTCACCCACCTCCCACAACACTCCCCAGCCTTCCCGCTGTAGTTTGACAGTCTGTTTGATGCTTCTCTGCCTCTGTATCTATCTTTGTGTTCATCAAGTTATAATATTCTTTATTATCCATAAATGAGTGAGATCATGTAGTATTTTTCATTCACTGCATGGTTTATTTCACTTAGCATAATGCTCTCCAGTTCCATCCATGCTGCTGCAAATTATAAGAATTCCTTCTTTTTTATAACAGCATAGTATTCCATTGTGTAGATGTAGCATAGTTTTATAATCCACTCATCTGCTGATAGGCACTTAGGATGATTTGAAATTTTAGCTATTGTAAATTGTGCTGCTATGAACATAGGGGTGCATATGTCCTTTCTGATTGGTGTTTCTGTTTTCTTGGGATATATTCCTAGAAGTGGTATTACTGGGTCAAATGGCAGTTCCATTTTTAAATTTTTGAGGAAATTCAATATTGTATTCCACAATGGCTGCAGCAGTCTGCATTCCCACCAGCAGTGAAGGAGATTTCCTTTTTCTTTGCATCCTCTCCAGCACTTGTCATTTGTTGATTTGTTGATGCTAGCCATTCTGACAGATGTGAGGTGGTAACTCATTGTTGTTTTGATTTGCATCTCTGTGATGATTAGTGACTTTGAGCATGTTTTCATGTACCTCTTGGCTTTCTGAATGTCCTCTTTCAGAAAGTGTCTAGGTTTTTTACCCATTTTTTTATTGGGTTGTTTATCTTCGTTTTACTAAGTTGTATGAATTCCCTGTAAATGTTAGGGATTAAACCCTTATCAGAGATGACATTGGCAAATATGTTCCCCCATGCCGTGGCTTTCTTGTTTTTGTTTTTGTTTTGTTTGTTTTTTGGCGGTTTCTTTTGCTTGCAGAAGCTTTTTATTTCAATGTAGTCCATTTGTTTATTTTCTCCTAACTCTCTTGCCCTAAGAACTGTGTATGTAAAAATACTGCTACAACATATGTCTGCAATTTTGCTGCCTATGGAGTTTTATAGGATTTTTATGGTTTCCTGTCTTACATTCATTTTGTGTTCGTTTTTGTATATGGTGTAGGTTGGTGATCTAGTTTCTTTTTTTTTTTTTTGCATGTATCCAACCAAATTTCCCAGCACCATTAATTAAAGAGGCTGTTTTGACTCCATTGTATGCTCTTGCCTCCTTGTCAAATATTAATTGAGTATAATGGCTGGGACCTCTATTCTGTTACATTGGTCTGTATGTCTATTTTTGTGCCAGTACCAGGCTGTTTTGAGAGCTGTGGCTTGGTAATATAGTTTGATGTCTGGTATTATGATCCCTCCAACTTCGTTGTTCTTTCTCAGGACAGCTGTGGCTATTCAGGGTTTGTTTGTTTGTTTGTTTGTTTGAGAGTTTCTTCTAGATCTTTGAAATATGCCATTGGTATTTTAATTGGTATTGCATTGACTCTATAGATTGCTTTAGGTAGTATGGACATTTTTTAATGATGTTGATTCTACCAATCCATGAACATGATATGTTCTTCCGTTTGTTTATATCTTCCTCTATCTCTTTTTTCAATGTCCTGTAGTTTTCTGAGCACAGATCTTTTAAGTCCTTGGTTAATTTTATTCCTAAGTATCTTAATTTTTTTGGTGCAATGGTAAATGGGATTTTTTTTATTTCTCTTTCTTTGAGCTTATTATTAGTGTATAAAAAGGCCATGGATTTCTGGGTGTTGATTTTGTATCCTGATACATTTATTAGGTCTAGAGGGTTTTTTATGAAGTCTTTGGGGTTTTCTATGTATATTATCATGTAATCTGCAAATAAGGACAGTTTTACGTCTTCTTTATCAATTTGGATGCCTTTTATTTCTTCTTCTTGTCTGATCGCTATGGCTAGTACTTCTAGTACTATGTGGAACAGGAGTGGTGAAAGTAGGTATCCCTGTATTTTTCTGTTCTTAGGGGATATGGTTTTAGTTTTTGCCCATTGAGTATGTTGTTGACTGTAGGTTTCTCATATAGGTCTTTCATTATGTTGAAGTATGATCCCTCTATTTCCACTTTGCTGAGAGTTTTTATCAAGGAAGGGTGTTGGATTTTGTCAAATTATTTTTCTGCATCAATTGATATGATTATGTGATATTTATGTCTCAAATTGTTTATGTGATGTATCACATTTATTGATTTGTGTATATTGTACCATCCTTGCATCCCAGGGATAAATTCCACTTGGTCATGGTGTATGATCTTTCTAATGTATTGTTGAATTCGATTTCCTAGAATTTTGTTGATGATTTCAGCATCTATGTTCATCAAGAATATTGGCCTGTAGTTCTCTTTATTGTGATGTCTTTATCTGGTTTTGGAATTAGGGTAATGCTGGCTTCATAGAAAGAGCTTGGAAGTGTGCCTTCCTCTTGAATTTTTGGAATAATCTGAGGGGAATAAATTTTAGTTCTTTGAATGCTTGGTAGAACTCCCCTGTAAAGCTGTCCGGACCAGGGCTTTTGTTGCTGGATCATTTTTTATCATTGTTTCCATTTCTTTGGTAATTATCAGCCTATTTAGGTTTATAAATTCTTTTTGGTTGAGTTTTGGGAGCTTGTATTTTCCTAATATGTCCATTTCATCTAAGTTGTTTTTTGGGGTGTGTGTGTGTGTGTGTGTGTGTGTGTGTGTGTGTTTGTGTTTGTTTTTTTTTAATACAGTTGTTCATAGCATTTTTTCATAATTGTTTGTATTTCTGTGGGATCTGTTATTATTCACTTCTTTCATTTCTGATTTTGTTTATTTGGGTCCTCTCTCTTTTCTTCTTTGTGTGCCTGGCTAGAAGTTCATCAATTTTGTTTATCCCTTCAAAGAACCAGCTCTTGGTTTTGTTGATCTTTTGTATTATTTTTTGTCTCTATTTCATTTATCACTGCTCTGATATTTATTATTTCTTTCCTTCTGCTTACACTGGGCTTTTCTTGTTGCTCTCTCTCTTTCTAACTCTTTGAGTTGTAAAGTTAGGTAATTTATTGCCATTGTTTTGTTTTGCTTTTGCGGTAGGCTTGTAGAACTATGAACTTTCCTCTCAAGACTACTTTCATTGTGTCCCATAGGTTTGGATTGCTGTGCTTTAATTGGAGTTTGTTGCCATTATACTTTTTATTTCTTCAATGATCTCTCTGGTAACTCAGTGATTGTTTAATAGCATGCTATTTGTCCTCCAGGTGTTTGCTTTTTTAAATTGTTTCCATTGTAGTTGATTTTCAGTTTTATGCCACTGTGATCTGAGAAGATGCTTCATATGATTTCTATCTTCTTCTTCTTGAATTTAAAGAGACTTTGCCTGTGACCCAATATATGGTCTATCTTTGAAAATGACCCATGTGCACTTGAGAAGAATGTGGCATTGGGGTGAAATGTTCTGAAATGTCAATTCCATCTAATCTAGTATGCCATTTAAGATTGATATCTCATTGCTGATTTTTTTGTTTAGAGTATTTGTCCATTGGTGTTAGTGTGGAATTAAAGTCCCTTACTATGACTGTATTGCTGTCAATCTCTCCCTTGATAGCCTCCAGAAGTTATTATTTATTTATTTGGGTGCTCCTGTATATGTTTACTAGAGTTATTTCTTCTTGTTGGATTGCTCCCTTTAGTATTATGAAGTGGCCTTCCTTATCTCTTGTTATGTCCTTCACTTTGAGATATAATTTGTCAGATATAATTATTGCTACTCCAGCTTTTTTTTTTTCATTTTCATTCACCTGAAATACCCTTTTCCATCCCTTTACCATCAGTCTGTGTGAATCCTTTTTTTCTGAAATGGGTTTCCTGTAGACAGAAGATATATGGAACATGTTTTCTTATCCACTAAGCTCTCCTATGTCTTTTGATTGTGGCATTTAATACATCTACATGTAAAGTTATTATTGATAGCTACTTGTTTATCACCATTTTTATTCTTTATGCCTTTGTTCCTTCTTTACTTCCTATTTCTTCCTTTACAGCAGATCCTTTAGCATTTCTTGCAATTGCTGGTTTGGTAGTAATAATCCCCCTTAGTCCTTTTTTTATCTGTGAAGCTCCTTATTTCACCTTCAATTTTGATTGATAGCCTTGCTGGGTACAGTATTCTTGGATTCAGACCCTTCCTTTGCATGACTTTGTATATTTTTTTCCATTCCCTTCTGGCCTGATGTATTTCTGTGAGAAATCAGTTGCTAGTCTGATGGGGGATCCTTTATGGGTAACTTTCTATTTCTCTCTGGTTGCTTTTAAGATTCTTACTTTGTCATTGGTGTTTGCCAATTTAATTATAATGTGCCATGGCATCGATCTTTTGGGGTTCATTTTGTTTGTGACTCTGTGAGCATCTTGGACTTGTGAGTTTTTTCTTCCCTATATCAGGGTTTTCTGTCATTATTTTTTTCTTTTTTTTTTAAAATATATTTTATTGATTTTTTAACAGAGAGGAAGAGAGAGAGATAGAGAGCTAGAAACATTAATGAGAGAGAGAGAAACATCGACCAGCCGCCTCCTGCACACCCCCTACCGGGGATGTGCCTGCAACCAATGTACATGCCCTTGACTGGAATCGAACCTGGAACCTTTCAGTCTGCAGACCGACGCTCCACCGCTGAGCCAAACCGGTTTCAGCTGTCATTTTTTCAATCAAGTTTTCTATTCCTTGTTCAGTTTCATCTCCTTCTTGTATCCCTGTTATGCAGATGTTGTTTCGTTTCATGTTGTCCCAAAGTTCCCTTGGGCTCTCCTCCTGCTTTTTTAAGTTTCTTTTTTTGTTGTTGTTGCTGCTCTGCATTGGTATTTTTTCTGCCTTCTCTTCTTGCTCGCTGATGTGGTACTTTGCTTCTTCTAGTCTACTGTTGGTGCTTTCTATTGAGTTCTTTATAGGAGCGAAGTCATTTTTCATTTCCTCTTGGTTCTTACACATATTGTTGAATTTGTCTTCCATTCTTTTCAGCAAGCTTATGACCATTTCTCTGAATTCTTTCTCGGACATATTTCTTGCCTCCATTTCGTTTACTTCTTATTCTGGTGGTACCTCCTTTTCTTTCATATGGGGGCTGTTTCTTTGTCTCCCCATGCTCTCTCTTCTCTGGGTATCTGCTTATGTAGCTCTCTCCTTTATTGATTTAAAGGCACAAAATACAACACAACAAGGCACAACACACATAGCACTGAACAAAATTATATTCACAATACTAACTGCCCCAAATAAAGGTAACCACCAGAGGGGGGAAAAATTAGGGGATAAGCAAAAAAAAAAAAAATGAGTGAAAAAATGATATTGAGCCTAAACTGGTTTGGCTCAGTGGATAGAGTGTCGGTCTGTGGACTGAAAGGTCCCAGGTTCGATTCCGGTCAAGGGCATGTACCTTGGTTGCAGGCACATCCCCCCGGTAGGGGGTGTGCAGGAGGCAACTGGTAGATGTTTCTCTCTCATCCACGTTTCTAACTCTCTATCCCTCTCCCTTCCTCTCTGTGGAAAATCAATAAAATATATTTTCAAAAAAAATAAAAAATGATATTGAGAAAAGTAAAACAGTAGGAGAGAAAAGAAAGAGAATTAAAAAAGGAGAGGGGAAACTATATGTGTAGAAAACTCCAATAGAACAACCACTAATCCCCAAAAATGCAAACAACAAACACCCATAAATGAATGCAAACTATTAACAACAAGCAATGAGAGGAAAATCAGAAGCAAACAAGCAAACAAAAATAAAAACAAGAAAAAGAGAAATAATCTCACAAATAAGCACAAAAAAATAATCAATAATCAAGTAAACAACAACAATAGGATGGAAAGAAAGCAAGTCAAAAACAAAACAAACCTGGAATAAAATAAACAAAAACACAAACAATAACAACAACAAAAAAGGGCAGAGAGAAAAATATTTGGATAGTGCGTAAAGATAACAGAGAGGACTTATAGCAGGGTATCAGAAGTTAGATATATAAGTAGGGTGGATTTTTAGCAGGGGGTAAAAAGAAGGAATAGAGAAAATCTAAAGCAGGAATAGGGTAAGAGAAACAGGATAACAAAAGGGGAGAATGAGGAAGAGAGTGTTGGCATAAAGGTAGAGATAGAGATAGAGTAAAATGATGCTAAAGGAAAATGAAAATGTAATGTAGAACACTAATTCCAAAATAAAATAAAAGAAAGAGAAAATAAAATTATACTTTTTTAAAAAAATGTAAAATAGTAGTAGTAATAATACTTATCAAAATAAGAATATAATAATTAAAAAGGTAAAGTTAAGTGAAGAAAAAAATAATTTCTTAAGTAAAAGATAAAAAAATAAAAATGTGCAGTAGTGAAGGTCATTCATTTCCTCTACTGTTCTGTTTGGCACGCCTGTTTCCTGTCCAGTAGCCAGGACAGTATGGATGTTCCCTGTGTTCCACTGCTCCTCTGTATTGTAAGCCACAGTCCTGATTTTCCAGCAAGCAGTATTTCTTTGTTTCTTAGATACCTTTATTTGTCTTTACACAATAGTCAATTTGTGATTCAGCCCTTGGGTGGCAGTGTTTCTGGATTGACCTCTGGGAATATAAGTCCTCTCTATCCGTATTTAGAATTTGTTTTCCCTTCTGCACTTAATACTGGTTTGGGGGTATGGACTGCCCCAGAGCTGGTTTTCTCATCCTTTCTCCCCACTCTGATCCCCAGGTTCCACAAAAACAACTTCCCCCTGCAGTCTCTGAGAGTGTTTTTAATTGGGTGATCCTATGTACTGGGATTAGTAATCAAAACAAGGATTTAAAGAGTAAAAAGAGCTAGAGCAAGTGTGCAAACTTGCAACTTTTAGCCTCTATGCAGCTTTGTGAATGTCTCTGTGCACGTCCTTTTTTGCCCTGGCACTTAGCAGCCAGCACACTGGTAAAATTTCAGGCTGCTTTTTTGCCCCCAGGCAAGCTATGGGTTGATTTTTAGAGTTCCCTTCTGCTAGCAGCCACGTGGGTCCCCTTCCACATTCGCAGACAACACTAGCCCCAATGGCAGCGGATTTTGTGGGGAGCAGACTTTCCCCTGAACCTCTAGATCCCATTGTGCTGGTATGAACATAGGGGAGCATACATTCTTTCTGATTGGTATTTTGGGTTTGGGTTTCATAGGATATATTCTGAGAAGTGAGAACACTGGATCAAATGGCAGTTCCATATTTAATTTTTTGAGGAAACTCCATACTGTTTTCCATAATGACTACACCAGTTTGCATTCCCCCCCAGCAAAGTACAAGGGTTACCATTTCTCCACATCCTTGCCAGCACTTGTCATTTGTTTATTTGTTGATGGTAGCCATTCTGGCAGTTAGGAGGTTATACCTTATTATAGTTTTAATTTGCATCACTCTGATGATCAGTGACTTTAAGCAGTTTTTCATATGTCTCTTGGCCATCTATGTGTCCTCTTTGGAGAAGTGCCTATTTATGTCCTGTGCCCATTTTCAAATTGGATTGTTTGTCTTCCTTCTGTTAAGTTGTATGAGTTCCTTATAGATTTAGGATATTAACCCTTTATCAGATGTACCATTGGTAATTATGTTCTCCCATACTGTGGGCTCCCTTTCAGTTTGGTTGATGGCTTTTTCTTTTCTTTTCTTTTCTTTTCTTTTCTTTTTCTGTGCAGAAGCTTTTTATTTTGATGTACTCCCATTTGTTTATTTTTCTCTTTAGTTTCCTTTGCCCTAGGAGATGTATCCATAAACATATTGCTAGAGAGATGTCTGAGATTTTTCTGCCTAGGTTTCTTCTAGGATTGTTATGGTTTTATGACTTTCATTTAACTGTTTTCTCCATTTTGACTTTATTATTCTGTATGGTGTAAATTGGTGGACTAGTTTCATTTCTTTGCATGTATCTATAGAATTTTCCCAACATCATTTATTGAAGAGACTATATTGTCTCCATAGTATTATGCTCTTGCCTCCTTTGTCTGTAAGCTGTCCTCCTGTTTTTTAATTGTATTTTCCCTTTGGTGAGTGATTTTTTTCAACTGTGTCTTCTAATTCACTGATTTGATCCTCAGCTTCCCCTAATCTGCTGTGTATTCCTTCCGATGTGTTCTTTAGTTGTTCTATGTCATTCTTTATTCCTGTTTTCATAGTTAGTACTATATCTTTTCTCATGATGCTGAACATCTCCACCATCATTATTCTGAACTCTATATCAGATAAATATCTTATCTCTGTTTCATTTATCTCTTCTTCTGGAGAATTCCCTAGTTCTTTCATTTGGAGATTATTTCTTTGTCTCCTTATTTTGGCTGTCTGTTTGGGTTTGTGACTATATATTAGGTAGATCTGGTACATCTCTCAATCTCTAGTACTGGACAGTGTCAAATTCTGACAAAGATTAAAAGCCTCCAGACTGATAGGATTTTGTCTTGAATTGCCTTTAGCCAATTGTCTACAGGAGTGGCAAGAGTTTTTTTTTTCCCCCACCGGGAGGACTGTTTCTGCCTGGAGGCTAATTCCTATTCTCAGTCTCCTCTTGGGCCTGAGTAACTCCACCCCTTGGGGCAAGGTGTTTTCCAATAGAGTGAATCAACTGTCTTCCACCCAGGCAAGGTAGCCTAAATAGCAAATGTCTAGTGAGAAATATGACCTCTGCAGCTTGAGGGAATGACTCAGCACAGGAAACCAGGGTGTCTTCTGTCTGAGCTCTAACCCCAGAGCCCTTGATCCTGGCTTCTGCATACACAGCTCCATCCACTCTGCTCTCCTTCTGTTGTAGCACAAGGTGGGTAGCTCCAAATGGAATTATGTGCATTGGCTTGATTTTCCAGCAGTTTCTCCCTGGCAGATACCAGTCCTGCTGCTTTTCAAAGCCAGATGTTATGTGGGTACTCTTCTCAGTTCTGACGCTCTCTGCTTGGGTAACCTGCTTGGGGATTAGACCCCAAAGTTCTCAGTGGCAACCCCCCACAGATTAAATATCTCTCCGGAACTTCAGTTATTGTCTGTGGGAGCCCGGCCAGCCCTTTCATTCCTCCATCCCTCCTACCAGTCTCTATGCAGTCTTCACTTTCAGTCCTCGGTTATCAGGGCTCTCTCCAGCGAGTCTTCTGTTGATTATTCAGGAAGTTTTTCCATATTTTACTTTTAATTCCTCTTTGGTCCTAGGACCATGTCTGTGCAGTATCCACTTACTCCACTGCCATTCTTAATCTCTCCTCCATACTTAATCTTTAATATTATAGTTAAATATGGCTTGGATGTAGTTTATATCATTTAAATTGTCATTAGGAACCAGAATGGATTATCTATAAAGATAATGATAGGGACATTTTGGACAAGGGGAAAAATCCTACTGTAAACCAATTGGATTGCACAGGCTATTTCATTTTTTGGTCATAATGCTACTACTCTAAACCTCATTAGTCCAACTCTATAAAAGTTAACTGCCACATTGTTGTAAAACTTTCAAGAGCCATTTAAGAATTCATAATTAAGAGGATGTATTTTAGCTAATGTTATCTGAATCCAGATTTCAGGATTGGCTGAACTCATAGTATAGATAACATTCTAATTTATAAACTTACTAGTGACCCAGTGCATGGATTCATGCACATTGAAAGGAAATTAATTAGAAGATGGCTGGTGGGGTGGGACTGGACAATATGGGCCAGACATGCCCTGGAGCCAACCTCCTGCAGTTCCTCTCCAGCTGGCTGCACCTGGGATGTCACAGTGGCTTGAAGGGCTTCTGCAGACTGAGCGGGGTCCCTCCGGCAGGTGGGGTCCCTCTGCCTGGCCTGTGGGGATCAGGGCAAAACCTGTTCTCCAACATCCCCCGAGGGTCCCAGTGCATGAGCAGGCATTCTGCAAAGTTGCTTTCTGTACAGGGTGTGGAATGCAAATGCAAGTGTGCAGTGAACCAGATTCGGGGCCAACAGTGTCCCAGCAACAACATAACCCACGGCCGAAGATGGAAACATACAGCCCCCTGAGGAACTGGGCTCCCTCCTTTCTGGTTTTTGTATCACTGCAGCTCAACAACTCCTGTGTTGAGCATCTGCCCCCTGGTGGTCAGTGCACATCATGGCGAATGGTTGGATGGTTGGACACTTAGCATATTAGCCTTTTATATATATAGGTTCTATTAAAAAATGATAGCCCTTAGTGATTTCCAGGTTTTACAAGTGGAAGTGTATGTTTTTCTCTTTATGTGTCAAAGTGCCTATCACTTTAGAAGTATAAAGAATTACAAATTAAATAAGCAGACACTCCTAAGGGAAGGAAGTGCCATCCAGTATATATTGCTGCTCTTCTTAATTCAAAGATATCACTACTGATTTCACCCACACTTGTAGGGAGCAGAAAGTAAATCTTTACACGTTCTTTGTATATGACATACATACAAACTGCTCTTTGAACTGTGGCTGCAGCTGCTATTTATAGAGCCTGTCACTGTCTGTATTTCTGTGTTCAACTTGTGGTCAGCTAAAAGTCTTGCTCAAAAAAAGTTTTCAAATTCCATATCATTGCATTCCAAGCTGGTCTTTGCTGATGTTTTCCCAAAGAGACCACAGTTATGTCATGTTTTTTGAAGCTATGCTTTAGTGCATCCTTTGGAGTATTTTTTTATGCAACCCCTGCTTATGGTTATGCCAGAAAGCTCATCATATCAAACATATTTGGGTACCTGTCTGTCATTGACATCTCTGCATATATCATAAATGAACATCGTTTCCATCCACATAGACCAGATGACTTCCAGAATCTCAGTAGTGGTGGTCCTCTTTTGCCATTTTACTTTAAACAGGACTCTGGCAATAAAATAGCTCAGTGAGGTAGATATGACATTTATGGTGGGTGTGTGAATTTCAAAGTTATACAAAAACTGGGTGTAACTTGCATTGTCCATTGATGATAATCACTTCAGTAAGCTTCTATTTTTTCCAGTTCTGTTTTGGATGCTAGGTACAGAACCGAACCTAGGAAACAGATGATCAGAGTAGAAGTCAATCTCCCCCTTTGTGTCAGTAGTTGTGTTTTTTAAATAACTAATTTTCCCCTTTAATGTACATATCAAACAGATTTCACCTTGTCCAGAAGATAAGTCCACACAGGTTCTGAACCTACACATATAGATACCTTTGAGGGGCTTACTCCAATGTGGGAAAGAAAAATTAATGTTAAAGATATAGTAGGCATTGCTTGATAAGTGTTAGATGATTCATATAGCCCAAAAATGGGAGTCAAGAAAATTAGAGATTGAACTATAATTTCTTGCTGATGCCACACTATGATAATATCCTGAAACAAATATATTGTTCTTTAGTTTGCTTTCTGTTTTACAGTTATTTGCATTGTTGGGCAGTGATTTTTTTAAAAAAAATATTTTTTCTTGATTTCCAAGAGAAAGGGAGAGGGAGAGATAGAGAGAGAGATAGAAACATCAATGATGAGAGAGAATCATTGATCAGTTTCCACTTGCACACCCCCCTCTGGGGATTGAGCCCACAACCCAGGCATGTTCCCTGATGGGGAATGGAACTTATGACCTCCTGCTTCATAGGTCAACACTCAACTACTGAGCCATACCAATGGGCTTTTTAAGCCAAAGTTCGTAGGGAGACAAATTCAGTGACTGCTTTTGGCTCTGTGTGGAAAAGGTTGGTTGTGTTTGGCTTCCATGTTCAGATTTGCTGCATAATTTCAGTCATTATTAGACATTTTTACAATGGGTTGGCAATTCTTGACACTCACACCAGATATGTCAAAGGTGCCAATTTTTTTCGCATCTGGGTTGATTGCTGACACATCTCCCCCCACACCCTGCTGTTGGCAGCTCCCATGAGATGCTGTGATCAAGTTGAGTGCTCTTACTAGTATTTGCTTGCTCTCTTGGAGCTGGCATGCTGTGTTCAGCAACCAGCACATTCTGTGCTTCTCCTCTCGTCACACTTCTTTTAAAACATTACTACTGCCCTAGCTGGTTTTGCTCAGCGAATAGAGCATTGGCCTATGGACCAAAGGTTCCTGGGTTCGATTCCAGCCAAGGGCATTTACCTTGGATGCAGGCTCCTCCCCAGCCTGGGCCCTGGTCAGGGCTTGTGCCAAGGCAACCAATCAATGTGTTTCTCTGACATCGATATTTGTCTATGTCTTTTGCCCTCTCTTCCACTCTCTAAAATCAATGGAAAAATATCCATGGGTGAGGATTTAAAAAAATAAACAACCCTTACTACCTCTTCTTATGTAGCGCTATCAATGTACTACAAAGCAACTCAGGATTATTTGCATGTTTTTGTGGAATGTTAAAGATTGTGTCTAGTTCAGTGCCCTCCATATGGTACCTACCTTCTCTAGACATACTTATATATGCATAGCCTGTGGACATGGACAATAGGGTATTGAAGTCCTGGGAATGGGTGGGGGCTCAGTTCAGAGAGGTAAAGGGTGGAGGGGCTGGGAAACATCTGCAATACTGTCAACAATTATATATATATATATATATATATATATATATATATATAATCATAATAAATATCCAATGGAGTTGTATAAACTTTAGCAACTTAATGGACTGTTATTTAGTCATTCAAAATCATCACTATCTATACACCAGTATAGCAGCATGAAGACATTATATAAAGAGGATTTATTTGGTAAGACTGTCATAACAAAATAATACATGGAGGGGGCAGCATTAAACAATAATTTATTCTCTCACTATTCTGGAGATTAGGTAACCAAGATCAAGGTGTCGACAGACTTTTTTTCCTGAGGCCACTCTCCTTAGTTTGTAGATGGTCACTTTCTTGTCCTCATATGGTCTTTCCTCTGTGTATAAGCATCCCTGGTATCTGCATGTGCACATTTTTTTCTTATTATTAGGACACAATTTAGATTGGATTATGACCATACTAACAGTCTTATTTTAAATTAATTACTTCTTTAAGGATCTATCTCCAAATACAGTAACTTTCTGAGTTATTGGAGATTAGAGCTTTAGCAAATGAATTTTGGGCATACACTATTCAACCAATAGCATAAGGAAATGAAAGGAGTATACTAAAAATAAGTTAAAATAATTTTAAAAAGAAAATCAGAGCATGTTGAATTGAGGGTCTTTATAATTAGAAGTGTACTCAATGCCAGCTTCTGTATCCATTTTCTATCTATGGCATACCTATGTTTGGGCAATTCTACTTCACTAATTGATACTGAGATAAAATGCTCATTTTTTTTTTTTTGCATTGTGGAATCGCTTGAAGATTTTGTTAAACATCTCAGAGTATAAATACTTTTATTTTTATTAATTTTATTTCAAGGTTCCAGATGACTACTGATGGGTGGTGGTAATGATAGCAGTAGTTGTAATAAGAAAAATGGGTTTATTCAAGAACACTGAAAAAGAAATATTTCTTTTAAAAATAGGTGATTTATCAATTTTAGAAAGCTTGGTAGGTATCTGCCTCCTCTTAAGACAAATGAAGTACCAATTCCTATAAAAAGATTTACTCTAGAAATAACTGAATAGAGGTGAAAAACACTGTCAATGTGAGAGCCCTATTTTAACAGTGGCAAAGAGAGATTTAGCCTTTTCAGTCTCCAGATAATGGACAGGTTGAGGAATGAACATAAAACAGTTTCTCAAAATGTGGTTCAAGGATGACCTACATCAGAATCCTGTAGTGAGGAAGTTGAAAAGTCAGATTCTGGGGGCCTACTCAAGCTAAATTTGGGGAGGGGGATGCCCTGGATTCTACATTTTCATACTCATATCTTGTGATTGTGATGCACATCAAATTTGGAGAGCCACTGACCTATAGAGAATCTCATTCTTAAATCCCTTTGACTTATTACTGCCAGTAGTGTAATGAGTCCTTAGTTTACCTCTCCATGGTTGACCCTAAGAAATGAGGTCCAATTAGGGTAAAATACAATCTTGTCTTTAACCACTTGAATGCCATAGCATCTATAGACATAAGCGGTGGACCTTATAATTTTATTTATTTTTTCATTAAGGCATTATATGTGTACATAGCTTACCATTGCCCCCCCCCCATCTCCCATTCATGCCCTCCCTCCCCAGAGTTCTGTGTTCGTTGGTTGTACTTATATTCATGCATACCAGTCCTTCGGTTGTTCTCTTATCTCCCCCCAGGTCTCCTTCCCCTCCCCGCTGTCATTTGACAATCTGCTTGTTTTATGGTGACTATCTCAGGATCACATGAATAGAATCCGCTCCTCATTTGGCAGTCTGCTTGTTTTATGGTGACTATCTGAGGACCACACGAATAGAGTCTGCTCCTCCTCTGGTTCACACCGCCCCTCCCCCAGGGTCCCACTGCTTCCCCTGGGACACACGGCTCACCCGGGGCACACGGCCCCCTGTGGCGGTGGACCTTTTTAAAATTAAATTCAAAATATCGTGGCAGTTAACTGGTTAAGGAATGGATTATTGATAGTCTTTTACTATCTTTTCAACAGATAGATATTTATTAGAGGCCTGCTGTGGGCGAGGCTAGAGCTAATTCAATCAAATATATTAGCCATGAATGAATTAAATATATTCTGTGTCATGGTAAAAAGAAAAAAGTTTTGTGGGTTGCCGAAACCGGTTTGGCTCAGTGGTAGAGCGTCGGTCTGGGGACTGAAGGGTCCCGGGTTCGATTCCAGTCAAGGGCATGTACCTGGGTTGCGGGCACATCCCCAGTAGGAGGTGTGCAAGAGGCAACTGATTGATGATTCTCTCTCATCGATGTTTGTAACTCTCTATCCTTCTCCTTTCCTCTCTGTAAAAAATCAATAAAATATATATATATTTTTTTAAATTTGTGGGTTTATATATTATGGGAAATGTAGTAACAATGTCTGGAAATTCACTAGCACTAATGATACATCGCTCATGTCTCACTGTTAACGAATTGTTTTCAGCTGTGATCTCTGCAATCTGCAGGTGCTATTTACCATGTAATTTTACCATAGGGAACAAGGGAGTAATCAATTAATAAAGTGTAAAGAATTAGACTTTTCTTCCCTTGAGCAAAATGCCTGACTGTAGCCAACATTCCTGATGCCTCCCCCCCCTTGTGCAATAAGAAAGCAGTATTTGAAGAGAGAAAGCTGTTTTGTTCATATTTTGCAACTTGCCTTAGAAGGCTATGCTAATGAATGAAAAACTCAAGATAGAATTCCAGACTTTTTGTATGAACAGCCACTGATTTTTGTCCTTACCATTACACTACACAGAGGTTAATTTTCTCTCTTTCATCGAATTGAGACTCAAATAAGGGCGCTGTGAATAGGGATCCTCTTTCAGTTTAAGCTGTGCTTTGTGTTGTTTACTTCCAGTTTTTACTGAGAAAATAGAAACTATATTCGAAGCATTTTCATATACAGATAGTCCCCATCTAATAAGCACTTGAGTTATGAATGTCCCATACTCATCCATAGCCTCTCTTAAGGGGTTTTAAGCTACCCCTAGTATCCATGGCAACTGAAGTTGAATCTGCTATCTACAGGATTTTGTATCACTCTTAAGTTTTTACAAGCTCCCACCAGACCCCTTGGAACAATTAATATAAACACATTCTACTGCTGCCATCAGGGCACAAGAAGGTGCTGGAGGCCCTGCCAGAACATGAAAGAGTGGGAAGGAAATTCTGGAATTGTATTTGTGATGGTGGGGAGATTCTTCATTTGGACTTCAAAATTCTTTTCCCCTTGAAATAGCATTATACTGTAATAATACATCATGTAAAACTCAGTTTTCTGACAGATTCACCTATCCAGACCACAGCCAGGAATAAAGCAATAAAAAAATGGCCTCTAAGCTGCCAAAGAATGTGCATCTTATTTATTGGAAAAGCTATTAAAAAACTCATTGACTACTCGTTTATTCTAATTAGTTTTAACAAGATGTCAAGCCTATAACATTATAAGTAGTAAATTTGAAGGGACTAGAAAAGATGTTACAGGTTAGTAAATGAAATCTGGTAGTTGACAGCAAGGTAAGAGACAAAAAAGTATTAAAAAAGAAGCTTAAGATTTCAAAAACCAGCCACAGTGAAACGAATTCCTTAACATGATCTTCTAGCTCTTATTTAATGTCTTTTGACTCATTCTTTAACATTATTCCCAACTTCCTAACACTTATTCTAATTTATTTATATTTCCAAAAACTGCTATTCTCTCTCTTTCCTCTGAACATTTAAACACAATGCTCCTTTCGCCTGGAATTTCTTTGTTGTTTTATTGTTTTTAATATATTTTTATTGATTTCAGAGAGGAAGAGAGAGGGAGAGAGAGATAGAAAGAAACATTAATGAGAATCATTGATCAGCTGCCTCCTGCACGCCCTCCACTGGGGATGGAGCCCACAACCCGGGCATGTGCCCTTGACCAGAATTGAACCTGGGACCTTTTAGTCTTCAGGCTGACACTCTATCCACTGAGTCAAATCAGTTAGGGCTCTTTTTTGTTTTCCATCCCTAAATCATTGACATCATTCATGACTCACAGAAGTAATACCTCCTCCAAGAAGCCCTGAATTAAATAATATATTATGGAGTAATTTCTATTAAAAATAGCTGAAATAGGTTTCAGTACTCAGAAAACTGTTCAATCCAGATAGACGTGTTCTTTTGGAGTTTCAAATGATTGAGCTATTATTGTAAATAGCAGTTTGGTTTTATATTTTCAGTAGTAGAATAGCTTATTTATATTATGGGTTAAGTAAATTTCTATGAGCTTTGTCTGGAAACCTAGCCAGTTTATTATGTTGATTTTATGGGAAAATGCATTTTACATTCCAATGAAGTGATTCAAAAATACTGCTCAGTTGAACAATCTGAAATTGCTAATATTCTACCATTTTTTACTTATAAAAATGACAGTTTCATATTGTTCAACTTAATTTTTTTAATTAACCTTATGACAAGTTGGAAATTACCTAAGCATTCATTTATTAACTTTATATTTATTTAACACATGAATATATTATGCAAGATGCTGTTAAGGCTGTTGGGTATAATTGTCCTATGTAAACAGTAAACCATAGGGTTTTTTTAAAAATATTTTTTATTGATATTTTACAGAGAGGAAGGGAGAGAGATAGAGAGCTAGAAACGTCGATGAGAGAGAAACATCGACCAGCTGCCTCTTGCACACCCCCTACTGGGGATGTGCCCGCAGCCAAGGTACATGCCCTTGACCGGAATCGAACCCGGGACCCTTCAGTCCCCAGACCGACGCTCTACCACTGAGCCAAACCGGTTTCGGCAAACCATAGGGTTTTGAAGAGATTTAGTATAGAATGATAATGCTTTTTTGAGTTGTACCAAATTTTTGTTTTCAATTAATGCGAGATGCAGCAGACATGAGGATTCTGAAATTGTTTATTTTTTTTAACATTAACACTAGGGTGAAAATGCAGATTCACTTCTTTTTTAACCCCCAAACTCTCTAACCAGTCTAGAGATTGATTGGAAGATTGATTTTTAATAACAGTAATAGCTAACACTTACTGAGTACATATTACCTGCTGGGTACTGTGCTAACCATTAACTACTTTATGAGCAAAGTACTAGTTATTATCTCTATTTACAGAGGAGGAAATTAAAACTCAAGTAATTTGCCCAAGGACACAACTATAGTTGGCAAAGTTGTATTAGAATCATTCTCATTCCTACTACTCTATCCACTATTTAGCTCAAGCATATTTCTAACCACGAAGAGGCACTTATGCTGACATATTATGATTCATTTTGGCAAGTACTTATTTAAGCTATGATTATCATTAGTGAAGCCAGGCCCATTCACATATGAAACATATTGTATTATTATGAGAGATCATCATAAGAGAGTAAAGGATCAAGTACCAAAATGAGTCTTATACACCCAACTGCTATAAGAGTTCTGTAAGAGTCTAGGAAACAGCCGAAACTGGTTTGGCTCAGTGGATAGAGCGTCAGCCTGCGGACTCAAGGGTCCCAGGTTCGATTCCAGTCAAGGGCATGTACATTGGTTGCGGGCACATCCCCAGTAGGGGGTGTGCAAGAGGCAACTGATCGATGATTCTCTCTCATCGATGTTTCTAACTCTCTATCCCTCACCCTTCCTCTCTGTAAAAAATCAATGAAATATATATTTTTTTAAAAGAGTCTAGGAAACAGAGAAAATAAGTGTGTTTTGTTATAATTAACTTTCAGAAAAATGTTTTTATAAATGGCATCTTTCAATCATTAATTGGATGCAGAGCATTATGGTAACAAACCAAAAGTTTAGTATAAATAGGAATGTGGGAAGTTTATGACTGTATATTAATGAAGTTCAATAGGGAGTTGCAAACTCAAGTCTAATTCTGGGCAGACATCAGTAATACATGAGGGAAGTTAGAAATCCACAACTGGGCTCTCTGAATCCCAGAACTATATGGAGAAATGGGAGTCGGAGGATTAGTCATTAGACATTCAGGATAGAAGAGAAGAGATTTGGAGCTTAGCCAAAATTCAATGTCTACATGACTGGAATAATAATGGTAACAAAAATAAAAGGATTTCTACAATGGAGGGGAAGATGAGCTCAGGTTTTAGACATGCTGAATTTAAGATGAAGCTAGAATGTCTACAGGAAACTAGTTTTTTATGTCAACTATAGTTGACTGGGGTCAATCTCTTATTCATCTATTTGTTGTTTTTACAGATGGCCCTGATGAATTTTTTCTTCCCTGAAGAAAAGTCATACACTGAAGCAGAAAGTAGGCGTGTCCATCGCAATAAAAGAAGCAAAAGCAGTGAAGGAGCAGATGGTAAGTCTACTTGGGTGATCTTTTATCATATCTCAGTTAATGTGAGTACCATTCTGGTAATTAGCTTCACAAGTGTGCTTCACCATCTAATAGATTGTTCACAGACCCAGAGTCACAGAAGAAGTTTTTCTAGCCTAGCCTACTCATCAGTCATTTCATATAGAATTAATTAAACAGAATCTTCTCACCTGCAACTCCAGATAGCTTCAGTTCTTTCACAGTATGTCTAAGAGCCATAGCAGCATTTGTATATCACAAGAGCACCCTCCATAAGGACCTCATCTCTCCTGGGGACATCCCATATCTACTAAGGCCACCAAGAGGATTCAGTGCTGTTCTTGGAATTGACATAGTGTTGTGCCACGGTGGCACTTACATGATATATTAATTCCAATGATAAGCATGTCAGTATTAATATCAGCTACCATGCTCAAATGTGAACTAGAGCTTCTAGGTCTTGTTTGTAAGTACCTTAAGGGAAGGAATGTATTTCTGTTTGTATAGCCAGAGAATCTAGACTAGTATTTGGCAAATTGTCGTTGATAATGTAAGTTGATGATGTTTATTGCCCCTTCAGCTAGGTTATGATGTGCCATGAAAATGATACCTTTTGAGGGTGAAATAGATTTGAGTCAACTAGCAATTCATTTTATGGGGCATAACAAGATGTTGAGCTAGCTCCTGGGCAGGGTCTTTGAATCACCTTACTTTTTTTTCTAATACTTATTTTATTTATTTATTTTTATTAAATTTTTATCTGTGTACATATCTTACCATTGCCCCCCCCAAACATGCCCTCCCTCCCCAGAGTTTTGTGTCCATTTGTTATACTTATATGCAAGTCCTTCGGTTGATCTCTTATCTAGTAGGGAGATCTGAATCACCCTATTTCAATATTACTGTCAATTGATAGAACACTACTTCTTTGGCACAGTAGTTTGTAGAATGCATAGCTCATGGCTGCTGCAAAGCCATCTGGATTCAGAGATATCTAGTGCTGGCTATCTCTGCCAAAGATATATGCCCGGGGGTTACAAAGAACTATAACTTTATAAAGATGAAAATGAGATTTTTAAGTTGACATTTGTCAATGTGAGTAAGGGCCAATAATGGAAGCAATTCCAGGAGGCATGTGCTATTTAAGAAATGGGGCCAGGACTTTGTCTGTAGGGGCCAGAAGAAACAGAACTGGATGAAATCTGAAAAAGAGCTCAGAACAAAGACCTTATAATAAAAAAAGACAGAGAAATAAGATAAGTGGAATAGTCTAGTCCAGTGGTCGGCAAACTCATTAGTCAACAGAGCCAAATATCAACAGTACAACAATTGAAATTTATTTTGAGAGCCAATTTTTTTAAACTTAAACTTCCTCTAACACTACTTCTTCAAAATAGACTCACCCAGGCCGTGGTATTCTGTGTATGAGCCACACTCAAGGGGCCAATGAGTCACATGTGGCTGGAGTGTCGTATTTTGCTAACCATGGGTCTAGTCAATGGAGTTGGCAGCAGCCTTGAGCCCTTGAATGCAGAACTGGACCAGTGGGGCTATTCTCTAGAGCAGATACTTTGCATACAATTGATGACCAAGTTTAAGCCTAGGAAATGTGGTCCAGGAAGTAAAGTCAACTGTTATTCACTTGCAACCAGTTTCCTGGAACTGACAGCCATTGGCCCTTTCCTCCCCCAGTTACCTCACCTTTGATGCAAGTGGGCCTTTCCACCTTTGACTTTCCCCTTGAAGCTGTTCCCAATACCATGAAATCTTTCATATTCCCTAATTGCTAAGAAGGAGAGGAGAGAGATGGTAAGAATAATATGACCTTCCTCTCCAAGTGGGAAGTCCAATTGTTTTTAAAGTGTACCTCTTCCCTTGGCCTCCCATTATTTCTGTTAAAGAAGACAGAACTTCCATAAACCACTTTATCTGGATCTGGATACCAACATCTTTGCTTCTGATCTTTCTTAGAGAGTTTATTCTATTTTTGTTTGTTTGTTTGTTTGTTTGTTTTTAAACTTTTAAAAAAATATTTTTTTTTTATTTTCCACAGAGAGGAAGGGAGAGGAATAGAGCGCTAGAAACATCGATGAGAGAGAAACATCGACCAGCTGCCTCCTGCACACCCCCTACTGGGGATGTGCCCGCAACCAATGTACATGCCCTTGACCGGGATCAAACCTGGGACCTTTCAGTCCGCAGACCGATGCTCTATCCACTGAGCCAAACCGGTTTTGGCTTATTCTGTTTTGATACAAACTAGTTTGTTGTTTTTTTCTGGCAAAGTCTAAAGCCTCTCACTAGTTTTTAGCACTTCTAATTTCCTCCTGATCTGCTACTCTAGTCAGTCCCTAGATTCTAGTCACTTTGTGCCAATCACAGGTATTTTTCCTTAAGCAGTAAACTGGGCGGAATCTAAGAGCCCCTGAGAGTTAGGAGTATGGAATGTCTGAGGGTCCTGGGATTTTATTAGGTTTCCAGCCTTTCATCTGGGAGGCTATACAACTATTTCTTTAGATGTGCTGGATTCTCCAGTGAGTTAAGGAGTGAACTATTCCTGTTAAGTGTATGCTATATTTATTAAATGCATTTATCAAATATTTACTGAGAAAAGATTTGTGTGATACAAGAATGGAAATACCGTAAGACTATTATTATCTGTCTGTTTTGTTTACTTTTATGTTCTCAGTGCCTAGAAAAGAACCTGGCACATAGTATGTCCCCAAGTAAACATGTCATATTGTCCTCAAGACCTTAACTTCCAATGTAAAGAGACAGGCAGTAAGCAAAATTGGTTGTGGAGAAAATACAGCAGGGCAAGAGGGAGATAAAGTAATGGGGTATGTTATAATGTGGTCAGGGATGGTTCCTCTAATAGAGGAACAATTGAGAAAAAAATCTAAATAAAATGAAGATGTGAGTCATGCAAACATTTGGGGATGGGCAGAGTAGGAGAGAAACAATATAAACGTTCTGAAGCAGAAGAATGCTTGGCATTTTCAGAAAGATAAGTGTGGCTAGGAGCAGAGTGAGTAAGAGGAAGAGGGAAGTAGATCAGAGAGCAAAGTTCAATCTAGAACCTTGTAGGCCAAGGTAAGGACTCCAACTTTTACACTGCCTAAGAGGGAACCATTGGAAGGTTTTTAGCAGAGAAATGACAGGATTTGACTTATGTTTTAACAGAATACCTCTGGCTGCTATATTGAAAATAGGTCTAGGAAGAAGGACAGAAGCAAGAAGACCTGTTAAGGGATGATAACAATAATTTAGGCAAGAGGTGATCGTGTTTTAAACCAGGATGGAGCTCATATTGGTATTAAGTGGTCAGATTCTGGGGAGATTTTGAAGGAATAGCTGACAGGATTTTGGGGTTGATTAAATAAGGTGCATGAGAGACAGAGAATAGCCAAGGAGAACCCCAAAGTTTTGGACATACGGGAATTGCCATTTCTGAGATGAGAACAACAGGGGAAGAACAGGGGAAGAAGGAATCAAGAATTGAATTAGGCATGCTGAGTTTGAGGGGCCTGATAGACAACCAGGCAGCCAGAGACTGGCCTGGTTAGGTCAATGCAGGAAGGAGAAGATTAATCAAAGTGTCACTCTCACATTGATGTTGATGTTTCTCTCCTCTTCCTCCTCCTCCTCCTCCTCCTCCTCCTCCTTCTTTTTATTTCTCTCTCTCTCTCTCTCTCTCTCTCTCTCTCTCTCTCTCTCTCTCTCTCTCTTGCCTTCCTTCCACTCTCTCAAAAAAAATTAATGGAAAAAATCTCAGTGAGAATTAACAAAACAAGGCAGCCAGATATGTAAGTCTACACCCTGTATCACTATATCTCAAGACAATGATCTGACTCTGTTCTATAAAAGTAAAGAACTCATTGAAGAACTTAGTCAATCTAGAAAGCATCTGAACAGAGCAAGAAGTAGTATGGGAGAGGTTGGTCAAAGTGAGGTGAGTTAAGGCCAAAATAAAAGCAAGCACATGTTGATTCTAAATTCACAAGTTATTTGATAGATTTAAAAAATTAGTTATCCAGTTCAGGTTTGCTTCCCAAGCATCAAAGAAAAACCAATTTACGTAGACCATGACAGAGATTTCAGGAAGAAAGCATTTTTCTAAAGTATAAAATGAGGATAAGTTTAAAATCAGAGCAAGAAAAAATCAGTTCTAGCTCCTTGTAAAATTTTGTGACCTACTCCTATCCTTTAATTTCACCTCAGTTCCCAAAATTTTCTCATTACTGAACAAATCTTCTAGGAACTGCAAGAAGGAGTGTAAAGATGAATAAGACCTTCAAAGAACTTTAATGAGGTAGCACATACATTGATAGAAAACAGGTAAAAAATGAAGCAAAGGCCTGGCTGGTGTGGCTCAGTGTTTAAGTGTTGACCTATGAACCAGAGGTCATAGTTCAATTCCTGGTCCAGGCATGTACTTGGGTTGCGGGCTTGATCCCCAGTGTGGGGAGTGCAGGAAGCAGCCAATCAATGATTCTCTCTCATTGTTATGTGTTTCTCTCTCCCTCTCCATTCCTCTCAGAAATCAATAATATATCTATATCTATATCTATATCTATATCTATATCTATATCTATATCTATATCTATCTATCTATCTATCTATCTATATATATATATATATATATATATATATATATATATATATAAATGAAGCAAGATAGGGTGGTGGAAGTATATCTTGGCGTTTCACCTTACATGGCATCAGTACATAGAAAACACTAACATTTGGTAAATGAATGATTGAGCAAAAAATAGAGGAATGGAATGTATATTTTTTTATCTAGGAACTACAAATACTGATTTTGATGTTCTTCACTAATAATCCCTGTGTGAGAAAACAGTTTTTTCAAAAAAAATAAGGAAATGCAAGGGATGTGGTAGCAATTTTTAGAAGCATGCATAAGTTCACTAGGAATAAATCAGAATACAGAAGTCTATTTTTCTGTCTTCAGGAAAAAAATATCCTTGGCTACTAAACTAGATAATTGAGACATAACAGGGATAGTCTATTTTGCCTTTAAAATGTATATAGCTATATCCAGAGCATATCCAAATTTTCTGACCCACTATTCAAGAAACAATTGCATTTGTCTCAGTTTTTTTTTCCATTTGAATTATTCCATAAATGAAGGCTTTGACTAGGAAGCAGGAGTCCCAAACACAGGGCTAGTTCCCCTCTAATATAAATCTTGGCACTTTATAACTTCAACTCTTAGAAAATAAATGAAATCTTTTTCTTTACTACACCTTGCCCTTAAATTCACTGTTCCTGTTTTGAGTTGGCCAAAAGTCTTTAATACAGGTTTGAAGTTCATTTTTTCTAATTATACAGTTGGTGTTGTTCTTCAAGGAAAACACGATCCCTCCATTGTATGTGCTATGAGTCCCGGAAACCTATGCCGGGATTTCCTGCTGAGACCCATCCTTGTGATGTATTTCTAAAGTAATAATAGCTCTAGGTGGCTTGCTTGGTCATCTCTCACAGGATACTCTAGAAATCTTCAGAACTTTTATTTTCTAGTTAGAATGAAATGTGGAATATATTAAGAGAGTCAGGAGATCTTAGCATCAGATAATATGAATCCAAACTTCCCATGGAGCTAGTTTCCATATTTAAAAAATATTATAAAATCATTTGTTCTCTTCCTGTAGGAGCATTTTCAGGAATCAATAAAAATATTAGTATCTTTCCACATCCACCTTCTCCCGATGTTTCTGTCCTAGTAGGACAATAAAAATAAAAGTGCAGCATAGTATAATAGAAAGGATACTAGACTGAGTCAAAATTTCTAGATACCAAAATCAACAACAACAAGAAAAATTTCTGGATCCCAATCCTGAAATCACTGCCACCTTACCAGTCATGTGACCTTGGAGGAATGACATCCCTCTGAGCCTCAATTTCCTTAGCTATAAAATGGAGATGATTATCCCTGCTTGCCTCATGTATTTCTTGTGGTGATCAGAAGCATTAATGTATGAAAAAATGCTTCAGAAATTATTAATTGCTAATACTCCATTATTCTGGGAAATGAACATAAAAACATTATCTCCCAGGCATTTTAAACATTCATTCATTAATTTCTGGATAACCATTATTATTCCTGTAAAGATACTCCATTTCAGTCAGATTGTCCTTTTTTATACTCACTAACTAGTGGCCCAGTGCACAAAATTCATACACATTAAAAGGGAATTAGTTAGATAAAATATTTTAATATTGCTATTTGCCCTTTCTCTATACTAGAAGTATCAGAGATTAAAGAAAATTAGTAAAATATATATGAAAATCTTCCTCCTGTCAGAGTCTGGGGGACACTGCGGGACCCAGAGTTAAGTCCTTGCCCACCCACGACACCTCAAAATCACGCAAGACTCAGACCTGGCAGGCCCCACCCCTGTCAAACCCCGCCGTGAGGGGGACGCAGTCTCAGGTCCTGCATCAAGCTCCGTCGGGTAGGAGGCATGGCCTCAGGGCCTTTGACAAGTGCTGCAAGGTGAGAGGCACAGCCTCTGGTCCCCCTGGCCTGGTGCTGAGCAGGGGGCATGGCCTCAGGTCCCCCAGCAAGCCCCACTCGGGGGGCACAGCCTCAGGGCCCCATTAAGCCCTGCAGGGTGTGGGGCACAGCCTCAGGTCCACAGCCCAGTGCCAGGCAGGGGGGTGCAGCCTCAGGTCCCCCAGAGTGAGGGGCACAGCCTATGGTTCCCCATCCCGGGGTAGCCTGAGGTCTCCCAGCCCAGCACTGGAGCAGGGGACATACCTTGAGGTCCTGCGTCAATCCCTGCTTTGTGGAGGTGCGGCCTGAGGTCCCCTTTTAAACTCCACCGGGTGGAGGGTGTGGCCTCAGGTCTACTGGCCAGAGTGGAGGGTGTGGTATGAGGTCCCCTGTCAAGCACCACTGAGTGGGGGGCGCAGGTGCAGCTCCCCTGCCCTGGCCCAGTGCCATGCAGCCTCAGGTCCCTGCTGTTTGCTCCTTAAGGCTCATTATGGCCTCTGCTGTGGGTGCAACCATATTGTGTTATGGAAACCCTGCCTCCACTGTGGGTGCAGCCATTTTTTGTGATGGTGTGATGGTCAATTTGCATATTCCCTCTTTAGTAGATAGGATGTTATCCAAGCCCATGGGAAGAATACTCCAAGCCTCAAACTATGACCCACCTCATCACAACAAATGATCACAGCTGTGCAGTTTGGCTGGGTGGCTGACTACATCCCTTATTGTCAGCCTCTCTTCTTTGTAGTTATCTTTAATTTTAGTCAAATTAAAAAAGTTAGCATTCTTTTTTGTTATTATAAAATAGTAAAGGGGAAAAAACAAATAAGATTGGAATATATCCTTTGTTCTTTGTTTCTTAAAAATAATAATAGAAGAGAGCATACCTACCATTAAATTGGTACAGATGAACATGAAAGGCTATGGCCTCAAAAAAACAGACTTTGTGACTGTACAAATCTTAGCTAGAATTAAGATGTGCCCTCATTCTAGTATTGCTCTACTATTTATTGCTTGTCAGTGAGCCATCACTGTGCTATTATCAAATGAGAGAGACTAAAATAATTTTGAGAGCTGATAGAGTCTTAAGGGCTCTAGTTCACAAGACAAAATTAAAGGCTTTTGAGAGTTGTCAATGTGTGTAGACTTGAAGAGGATTGTTGATTTCAAAGGCAGATTCCTCAAGGTTGCCTGCTGATCATGAAAAGAATGCCCTCAGTGCCCAAAGCAAAACACTCTAAAAAGTAGCTTTATATCAAATAAGACATTAAGTAAGCTAAAGTGTCTTAGCTTGCTCATACTCCAAAATGTCCTTTAAAAGTATATTTTCATTTGCCCTAACCTTTTTGCTCAGTGGATAGAGCTGACCCGAGACAGGGACCAGGAGGTTGGCTGGCAAGCCCCATTCCTGATTGGGGCATGTGGGCTGGGGGAAGCTCCTGCATTGAGCATCTGCCCCCTGGTGGGTCACTGTGCATCATAGCGACCAGTCATTCTGGTCATTCCATCGTAATGGTTAGTTAGGCTTTTATATATATAGCTACTAGCAGTATGACCTTGGGCAAATCTTAACTTTACTTAAACTTCCTTCTCTGCTCATAGTTCTTTCTAAAGGTTAGACTGGAATGGTTAATTCTAAATTCAGATATAAGAGATTCAAAATCATTTCAGGGTGTGTTTTTTAAGGTATACACACCCCTGAAAATTCTGACCATTTTGCACACTATGAAGAAATCTATAATGAGGTATTATTGCTGAGATGATTATGTCATACTAGTAGCCCTGCACACAAATATGTGCACCAGTATCTCTCTGTGGGGCCTGGCCACTCCACACCCACTGCCCAGAGGCTCTTTGCAGCCCAGAGGCCCATCCACAGCTGGGCACGGAATGCTTGCCTCATCACTGTGGCGACAAAGCAAGCATTCTGCCAGGCCGCTCATGCTGCCTGTTCTCAGTGGCCACACACCCCTCCCCTGGGACTGGGAGACTCCAGCAAGGCTGAGAGGACTGGGTGCCACCATCTTGTGGCTATGGGTGCTGCCATCTTTGTGACAGAGTGACATTTAGCTTGCATATTACCCTTTTATTAGATAGGATATCTCATATATATATATAAGGGTAAGGAATAGATGGTCTAATTGTTTCCTTCCAATTCTGTTATAATTGCTCCTAATTATTCCTGATTTCTATCTATACTAATAAAAGGGTAATATGTTAATTAGACCAGTTGTCTTCCAGACATCCTTTTGGACAAAGCCATGGTGGCAGGGGCCAAGGCATAAGTGGTTAGGGGTGATCAGGCTGGCAGGGGAGGGCAGGAAGAGGTGGTTAGGGGTGATCAGGCAGGCAGGCAGAGGCAGTTAGAGGTGATTAGGCAGAAAGGCAGACAGGTGAGTAGATAGGAGCCAGAGGTCCTGGATTGTTATCCCACAGGGATTGGGCCTAATTTGGCAGCCAGACATCCTCTAAGGGGTCCAATATTGGAGAGGGTACAGGCCGGGCTGAGGGACGTGCCCCTGTGCACAAATTTTGTGCATCAGGCCTCTAGTCCTATCTAATAAAAGAGTACTATGCAAATTTACCATACCTCTGCTACATCTATAAGCCACACCCACCAGCCAGTCAGGAGCAAATATGCAAATAAAACCAACCAAGATGGCTGTGACCACAGAGAGGAGGAGGGAGGCTTGGGTTTCCCCAGCAATGGAGAAAGCCAAGCTTTCCACCTGCCCTTGCTGGCCTAGTCCTCCACTCAATGCTACAAAGTTTCAATTATAGAAGTTAAATAAATTCCAACATAAATGGCTGCAGCCATGAAGCTGGAAGAGCAGGAGGCTAGGGTTTCCCTCGGTGATGGAGGAAGCTAAGCTTCTGCAACCCTGGCTGGCCTAGGCCTCCATTCCAGGGTACAAAGTTTCAATTATAGAAGATATATAAATCCCAGATACCAGGGTCTCCACCTGGGTCGCTGGGGGGCGTGGCTGGCCCTTAAATCACCACAGGCCCTTCACCCAGGCCATCCCATGCCCTAAGGGAACCCCCACCCTGATCTGGGACACCCTTCAGGGCAAACCAGCTGGCCCCCACCCGTGCAACAGGCCTCTATCCTATCTAATAAAAGAGTAATATGCAGATTGACCATCACTCCAACACACAAGATGGCTGCCCCCATGTGGACACAAGATAGCAGCCACAAGATGGCCAAAAGGGAGGGCAGTTAGGAGGGACCAGGCCTAGAAGGGAGGGCAGTTGTGGGTGATCAGGCCAGCAGGGGAGGGCAGTTGGGAGGGACCAGGCCTGCAAAGGAGGGAAGTTGGGGGCAATCAAGCCCACAGGGAAAGGCAGTTGGGTGAGACCCAGGTCTGCAGGGGATGGCAGTTAGGGGTGACCAGGCCTGAAGGGGGAGGCAGTGAGGGGCAAACAGGCTGGCAGGGGAGCAGTTAGACGTCAATCAGGCTGGTATGGAAGTAGTTAGGGGGTGATCAGGCTGGCAGGCAGAAGTGGTTTAGGGGCAATCAGGAAAGGAGGCAGGCGAGCAGTTGGGAGCCAACAGTCCTTGATTGTGAGAGGGATGTCTGACTGTCCATTTAGGCCCAATTTCACTGGGATCAGACCTAAACAAGCAGTCAGACATCCCTCGAGGGGTCCCAGATTGGAGAGGGTTCAGACTGGGATGAGTGGCACATACCCCCATGCACGAATTTTGTGCACCGGGCCTCTAATAATAATAGCTAAGGTGATTTGGCCACTTACATGTAGTCTGTATGATTAAATACTCAGTTTCAGTTTGGATGTTCAAATGAGCTTTTTCATTAGTGTTCATGAAGACACTCAATAAGGATTAAGAGCACGCATACTGCTTCCAAAAGTGAACACTAAGAAATGCGGGATAGCAGTGAACTGCCAGCTTGCTTCGTTGTATATTGCTCCTCAAAATATCATAGGCAGATGTAGATATGTAGGCAGACAGCTCCTATTGGCACTGTAGTGTATTACCTATGCAACTTCTAGATTCTACACCTCGACCTACAGGGCCTCCTCTGTCTCACAGGTGGGGAACTACTGCAGCTTCTTTTTTTCCCATTCATTCATTTAATAAATGTTTATTAAATACCTGAGGTAGACGCTCTTGGTGCACCCCTTTGTGGGCCATATGCAGAGCCTTGTTGTAGTTAATCCTAGATTGCTGTTGGTATCACTGGGAGGAATTGTCCTCCAGGCCAATTGACTGTGATGACCAGCTCTATCTACACTGGAAAATCTGTTGCGTAGGAGACACCCTTAAGGGGAGGACTTGCTTCAGTGGGGCTTTGGTGCTCACTGGGTCTGCCCCTTGAGTGTGTCTCTTATGGATGTGAAGAGTTGTCATCTGGTATGGTCTCACTTTGTCCTCTGGGTACACTGACTCTTGGATCTCCAAGGAGATGCATGGTCAGCCACTGTCTGGAGCTGCCAAGTAGGAACTAGAGACATCTGAAGATTCCTCATCTTTGTATGGGGTTTGGAAGTGCCCAGATGAGGCCCATCTGTGAAGCAATGCTGGTTGGGCCTTGGGCTTTCTTTTGTAAGCTCAGAGGCTCTGACCCAGCTGCAGTTTAACAGGTTATAGTGGAAGGACAGGCCATTTATATGCAAAAGCCAATGCACACAGCTTGGGTGGCCTTATAAATTGGGTGTGGACGTTTTAAGAATATCAATTTTCCAAATCCAAGGACACAGGATATCTTTCCATTTTTTCATGTCTTTTTAAATTTCTTTCATCAGTGTTTATTATGGTAAATTTTTCAAATGCTTTTTTGCATCTATTGAGATGATTTTTATCCTTCATCTGTGTCACATTGTGATATGTCACATTTGAGAATACAAACTGTTACACCATTTTGGAATATTTATCCAACTCTCTAGTAAAATTAAACATTAAGATATCTTTGATCCAGGATTTACAGTTTTGGGAATCTATCCTTCAGAAATAAGGATACCAAATTATAAGTCAATATGTTTATTATAGCACTATTTTAGTGGCAATACATGTATAATCCTAGTAGATATAAATAAGGAAATGATTGAATAAATTATAGCATAGCCAAACTATTGAATATTATGCAGTTTAAAGGAATAAGCTGGAGTTTTATGTATTCACCTGAAAGAATAGCCATGTTCCTTTGCTAGGTAGTAAAAAGCAAGTTTCCAAGCAATGAGTGCAATATGACCCCATTTTCATAAAAAAAAATAGAAGGTTTTTAAAGCCCTAAAAATGTTTATAGATATAGATATATAGACATGAACATAGAAGCAGATGTGGGAAGCAGAGGCACCAAACTAAATTACTGATTACCTTAGGTGGAAGGAGGTGGATGGGAAAGTGAAAGCTGTTAATCAAGCTATCAACCAGCAGGACGCAAGTTTGACATGCTTACGTTAAGTGGTTCTTTATACAGAATGGGGAAAAGTATGTTTACAGTTGTGAGTATGTAGAACAGTTTATACTTCTATTATTATTTATTAACTAGGGGCCTAGTGCATTACTTCGTGAACCTTGAAAAGAACAGTGGAACTCGAGGCTGTGGTGGGCACAGGGGCAGGTTTTGGCCCATCCTCCACACCCCCACCCACTCCCTCCCACCACAGCCCCAGTCCCTTATCTGCCAGTAGCCCTGCTTCCACCACCTCTGCTCCCATGGGCTGATGGCACGGAATGATTGGGGCTGGTGCCAGCAGCAGGTACAAGTGGGGCCATTGCCAGCAGTGAGTGCAAGAGGCAGCTGCTGCCCTGATTACCCCTCAGGAGCAGGGGGAAGTGGAGAAGTCCTGAGGGGCAATTGGGGCTGGCAGTAACTGCTTGCACCCACTGACAGCACCGAGGGATTGGGGCCAGCACTGGACACTGTCAGCAGGTGCGAGCAGCAGCTCTGGCATGCACCTGGTGCTGGCAGCAGGTGGAGTGCCAGGCACGACTGCAACAGGCAGGAGCAAAGAATTTTCAGTAACCACCAGAGGCTCACCCTCAATGACAGCGACTGGCCCCCCACCTTGGTCTCATGACCCCGTTTACCTGCTCCACCATCCTGCTGCTGCCAATGCCCACCATGTTCCACTCTCTGCTTCCTGCTGCTGACGCCAACATGTTCTGCGCACACCCCCTGGTGGTCACCACACATCATTGCAACCAGTTGTTTGGTTTTTCAGTTGTTCTGCAGTTCAGTCTATTTGCATATTAGGGTGATAGATGATAGATAGATAGATAGATAGATAGATAGATAGATAGATGATAGATAGATGAGCCAAAAACGGTTTGGCTCAGTGGATAGAGTGTCGGCCTGCGGACTGAAAGGTCCCGGGTTTGATTCCTGTCGGGGGCATGTACCTTGGTTGCGGGCACATCCCCAGTAGGGGGTGTGCAAGAGGCAGCTGATCGATGATTCTCTCTCATCGATGTTTCTGACTCTCTATCCCTCTCTCTTTCTGTCTGTGAAAAATCAATAAAATATTTTTAAAAGATAGATAGATAAATAGATGATAGATAGATATAGATTATTGTATTATTTTTATATTAACAACTGTAAACCTAACTTTGCCCCACCCTGTATAATTCTGTTACAATACAGAATGTGTTACTACAATTTATTAAAAATGTAATAAAAAGTAGAGAAATTGGTGAGAAAAATGAACTTGTAGGGTATGAGAGAGATGAAGAAGGCAGTTATGAGGCTACTCCCATGATATACATAAGGAATGATGGTGGCTGAATTAGAATAGTAGCAATGCAGACAGAAGTAGACAGATTTAGTTAGTAGGTAGAAAAAATAGGACTAGATGATTTTACTGAAAGGAGAAAAAGAGGAATCAGGGAATCTACCCAGGTTTCTGGCAAGGTGCTAGACTATTCACTGAGATAATGATCAGAGGAGGAAGTGTGGTTTTAGACAGACTGAGTTTCAGGTACCGGTGAGAAATTCAAGAGGAGAAAACCTGTAAGCAGTTGGAGATATGCGGCTGAAACTCAGGAAAAATACATGCGCTGGAAATATAGATATGGAGGTCACTAGCTCTATTAGAACTCTCTCGGTTATAAGTGACAAATAGCTGGCCTAAACTGGATTAAGATTTAAAAGAGAGGTGGGAATGAGGTTAATTGACTCATTTAACTGTAAAGTCCCTGATGAAGTTGGCCTAAAGCATAGCAGAACCCTAGAGCTCAAATGATGTCATCAGGACTTTCTCAGCTTTCCTTTCTATTGGCCTCATTTTTCAGGCAGGTTCTACCCATAAGGTGGAAAAAATAGCTGCTAGCACAGGGGTGGGCAAACTTTTTGACTCGAGGGCCACATGGGTTCTTAAACTGGACCAGAGGGCCAGAACAAAAGCAACCTGACCATGCTGGCACTCTCATCTTGGGCTGCTGGTGAAGGAGCGGAGGGGAGAGCGAGAGAACCCTCCGCTCCTTCGGCTCCTCGGGCCGGATAGTACAGCAGAACGGGCCAGATCTGGCCCACGGGCCATAGTTTGCCCACGGCTATACTAGCATCTCTAGGCTTACATCTTACCAATTTAGCAAGCACAATATAAGGAAGATGTCTTATCCATCCATTGGATTCAGTAAGAATGATGTTTTGACAACATTGGTGAGAGCAATTTTATTACAGCAATAGGGACAGAAGGGTTCAGAATCAAGTCAAATGAATAAGTCGAAAATAACAAATGTAAATGAAAGTGAGGAGGAGAACAAAGTAATAGCTAGAGATTTATTAACCGTCTACTATTTCTAAAGTGCTGTGTCATATTACACCCAGGGATACAAAAATATGTAAGGTAAAGTTCCTTAGTTCTGGAGTCCTATCCTTTATAACAAAACCCTAAATGCAAATCGACCAAACAGTGGACTGACCCATGGAACGACTAGTTGCTATGATGCACACTGGCCACCAGGGGGAATACACTCAATGCAGGAGCTGCCCCCTGGTGGTCCATGCACTCCCACAGCTGGAGCACTGCTCAGCTAGAAGCCAGGCTCATGGCTGGTGAGCTCAAGCGATGGTGGCAAGAGCCTCTCCCGCCTCCAGGGCAGCACTAAGGAGCACCAAGCCAAGCAGTAAGGAATGAACAGGTGGGTGCTTAGGAGCTAGGGGTCCCGGATTGCAAGAACCCTAGCTCCCAAGGGATCCTGGATTGCGAGAGAATGCAGCCTAGACTGAGGGACCTCCCCTTCCTCCCTCCCCCCACACAAATTCCATGCATTGGGCCTCTAGTGGTCTTCATAAAAGAGATAATCTTGTAAATGATTCCCAGAGGTAATAAGTACCAATGTGGAGGTAGGAGAGATTGTCGTGGAAGCATAGAAAAGGTAGTCACTGAATGGCTGATCAAATACATTAAATACATTTCCAAAAAGTGCACAATAGCTGACACATACCAGGCATGCATATGCAAATTAATGGGGTGACAATTGAATTGGATTTTGGAGAATGACTGAGACATTAATTAAGAAAAGTTGAAAGTGTGTTTCTGACAAAGGAAATAGCAAGTGCAAAGGCTAACCAATCCCCTAGCACTCCTCTTGGCTTAAGAAATCTAATATTTATGTGCCTGGCCAGGTATATATAAGGTTGTGGATTCAATTGCCAGTTAGACACATACCTGGGTTTCAGGTTCAGTCCCAAGTAAGGGCACATATAGGAGGCAACTGATAAATCTCTCTTGCAAATCTCTCTCTCTCTCTCTCTTTCTCTCTCTCTCTCTCTCTCTCTCTCTCTCTCCCTCCCTCCCTCCCTCCCTCCCTCCCTCCCTCCCTCCCTCCCTCCCTCCTTCCCTCCCTCTCTCCTTACCTCTCTTTCTAAAAAAATCAAGGATAAATATTCCTTGGGTGAGGATTAAAAAAAAAAGAAGAAGAAAGAGCTCAGCCAGTGTAGTTCAGTGTTGAGCATCAGTCTATGAACCAGAAGGTCATGGTTTGATTCCCGGTCAGGGCACATGCCTAGATTATGGGCTTGATCACCACCAGTAGGGGACATGCAGGATGATTATATTTCATCATTTGTGTTTTTATTTCTCTCTCCCTCTGCCTTCCTCTCTGAAATAAATTAAAAATATATTTTTTTAAAAAGAAAGGAAAGAAATCTAATATATAACATGGAAGGCTTAGAGGAAATCCAGAATTATTGAGTGAAGAAAAGTTGACAAGAGCCCCAAACCACCTGAGGGGCTTTCAAATGCCCACAGAGACATTTGATAAATGGCATTTTAATCCAAATTATCTTTGCATCTTCCCCACTTCATTACACTTCAGAAATGGGCTCCAAATTGATTTAGAAAACATAGGTCCAATGCCATTAATATGTATAGAAATATAGGGAGAGCTATTTATGAAATGGTAGTGTATGGAGGATACTTTGCTGTAAGCTTATGAATATCAGCTGCATTTTACCACTGCATCCAGTATCCAGCCCCTAGTATTTTTGTGCATTAGGTTAATTGTTTAGTATCTAGCCTCACTGGAATTATTTGTACCCCATGCCAGGGGTCTAACCAATCTCGGCTGTTTGCCACATGGTGAACTAGAAAGAATGTGGTTTTGTGCAGATATATTCTCCCTATAACAAAACAACTACCAGATAGTCGGCAGTATCTTTATAGATGAAATTCAGTGTGTTATCTTACCTTGTGCCCAAAGAATGAGAACATTTACTTGGTAATTTGCTGTTTTGATACTAATCTGTTTATAAATATTATTTCTTAAAATGGAAATAGGAAAAGAATGTGTTTTTCATGATATTTTCACAGTATCTCCTGAGAGGATGTTCAGTTATTATAAATAAAGCAATTTTATTCTCTCCTTGATTTTCTGATATATTTCATCTCTACATTGAAATTATCAAACTTTAAACTATGAGTTATATGCTTCCAAAAATGAAATTTTATGTTACACATTTAAATCTCTATTTTGTTCAAAAGAAAAAGCAAAGTTCTTAATATGAGTCATAAAGTCATTGGATTGTATAGTACATTATCTTTACAAGTTATCTCCAAAGCACTTTAAAAACATAGGTTTACATTGTAACCAATTTAAAGGAGAAGGATATGTTTGTGGTACAAATATTTTATCTCAGAGGTTATTTTCAAGTTTCATTTCAGTAATTTGAAGCTATTTGTTTCTCCTACCCCCTAGCATAGCATGAAAAATCCAGAAGCTTTCAGAAATAAGGCCCACATTTAATGTAGTTAAGTTCCCAGTACATGGAAAAAAGAAAAAAATATATATATATATGTACACTTTATATATAGTTTATACACACACACACACACACACACACACACACACATCCTATATAATAAAGAGGTACTATGCAAATTGACTGTCATGCGCTCACAGGATGGCTGCCTATGACCAAACTCGGAGGGTGGCTAGTGAGGGATGACCAAATGACTGAACAAGGAGGCTGCGTGGGGCGACCAGGCTGGTGGGGGAGCTGTAAGGGGTGACCAGGCCAGCAGGGGGCAGTTGGGGGCAACTAGGCTGGCAGAGGGGGGCAGTTGGGGGCAACCAGGCTGGCAGGGGGACAGTTGGGGGCGATTAGGCTGGTGGAGGGCAGTGAGGGGTGACCAGGCCAGCAGGGGGGCAGTAAGGGGTAACCAGGCAAGTGGGGGGGCAGTTAGGAACAACCAGGCCAGCAGAGGGGGGCAGTTGGGGCAACCAGGGTGACAGGAGGGACAGTAAGGGATGACAAGGCCAGTGGGGGGGGGACAATTAGGAGCAACCAGGCCAGCAGAGGGGGGCAGTTGGTGGTGACCATGCCAGTAGGAGACACAGTAGGATGACCAGGCAGGTGGGGGGACAATTAGGAACAACCAGGCCAGCAGGGAGGGGGCAATTGGGGGCAACCTGGCCATCAGCAGGGGGTAGTTAGAGGTGACCAGGCCAGTGGCAGGGAAGTTAGAAGCAATCAGGCAGGCAGGCAGGTGAGCAGTTAGGTGCCAGCAGTCCTGGATTGTGAGAGGGATGTCTGACTGCTGGTTTAGGCCCTGCTGGTTTAAGCCTGGTCCTGGAGACATGGTTTAGGTAGTTGGACATCCCCTGAGGGGTCCCAGATTGGAAAGGGTGCAAACTGGGCTGAGGGGACCCTCCTACCCCCTACCCCCCGTGCACAAATTTCATGTATTGGGCCTCTAGGATATATGTGAAAGAAAAAATCAGTTGATATCAAGAAGCCCTTGGTTTCTAGCTCAGACAGCTTGGGATAACAAGCATAGAATTTAATGCCACATAGACCTGATTTCAAATTTAAAATCAAATAGACCAAATTTCAAATCCTAGCTCTACAACTTTTACCTTTGTGGCCTTAGCCAAGTCTTATATTCTCTCTCAGCATAAGTTTTCTCATTGTATAAAAACCATAACGATGCTTCCTTTGATAAACTATTATAAGGATTAGAGATAATGTAAAATGCCTAATTCAATACAGGCACATAACAGGTACTAGATAATTGCTAATTATTAGTATCAACTGTAAACTGAAAATAATTCTAATCCATCTAGTACTCAGTATATAGGTACAACAAATGCTTTTTCTGAAACACCACAATCATGTAGCCACTTTAATAGTTGAGAAAAGAAGCTATCCTGCTTCTTTCACAGGATTTTGATGATCAAAAGAGATAATACACACTAAAGCACTTATAAAAATAAAAAGTGCTATTAAAGATTAAGATAAAATATTTTAAATAAGGCATGTCTTAAGCATTCTTTTTTCTTCTCCCATCAATGACTTTAAAATTAAGGAATAAAAATTGTATATCACAAACTGGTATTACTTTGATAGTTTAATCATTACATCTAATTGTGTTCCATCTTTCAGAAACATACAGAATGTGAGTTTTATAAACAAAATGTAATTATTCTTGTTACAACCCAATTATTCTGAGGTCTTTTATTTAGCAACATCAAAAATCTAGAACACAGCCTAGAACCCCCAAAAGGAAGGAGGATAGAAAACCTATGACCTGGAGCAAAATCTCAATCCACTGAGGCCTTTCACTCTACACCTGTAAGAGAGCCTTGGCGTCAACCTCACTAAGCCTCTAGTCTTAGTGTTGTTTATAAACTACATGTAACTTACTAGTGAAATTAGCTTAGTTGGAAGACAACTAATTGGAATAGGAGGAGGGGTCTACTAGCTGTGAGAACACCAATACCCTCAGAAGGCACAGTTAGCAGTGTAAAGAACAGCAAAAATCTAAAAACAGAATACTAGAAAAGTGAAATCATTTGGGACTATTCCTGGGGGGGTTCACACTTCCCTGCATACCTTGGTAAACACTGAGCACCCCACTATATAGCCCAGTGAGGAATTTTCATAAGGATGCTTATTCCTCAATAGACAACTGTATCTGACATGACAAGATAGGGAAATTTCAAAATATTTTTGAAAGATTCATGTCACATTTTAAAGTTTGCTATTAGTGGTGTAACTTTGGAAAGCTTACTTCTGTGGAACCTCTTAAATGGTGCCATCAGTAAGTAAGGTGTTAATTGTGTATAAGGGTGTTAGGTGAGGATTATATAACATTGTAATTAGAAAGAAATCTCAGGCACAGTATTCAACTAAGCCTAATAGAAGCCATCTTAAAGATCATATAATAAATTCTAAATATTTCATATGGATTTTTAAATCTTTGGTATTAAACATAAAAATTACCCCAGATACCGTATCTAATAAAAGAGTAATATGCAGATTGACCATCACTCCAACACACAAGATGGCTTCCCCCATGTGGTCAAAGATCCTGCACCCATGTGTACACAAGATGGCCAGCAGGAGAGGGCAGTTGGGAGGCACCAGGCCTGCAAGGGAGGGCAGTTGAGAGGGATCGGGCCTGCAAGAAAGGGCAGTTGGGGGCGATCAACCCTGCAGAGGAGGGCAGTCAGGGGTGACCAGGCCAGCAGAGGAGGGAAGTTGAGGGCAAACAGGCTGGCAGGGAAGCAGTTAGGCATCAATCAGGCTGGCGTGGGAGTGGTTAGGGGGTGATCAGGCTGGCAGGCAGAAGCAGTTAGGGGAAATCAGGAAGGCAGGCAGGCAAGCAGTTGGGAGCCAGCAGCCCTGGATTGTGAGAGGGATATCCAACTGCCCATTTAGGCCTGATGCTATCAGGATTGAGCCTAAACGGGTAGTTAGATATCCCTTGAGGGGTCCCAGATTGGAGAGGGTGCAGGCTGGGCTAAGGGATACCCCCCTCATGCATGAATTTTGTGCACCAGGCCTCTAGTACTTTAATAATTTATGATGCAAGATGTGTTCATAATCTTATAGAAAGTTAATAATATTATTTATTAATATCAATTATTGGTCAAAACTGTACATGTAAATGTTAAAGATTGGACTGAATCTGATCTGAGTTGAGGTCCTGGGCTCCCCCACTTTGTGGTCCTCTGACTTGTAACAAGTCAGCCTCCATGTCATTTCACAGAAATGTTATAATGGTTAAATGAAATGATCTATGTGCAAATACTATGTAAACTATACAATGAAGTAAAAGTGTGAAGTGTTACTTCTCATCAAAGTTGAATACAGAAGCAGTATGGTGTGGGAGAGCTTACTGATTTGGAGATTTCAAAGAAATAAAAGATTATAAGAAAACCAAAGGCATACTCATGCTTAGTATGTCATGTAACATTGCCATGGGGCAGCAACCACAGCAGCCAAGTTAAGTAGTCTTATTTTCACCAGACCTTGCTGGTTACAGCCTCTTAGTTTTGCTAAACCAATCCCACTCCTGGACTGCCTTCTTACTTCTCTACTTCTAATCCTTATCCATCTTTTCAGGGCCCAATTATGAAGTGTTATGGCCTTAATGAACCTCCATTCAGATAGCTCATCTTCTTAATTTATATTCTTCTGTGTGCATGCTTAAAAAACATATTTTCTAGATTTCTTTCATGTTCTCTCATCTTCTCAGCTAGGTTATAAGCTACAAGAAGCCAGGGATCCCTTCCACCTTAGCATGGAGCTAGCATAAGATGGCCTAATAGTCAAGTAGTGAATGAATGTTTGTAGATTGAAAGAAACATGTTATAGGCCCATCCAAAAGTCCCTGTTTTAAAAGAGAAATCTGTATTTGAAAGATCTCCAGTCATGGGCAGTAGACAATGCAGATGTTTATGAAGCTACAGAACTTGTATTCAATGGCATATATTTAGTAAGTCATTGAGAGATTGAGGGAGGGAGTTATTATACATATTTGTTCATGAGGGAAAAGCCTTTCCAGTTTTCTTCCTGTACCACAATAATAATGCTGTCTACTACCGGCTTCTTCAAAGGGCAGCTCTGTGCAACACACATAATGTTCCATTTTCACATTTAAACACAAAGGAAGAAATAAAAATTGCATTGTAATTTATCATTGCATATTTATTATCCCATCCTTCATTTCCTAGATTTTATTATTTCTCTGTTATGGTATAGCATGGCAGATCTTGACCTTTTGTCAGCATAATTCATAGCTTGAATAGCATTCTTGGGAAACTCCCTCTCTGGGGTCCTTGGGATATTCCGCATTTTTCTGGCCCCTTTCTTTCATGCTCAAGAAACATATAAGACTTCAAATGAAAATGACACTATTACAGATACAATATTAAATCTATTCCAGGTTTCATTTTTGTAAATATTTAGTGACCTTCAGTAAACTGTTAGCAATAAAATATTTACCACACCCTTGAATAACTTAGTTTTAAATCACTGGGGCAATAACTCAGACTTTGATTTTGCATTTAGGGACCTAGGTTCAAGTTGCAGGTCTGCTACTTATTTGCTATGAAACTTTGAATGTGCTTACTTATCTCTTAGCCTCAGTTCCTATAAAATGACAATAATGTTAATACCTACTTTGCTGGGTTAGTGTGGCGATTAGATATAGTGTGATTTGAAAGCTCATTTAAAATGTAAAGCCCTGATTAAATATGAGTTCTAGATCCCTGTATGTACCTGTGCAATTTTTCTTTTCCATATTGCCAAGCCCTTGGCTTAGGCCCTAAACTACCTATTACTTTGTCTCATTCCTAAGTTTATGTAAATCCCTCGTCTCCTCTTCCTTCAGATTCATTCCCTTGTAGTTGATCCACCTCACACTCCCAGATTCATGTTTTTCCATTAGAATCATCTAAAATAAACCTTCTTATTTTACTTTAATATTTAACTTTCATGCAGTCAAGGACAGTTAAAAACTCATTATTGTAGAATTTCCATCTTTCCCTAACTCCCAAAGAATGCTTTCATGTCCACCCAAAGTTAGGCTCTTCTCTTGCCCTCCTACACCTCTGATATATACCATAGCCCACTGCAGAAAGAAAACATAGGGGATGCAAAGTAAAGGGATGACCAATAACAACAAGAAGGGTGAAGGGTCTAGGGAAGACATAACCCAGTCATCTAGATGTGTTGGCATCTGTATCAACTGCTATTGTTCCAAGATTTAACTCTACTTGCTACAGCCCAGTAGAGCAAAATAATATTGAAAAATTAGGACCAACTGCCATTCATGTTTCTTGAGCTTCCACAGCATCCCCATCCCTACCAGCTGCTCTTCTTACTGGTTCTGACACATATTGCAACACTCGGGATGATCTCCAGTGCCTTCTCCCTCATCCACTGACCCTGAAAAACTACATACATGTATATAATAATATACTTCTTTTTCTGTTCATCATATTTTTATTCATTTTATTGTTTTTTAATTTAAGAAAGCTTTATTGTTCCGATTATTACAATTGTACCTCTTCCCCCACTCCACCCCCACCATCCCATAGCTCCCTTCACCCGGTTCCCACACCATCCCTTTGCCCTTACCTCCCCCGCACTGTCCTCATCCATAGGTGTATGTTTTTTGTCCAGTCTCTTCCAGCACCCACCACACGCCTTTCCCCCCAAGAATAGTCAGTCCACTCCCTTTCTGTGCCCCTGATTCCATTATATTCACCAGTTTATTCTGTTCATCAGATTTTTTATTCAGTTGAATTTTAGATTCACTTGTTGATAGACATGTATTTGTTGTTCATAATTTTTAAAAATATATATGTTATTGATATTTTACAGAGAGGAAAGGAGGAAGATAGAGAGCTAGAATTGTCGATGAGAGAGAAACATCGACCAGCTGCTTCTTGCACACCCCCTACCGAGGATGTGCCCACAACTAATGTACATGCCCTTGACCAGAATCGAACCCGGGACCTTTCAGTCCGCAGACCAACACTCTACCACTGAGCCAAACCGGTTTCGGCTGTTGTTCATAATTTTTATCTTTACCTTTTTCTTCTTCCTCCTCTTCTTAAAAAATACCTTTCAGCATTTCATATAATACTGGTTTGGTGGTGATGAACTCCTTTAGCTTTTTCTTATCTGTGAAGCTCTTTATCTGACCTTCAATTCTGAATGATAGCTTTTCTGGGTAGAGTAATCTTTGTTGTAGGTTCTTGCTATTCATCACATTGACTATTTCTTGATACTCCCTTCTGGCCTGAATAGTTTCTGTTGAGAAATCAGCTGACAATTGTATGGGTGCTCCCTTGTAGGTAATTAACTGTTTTTCTCATGCTGTTTTTAATATTCTCTGCTTTTTGCTCTTGGCATTTCAATTATGATGTGTCTTAGTGTTGTCCCCTTTGGATTCCTTTTGTTTGGGGGTCTGTGAACTTTCTGGACTTGTAAGTATATTTCTTTCGCCAGATGGGGGAAGTTTTCTGTCATTATTTCTTCAAATAGGTTTTCAGTATCTTGCTCTCTCTCTTCTTCTAGCACCCCCATAATTCTGATGTTTGTATGCTTGAAGTTGTCCCAGAGGCTTCTTACACTATCTTAAACTTTTTGTATTTTTTTTTCTTTTTGCTTTTCCAGTTGAGTGTTTTTTGCTTCTTTGTATTTCAAATATTTGACTTGATTCTTGTGTTCCTCTAGTCTGCTGTTGGATCTCTGTATAATATTTTTTATTTCAGTCAGTGTATGTTTAATTTCTAGTTGGTCTTTTTTCATATCCGTGAGGGTCTCGCTAAATTTATCAGCCTTTCTAGTAAATTCTTTGAAAACCTTATAACTGTGGTTTTGAATTCTATATCCAGTCCTTTGTTCTCCTCCATTTCTTTCATTTGTGATCTGTTTCTTTGCCTCCACATTTTCGTTTCCGTTGCTTCTCTAAGTTGGTAGAGTAGCTTTATGTGTAAGGTATCTTATATGGCCCAGTGGCTCAGACTCCCCCAGTTACCTCAGGTGGACACTTTTGGTGCAGCCCTTTATGGACAGTGTGTACAGCCTTGTCGTAGTTAAGTTTTGATTGTTGTTGGTATCACTAGGAGGAATTGACCTCCAGGCCAATTGGCTGTGTCTACACTGGGAGAACTTCTGTGCTGGAGACACCCTTATGGGAGAAGACTTGCAAAAGCCTCTGTGCTCAGCTTGGATAGGTTGGAGTCTCAGGGAGGAGCAGACAACCTTGGCTTCTTGTCAGTCCTTCCCTATGAGGCCCCTGGGTCTCAGTGTCCCTCAGTAATCACTGCAAGCACATCTGAGAGAAAGCCACCTTCAAGTTTCTTCTGCTGTCACACAGTCCAATTTCTCCCCGAGTGAATCTGGTTTCACAGATTCTCACCCAGCACTGGAGTTCAGCGCAGTCAGGATTCAGGTTCCCTCCAGCCAGTGGCAAAGTCAACAGTCTTCTCTGCGCGCACTTGCACATGCGTCTCCAGACCTCTGCTTTTCGCAGCTCCCCTGCGTTTCCACCTAACAGTCCAGATTTCCCCAGTCAGAGTGTGGGTCCCCTGGGGCTTGCCCAGAACTGAGTTTCAGTGCAGTCAGAACTGGGGTTCATTGCAGTCAGGGGCTTTTGACTGCCTTGCACTAGGGAAAGGCTATGGCAACCTCTGCAGACAGTCTTCTCTGTGTGCACTTGTGTGTGCCTTCATACCCCTGCCTGCTGTGGCTCCCCTGGGTCTCCGAGTCTTCATGTGCCTTTCTCTCTACCTGACGGTCCAGACTTCCCCCGTATGAGCCTGGATCCACAGGGTTTCGGCCAGAACTGGGGTTCAGTGCAGTCAGAACTGGAGTTCAGTGCAGTAGGGGGCTTCCTTTAACCACCGCCCCCAACTACAGAGAAACGAGCCAGACACTCGGCTGCCCTTCCTCTCTATGGGCGTGTCTTAGTACCTCAGCCCTTTGCGGCTCCTCTGATTCTCTGTGAGCTTTTCTCTTTCATTCTAGTTGTAGAATTTCCACTCAGCCAGGTTTCCTGTCATTCTGGGTGATGTCTGTTCTGTCTTTGAGTTGCTGTTTTGAAATTGTTGTGTGAGACAGCAGTTTAGGTGCTTATCTATGCCGCCATATTGTTTTCTCCTCTCTTGTTGTTTTGTTGATGGTTTCCTTTACTGTACAAAAGCTTTTTATTTTGATGTAGTCCCATTTGTTTACTTTCTCTTTACCTTCCATTGCCCTAGGGGCAGTATCAGTAAAGAAATTGCTTTGGCATATGTGTGAGATTTTGCTGCCTGTGGATTCTTCTAGTACTTTTATGGTTTCCCATTTTATGTTTAAGTCCTTTATCCATTTTAAGTTTATTTTTGTGTTTGGTGTAAGTTGGTGATCTAGTTTCATTTTTGAGCATGTATCTGGACAGTTTTTCCAACACCATTTATTGAAGAGACTGTCTTGACTCCATTGTATGCTCGTGCCTCTTTTGTAAAATATTAATTGTAAAATATTCTATTTACAAATATTAATTGTAAAATATTCTATTTGTAAAATATTCTATTCCATTGATCTATATGTCTGTTCTTGTGCCATTTCTGGGCTGTTTTAAGAACAGTGGTTTTATAATACAGCATGATATCTGGTATTGATATCCCACCTACTTTCTTTTTCTCTCTCAGAATTTCTGCAGCTATTCAGGGTAGTTTTATATTCTAGATTAATTTTTTGGAGAGTTTGTTCTAGGTCTATCAAATATGCTGTTAGTATTTTAATTGATTGCATTAAATCTATAGATTGTTTTGGGTAGTATAGACATTTTGATGGTGTAGATTCTACCAATCCATGGACATGGTATGTTCTTCCATCTGTTTATGTCTTCCTCTATCTCTTTTGTCAGTGTCCTGTAGTTTTTTGCATATATGTCTTTTACCTCCTTGGTTAAGTTTATTCCTAGGTATCTTAATCTTTTCTTTTTTTTCTTTTTTTCTTTTTTTGCTGTGATGGTAAATATGATTGCCTTCTTAGTCTCTCTTTCTGTAAGTTCATTAGTGGTGTAAAGAAATATCATAGATTTCTCGGCATTAATTTTGTTTCCTGTTACATTGCAAAATTCATTTAGTAAGTCTAATAATTTTTTGATGGAGTCTTTAGGGTTTTCTATTTACACTATCATGTCATCTGTTAATAAGGATAGTTTTACTTTTTCTTTTCCAATTTGGATGCCTTTCATTTCTTCTTCTCTGATCTCAATAGTTAGTACTTCCAGTACTATGTTGAATAGGAGTGGTGAGAATGGACATCCCTGTCTTGTTCCTGTTCTTAGGGGAAATGTTTTAGTTTTTGCCTATTGAGTATGATGTTGGCTGTAGGTTTGTCATATATGGCTTTTATTATGTGGAGATATTATCTTCTATTCCTATCTTGCTGAGAGTTTATATCAAGAAAGGGTGTTGGATTTTCTCAAATGCTTTTTCTGTATCAATTGATATGACTATGTGATTTTTATCTCTCAGTTTATTTATGTGACGTATCAAGTTTATTAATTTGCGGATATTGTACCATCCTTGCATTTCTGGTATAAATCCTACTTGGACATGGTGTATGCTCTTCCTGATGTACTGCTGGAGACTATTTGCTAGAATTTTGTTGAGGATTTTGGCATCTATGTTCATGAGGGATATTTGCCTATAATTATCTTTCATTCTGTTGTCTTTATCTGGTTTGGGTATTATAGTAATGTTGGCTTGATAGAATGATCTTGGAAATATTATTTCCTCTTGGATTTTTTTGAAGTAGTCTGAGAAAGATAGGTTTTAGTTCTTCCTTGAATGTTTGCTATAATTTCCCTGTGATGCTGTCTGGCCCTGGCTTTTGTTTGCTGGAAGCTTTTTGATGACTGCTTTAATTTCTTCCATAGTCATTGGCCTATTGAGATTTTTATAATCTTCCTGATTAAATTTTTGAAGGTTTTATTTTTCTAGGAATATGTTACTTTTCACCAGCTTGTCTCATTTGTTAGAGTAGAGTTGTTCATAGTATTTTTTAAACAATCCTTTGTATTTCAGTGGGGCCTGTTGTTATTTCTCCTATTTCATTTCTAATTTTGTTTATTTGGGTCCTCTCTCTTTGCTTTTTGGTGAGCCTGGCTAGAGGTTCATAAATCTTGTTGATCCTTTCTAAGAACTAGCTATTGGTTTTATTTATCTTTTTTTTTTTATCTCTGTGTCATTTATATCTGCTCTGATCTTTATTATCTCCTTCCTTCTGCTCACTCTGGGCTTTTCTTGTTTCTCTCTTTCTAATTATTTAAGTTGTAGAGTTAAATTATTTTTACTTTTTTTTGAGGTAATGCTATGAACTACACTCTCAGGACTACTTTCATTGTGTCTTATAAGTTTTGGATTGTTGTATTTTCATTGTCACTTGTCTCCAGGATGTTTTTAATTTTTTGTTTGATTCTTTTGTAACCCAATCATTTTTAATAACACGTTCAGTTTCCAAGTGCTTGAATTTGTTGGATTGTTTTTATTGTAGTTGATTACTAATATTATGCCATTTGGTTTGAGAATATGCTTGATATGATTTCAGTCTTCTTGAATTTGGAGATACTTTGCCTGTGACCCAATATGTATTGTATCTTTGAAAATGTCCCATGAGCACTTTGAGAAGAATGTATATTCTACAGCTTTGAGGTGAAATGTTCTGAAGATGTCAATTAAGTCCATCTGATATAGTGGGTCATTTAGGATTGCTTTTTCTTTGCTGATTTTTTTGTCTAGAGGATTTACCCTATAATGTCAATGGGGTAATAATGTCCCCTACTATGAATGTATTGCTATCGATCTCTCCCTTCATATCCTCCAGAATTTTTTTTATATGTTTGGGTGCTCCTGCATTGGGCGCATACTTGTTTACCAGAGTGGTATTCTTTTGTTGTATTGATCCCATTAGTATTATGAAGGGGCCTTTTTAAAATTTCTTTATTGATTAAGATATCACATATTTGTCCTCAACCTCCCATTCCAATCCCCCAACCCTCCCCACTCATGCCCCCACACACCTATTTTTTTCTGGGCCAACAGTTCTTTTGAGACCCAATTTCAATGTCAAACAGTTCCTATGTGTACATGTCAACAATGATATTTCAGTTCTGGAAGGGGGACAAATGGTGGTAATGCAGGTCCGACCCTCTCTGGTTTGGTCCTGGGAAACCTGCAGTGATGCACAGCCCCTGACTGCTAGTATGGCAAGGCGTTATCAGTGTCTTCCATCTCTGGACTGCTTCTCTTCTGCCTTCATGGTTGGAGTAGTCCTGTCAATTCCTCTCTGTTGCCAGAATCCACATGGTCTCAGAGTTGTTTTCTGAAAATATACAAACATATTCTCGACCAAAAGTTAATAAAGGAATATTTTCTATAAATTTGACTTGGGATCCTTTTTCATTTTTTGCCCAAATGATTTTCCTCTGACTTATTTTGACACCGTGTGTGTTTTTCATGGGTGTCTTGCTGATAGAATTACAATTAATTTTCTAAAGTACAAATTTTCTAGATGTATTTTACTTTCAGGATATTTTTCCTTACATAACATTCTCCTACTTTTTTCCCTTTTTGATTTAAAAATTAGGAGGCTTTTTAAAAATTTTATTATGTAGTCTTGATAGCTTTTAAATTTTAATTTTTTGCACTATAATATGACTGCTTTAGGTTCATTTCCTGTTGTGAGATTTTAACCTGAGATAAACTACCAATAAAAATTTTAGTTAACACTTTAGGAACAGCTTTTTTCCAGTGCAATTAGTTTTTCTAGAATATTTGCTTATTTCAATTAGCCAATTTAAATTAGCCTGGAAACTTGTCTACTATTTTACTGTCAAATTTATTACTCTAAAACAATCTTATTTTACCATGTATATATTAGGGGAAAGGATTATTTGCCTTCTTGATTAGGCCCTGAACATTTCTGGTGGTAGGCTGGATTTACATATCAAAAACCCACTTCCCCACTTTCCCCACACCATTGTTTACAAGACAACTCAAACAAATCACATACTAGTCCTTCGACACTGTTGTGGAAGCAGATGAAGTGGTTACTTATCCAACAGAATTTTTGAATTCACTCCATCTGCCAGGGTTGCCACCACACATACTGCAATTGAAAACCAGCGTGCCATTGATCATGTTGCGAAATATCAACCAGCCAAAGCTTTGCAATGGCACTCTAAAAAAATTAATGAGCAACATCGTAGAAGCAACAATCTTGACAGGACCTTTCAGAGGTGAAGCTGTCCTCATTCTTTACATTCCTATGATTCCAATGGATATGCCATTTCAATTTAAGAGATTGCAATTCAATTCGATTGGCGTTTGCAATCACCATCAGCAAAGCTTAGGGCCAATCTTTAGAATTGTGCAGCTTAGATCTAGACATGGATTGCTTCTCACATGGACAATTATATATTTCATATTCTAGAGTTGGCAAACCAGACAATTTCTATATCTGCACAGACAGTGGAACAACAAAAAATATTGTATACCCACAAGCATTGTGAAATTAAACATATTAGAAAAACTTTCTCTTTTCTTTCTTTTCCATTTAACCAGACTGAGCCATAGCAATGCGTGGCCGGGTACAGCTAGTTGTCAATAAAACTATTGACAGTTCCTTAAATTGTCTGTTAACTTATGGTAAATTACAGTAAGAGTTCATGTGGCCCCCACATATACTGTGGTTGTACTGTTTTAATTACTAACTAAATTATGATAAGGAAGTGACTGAAACATTAACTACTGCTGCTCTGCTTCTTCCATGAAAATGACCCTTTTTTCCTTCCATATTCAGCACCTGACATTTCATATCAGCTCCTCACCTGAATGCATAATTCTTCAGTCTCAGGACTTGCAGAATTATTGGAATGCTATCCTAAGGTTATGGAGTTCTGCATTTCTGGACATTTTGGCTCTATAGAAAAGCAGCCATTCCCTCACTCCAAAGGCAGCCTGAATGATTTTTCTATCCCTAGGAAAGAAGCTTCCTTGTAACTTTCTTGTTACTACAGTAGCAAAACAATCATAAAAAGACTTGGGAAGTTTGATAGTTGGGAGATACCTTGTCAATTACCTGACCTTGGCATGGGGCTTCCTCAAATTTGTGTCTTCTGGTTCCTCCTAATGACTGTCTTGGAGAATAAACACTTTCTATTAATTTTCAGTGATTTAATTTTCCATTTTATTTTTGTTACAGGTCCAGTTAAAAACAAGAAAAAAGGTAAGTTCCTGATTTGATTCAATTGTTGTCATGTCCTATCTTTTCTAAAATTAGAAGAAAAAGAATCCCAGGAGTGGGATTTTTATAGTCTGGTTGTCTGTTATTTTATTCACTCACATGGGATCTTCTTGAGTGTTATAGATTCCAAAGGGGGGGGGGGAGATTGTTTCTCAGTGATGATCCACAAAAGATAGAATTACTTCCCTGGCAAGATATGAATGTTGATTTTGTTTTTCTTTCTTGCTCCTTCATCCATACGATTCAGTTTCTCTTTCATTTATTCCTACTTGCCCCTTTCCCCTGCCTTTCTTCTTTCTTTTCCCCCCTCCTTTATCAAGTAAGTGATCAGGTATTAATGAAATCCTGAGATACCCAGTAGGGAGTAGGTATATATACTACCTCCCAAGGGATGTCAGTACCCTATTTTTTGGCCTCAAAGTTATCCCTATCATATATTTCAGATAGTCAGGGAAGGTATTTCTTGTGTTGGGGTTTCAATATAATTTTCTCTGTAATGGAAAAACTAGGCTGGAATAATACCCTGATCTTTTTTAAAAATATATATTTTATTGATTTTTAACAGAGAGGAAGGAAGAGGGACAGGGAGCTAGAAACATCAATGAGAGATAAACATCGATTAGCTGCCTCCTGCTCACCCCCGACTAGGGATGTGCCCGCAACCAAGGTACATGCCCTTGACTGGAATTGAACCTGGGACCTTTCCATCTGCAGGCTGATGCTCTAGCCACTGAGCAAACCGGTTTCAGCAATACCCTGATCTTTCAGTCTTTTCAAAGAAGCTCCAGTTGAGCAGATCCATTGTACCATTGTTGGGTCAGTAAGTCTGTGGTGTGCTTGCCATAGGACTAGCCCAAGTGCTTACTTACTTAAGGAGAACCCAAAGACAGAACAAGTTCCAAAATAGTTCACAGGATCAGGCAATATGGTTCACTCCTTGGGACTAAAGAATCTATTGCAAAAGCAGTTCTAAATATCTATTTGTTTATATGTTCTGATCTAGGAGGAAAATAGATTGAAATTAATCACTTTTCATTAAAATGTTTTAAGTGAAATGATTCTGTCTGTTAAGATTTCTGGAGCTTTATAGAATGCAGTATCATCCCCAGACTAGCCACAAAGACTGACTTCAGCTGCTGCCTACCATTTCTCTGAGCACAAGAGTGCTCTGGTGGGTTGAGGTGTGGTGGCCACGTGGAAAAACCTATGTCCCTGCAGTGAGAAAGCCTGGCCTCCTGTGGACCTGAGCTGAACAAAGCTTGGAAAACAGCCAGAAAGCTGGAGCTAGAGAAAAAAAACCTTTTTTCTGTGGAGCCTGGGCATTCACCAAGAAAATAAATTTGACTTTCCAAAATGCAGTTTTGAATACTTTCCCATGTTCTTTTAAGACAGACATTATAACAAACCCAGAATGTTCACCTGGCTTGAAGAAGGACACCCTTGCCGAAACTGGTTTGGCTCAGTGGTAGAGCGTCAGTCTGCGGACTGAGGGGTCCCGGGTTCGATTCCGGTCAAGGGCATGTACACTGATTGCGGGCACATCCCCAGTAGGGGGTGTGCAAGAGGCGGCTGGTCGATGTTTCTCTCTCATCGACGTTTCTATCTCTCTATCTCTCTCCCTTCCTCTCTGTAAAATATCAATAAAATATTTAAAAAAAAAAAAGGACACCCTCTGCTCCTAACACAAGCCTGGGGATGACGTGCCTTTCTAATAAGCAGACTTGAGAGTACTTTCTAATCACAGCTACTAGTATTTTTTTCTACTTGCTTGTTCACTAGACAGTGAATAAGCATCTTATGTTTGTCAAGAGTAGAGATACAGAGATGAAAAAAATGGTGCCTTCCCTCAAAAATATCCCAGTACAGTTGGAATGGTGGGAAGTACACACATAAATAATTACTATCTAATCTAAAAAATGCTGTCATCAAAGCATGAACAGCATGCTATGGGAGCACCAAGAAGGAGCAAGTGCTGGTAGTTTTCCTTGGTAGAGTGAGGGACCAAACTCAGAGAAAACAGTATTTGACTTGGACTTGAAGGATGAGGGCGAAAAAAGAGGGGAATGACACTCCATCAAAGGGAATAGCATACTCAGGTCTCACAGAAACATGAAAGAGCATGGCATGTTTAGGGAGAAGCAAGGAGGCTATTGATTTGCCAGAGGGTAGGGAATGTGTGTGGTGGAAAGCAGCTCCCAGTCTCGGTGTTATCTGATGGGTGAGCCCTGAGAATGGCAATAGAAGACAGCTGTCTAGGCCAGGAGCTCTGGAATTACATTCAGATTTCAATACCTCTGCCAAGGACTTGAATCACTGCCTCACACTGCTACCTGTGTATGGGCCATTACTGGGAGGAGATACATAGAGGACTTAAACATATACTTTAGCTGAAAGTGATTTAGAAGCCATTTAATACAAATTTCTATGGACACACTGAATAGATGTGTCCTGAATGAGTTCATTTAAATTGAGTTAATTTCCATTCTTGAATGAAATATCTCCTCTCTCTCTCTCTCTCTCTCTCTCTCTCTCTCTCTCTCTTTCTCTCTCTCTCTCTCTCTCTCTCACACACACACACACACACACACACACACACATATTTCCACTCACTTGCTTTTAGTTGTTCTTTCAACTACTTTGACTTTGCTAATAGGTTAGAAAAATACCCTTTTGTAAAGTTTATATTTAAAAAGAATGTATACTTTCATCTAAGACTATAAAGGATAACTTTCTAAGTACAAAATTCTCTGGACTTTTGTATCTGAAGTGCTCTGTTAAAATAAGGAAATCCGAAGAACAAATTCAATCCTATAAAGCCATCTTCTTGGTCCAGGGGTCATGCTCCTCTTTGGACCTACTCTGTGCCAGTATGCAAGCACACTTGACTAAAACTGGGTGCTGAGGAGCAAAGAGGACCAGCTGCAGAACTAGATCACAGCAAGAGCTTTTCCCTGAATGCCTTCTATCATTTTCATAAGTGAATATTCTTTGTTTACACTGCAACCATTATTCTCTTTGACTGGAAGAGTTTCTGGCTGTAATTCTTCCAAAATTACATTAGTAATCACAAGAGAATCACAGTATTAACACCAAAGTTGTACTACCCACAGAATACCCTCTAAACTTGAAAAATTACTGCGAGGCCTGCGAATTCTGGAACATATAACAGCCCAATGTGAACCATCTTCTGTGTCCATGCAGCTCAGAGAACAGTGAGGGAGAAGCACCCTTACAGCCGGACTAGGGTAGTTTCCTGACTGCCAGTGGGAAGTCAGTGATCCTTAAGGAACCTCAGTCTTGGGAGGAAATTTAGAGAAATCACTGATGGAGAAACTAAGGCTCCAGGAGAGGAAACGATTTGCTCAAAATGTGTCCATGGCAGATTTGAGAGCTACGGCTTTATCTCCTGACTACATGTTTTTTCCACTCCACTAGCTGGGATTGAAACTTGGGCACTGAATGAGACTTACTTGGAAGCTGCCCGAATCTGAAAGAAAATGGCTTTCCGGTTCAGCATTTTGAAATTGGCTAGATCTAGAAACTGGGAAGATACAATCTTTTGCTTCTAAGTGCAGTGAAAATGCTGAAGCTCCCACCTCTAGGTCTTTATGGCAACGGGGGCTTCCCCTGGGAGAGAGGCTCTCAGAACCTTCTTTTCTTCTCCTGGCAAGAAGCCCCACAATGATCTCATTGTGTGCTTAGACATGGAGAACCGGCCTTTTGAATATGTTGCCATGGGAATTTGGGTTCTTAAGCATGCAGCATTATTCTTAAAGGAGAACATGAGAAATCAGACAAGATTCTTCTGCCTATGAGGCTGCAGAGCAGGAAATTGGGAAGCAGTAAGGAGGTATTTAAGTGAGACTTGAGAGGGTTGTATTTAAAACTAAGAAAATACCACTGGTGAAGACATTGTGGTGGAGTCTGATAAAAGGCTTCCATTCCTGGGACTTCCACCAAACTGAGAAAATGGGGAAGGGAGTAAGGAGACAGCCACCTGTGACTACCTACAGTGCCTAAATGGGCTTCACAGAGCAGAGGAACCACGCAGGATGAGCTGCAGGTTTGGGTTCAAGACTGCAGTTAGAACTCACTGAACATAACGATATGCTGTTGGGATTGTCAGGACTGGAACTTGAAATAGGAGGATCAGGACTGTTCTGAAAGGATAGTGAGGACAAAAAGAGGAGGATTGGGTGGGCTTGATTAATAATACATTCGAGAATAGGGCCTCTGAGGAAAGACTTGGAAGCTGGATTATTTACCTATAAAATAGAGGTTAATAGGTGACAATGTCTTTAAGAATACAAGGGTTATTATATGTATGATGGTAACTATTCTTCTCTATCTACAGAAAGACCTTAAACTGTTGTAGAAGGGATTTCAGTTAAATATATAGAAAAACTTCCTAACAGTGAGGGGTAATGAACATTGGGACATGTTACCAAGGGAGTGTACAGAATTTCCTTCCACAGAGTTCTTTAAAAATAAGATTGAGCAGAAACCGATTTGGCTCAGTGGATAGAGCGTCGGTCTGCGGACTGAAGGGTCCCGGGTTCAATTCCGGTCAAGGGCATGTACCTTGGTTGCGGGCACATCCCGGGGTGGGGGGGGGGGTGTTCAAGAGGCTGCTGGTTTAGGTTCTCTCTCATCAGTGTTTCTAACTCTCTATCCCTCTCTCTTCCTCTCTGTAAAAACTCAATAAAATACTTTTTTTTACAGGAGCTATTTTTTATTGAACTTATTGAGGTGACATTGATAAAATTATATACATTTCCAGGGTACAATTCCATATACATCATCTCTATATTGTATTGTGTGTTCATCACTCCACGTCAAGTTCTCCTTCCATCACCATTAATTTCCCCTGTAACCTCTTCTACCTCCCCACGCACTGCCTCTCTGGGAATCACCATACAGTAATGTGTGTCTATGAGTGTTTTTTTTTAATTATTTATTTTTAGTTTTTATTTTTTTAATAAATCTTTATTACTCAGATTATTATAATTGTTTCTCCTTTTTCTCCCCCAAAGCTCCCTACCACCCAGTTCCCTTCCCAACCTCTGCCCTTACCTCCTCTCCCCCCAATTGTCTTCATCCATTGGTTACACGATTTCAATCCAGTCTCTCACTGCTTCCCCATCCCCTTATCCTCCTGATAATTATCAGTCCACTCCCCTTCTTTGCCCCTGATTCTACTATATTCACCACTTTATTCTGTTCCTCAGATTTGTTTTGCCTTCTCTTTTCCTTTTCTCCATATATGAATTTCAAGTGGGACACTCTCTCATTTGTTTTTGTAGGGAAATACAACAGAGTGTTCTGTAGCTACTGGCTGCAGACTGTCCAAATGTCTCAGGACCACAGGAATAGAATCTGCTCCTCCTCCGGTTCACACTGCCCCCTCCCCCCGGGTCCCACCACTTCCCCAGGGCACACGGCTCTCCCAGTGTACATGGCCCCCTGGGGCACACGGCTCACCGGGGGCACACGGCCCCCTGGGGTACACGGCTCCTCCAGGGCACATGGGTCCCCCAGGACCCACAGCTCAGGGCAGGCTGGCTGAGATGGCTGCGGGCATGGAGAGTGCGCTCCAAGGCATCCGGGCGGGAGCGGAAGGTGCGGCTGAGGCCCGTCGTCGGTTCCCTCGCTCCCACGGCTGGCAGGCTGGGATGGCTGCGGACGCGGAGGCCAGGCTCTGAAGCAGCCCACTCCCTGGGCCCGGGGTGGGACGAGCTCTGCTCTTGGTGGGCTTCCCTCACTCGCAGCGATGGCGACGGGTGCGGAGGTGGCGGTGGTTCCATTTCCACTGTAGTTTTAAAATCCACATGGCGGCAGCGGCACCCCTCCTCGAGGGCTCGGTAGAGGCTCCAGTCCGGCCAGGCAGCGGCGAGACTGATGGGCAAAGGGCTCGCCAGGGCCGCGAATGGAAGGCGCCGTGCCAGCTCCTTGCTAGCACAGCAGGCTGGCTGAGATGGCTGTGGGCGGGGAGACCGCGCTCCAAGGCGTCTCGTTCCAGTTGGAGGCAGATGGTACAGCTGAGGTCCGGCATCGGTTCCCTCGCTCCCACTGCAGGCAGGCCAGGATGGTTGCGGATGCGGAGGCAATGCTCCGAAGCAGCCCACTCCCTGGGCCCAGGGCGGAGTGAGCTCTGCTCTCGGTGGGCTTCCCTCACTCTAGGTGGCAGTGGCAGCGGCAGGTCCGGTGGCTCCGGTGGGTCTGGTTCCACCGTAGTTTTAAACTCCACATGGCAGCAGCGGTGGTTTTCTTTGTCTCTAGTTGTAGCCATCCCATTCCGCCAGCTCTCCTGTGGATCTGATGTGATCCCTTTCGATTTTAGCTGTTGTTTTTTTCCATATTGTTGATGAGGCGGCAGCTTATGAGACTACCTAGGCCGCCATCTTGTTTCGGTCTCCTCAAAATACATTTAAAAAAAAATAAGATTGAGAGGGCAGCTGAGAAAGTAAAGTATGCTTCCTCCTCCTTAGCTCTTTCTACTCCCAGCCTCTTCTTCCCCTTCCTCCCTCTCTCCCTCCCTCCCATTCCTCATTCCCAGCAAGCACTTCCTCCATGACCCCGGTTCCTATACATTCTGCCTCCTATAGGAAACCTTTCTGCAGCTGATGTTACTCTTAAGGGCAGGCTGTCTGTTAGGTCGAGGGGGGGGGGGGGCAGAGCAGATGCAAGCATCTGCAGGATGGATGGTGACAAAGATAGCTGGCTAGCTGGTGCCTTCCTAGGGCCTTCCTAGACTCCTGGCACGAGGCAGGAATTCCATACCTCTCATGCCCTCCACCCTTCCCTCCCTAAACAGCTGTATAAAAGAAGTACCTATGCTGCTTTTTGGCGCAAACTTCCCTGGCCCACCCTCGGACTAGCGAGCTTTGCCCAGGAGTGCAGATTAACACCTTCTTAATCACCTGGATTCCGTGTCTTGCTTCTGCTTCGCAAACCTCTCAGCTGGAACCTTACAACCTTACACTGTCTACCTAGCTTTCTCTTCCATCTGCATCAATCCACCAAACAGGAAAGTAAACATGAAGGCCTCTCTCTTTGACAATAGCCCAATTCTCAGTATTCTGAAAACTGGCCACTTGGTAATTCAGATCCTTTGGACACAGATGAAATATAACATCTTTTATGAAGCCCTTCCTGACCTCTTCAGCATTTTGTCCCCACCATGAATATGGCACTTCTGCTTTCCTGTGACTGTGTCTGTCTCCTCGCTAGACTGAGCTCCTTGAGGACCATTTATTTCTATTATCTTTAAACCCAACTCCGTAAATGATTATTCATGAAAGGAGAGGGGGGTGGACAGGGAGAGAGAAATGTGTGACAAAGGTGTTCACCTCTTTAATAGCAGGAATTCTCAAGAGTACTGACTGTTTGTCATTGCAAGTCCCTTGAACTGATAGTACATCCTCACTCAATAACTACAAATAGAACACTGACTCTTGTTTTTCAGGAAAGAAGGCAGGACCTCCTGGGCCAAATGGCCCCCCAGGACCTCCAGGACCTCCAGGACCCCAGGGACCCCCAGGGATTCCAGGGATTCCTGGAATTCCAGGAACAACTGTTATGGGCCCACCTGGCCCTCCAGGTCCTCCTGGTCCTCAAGGACCTCCTGGCCTCCAAGGGCCTTCTGGTGAGTTCCTGTTTCTCTGCCCCTGCCCCCAGGCTCCTTTACCAGTACTTTAATAGAGCAGGGATGAGTGATCCTGGGAGCAGTTTCAAATGCTTCTGGTGGTATGGCTGTGCAATAAAAAATACAGGTTTCTTAGCTCAGTGTAAAATTAGAGATTAAATAAGCCAGTAGGATCTGACCTGCTCTAACTTCTTGTTTATAACCAACCTGTCCAGGAGATACCTATTCTTGACCTGTCTCAACCCTTCTATCACAGGTTCTCCCTTACTCTAGGCCAGTGGTCAGCAAGCTCATTAGTCAACAAAGCCAAACAGCAATAGTACAATGATTGAAATTTCTTTTGAGAGCCAAATTTTTTAAACTTGAACTTCTTCTAACGCCACTTCTTCAAAATAGACTCGCCCAGGCCACGTGATATTTTGTGGAAGAGCCACACTCAAGGGGCCAAAGAGCTGCATGTGGCTCGGGAGCCACAGTTTGCCGACCACGGCTCTAGGCCTCCCTGTAATGAGCAAGTAGACTCATATGAGCCTGAGACAGAGGCCCTGAGGGTTCACTGAACTTCCTGTAGGAAATGGATTGGGTCTGCTCTGATTCCCAGCATCTAATTCCTGTGCTGATGTTGATATGGGGAGGAATGTTCAGGACTGGGCAAGATACCAGCCCTACAACAACAGTCTTATCCCATGAATTCTAAGATGGCCTTCTTAGAGGTAGACAAGTAGTTGCTGAGAGTCAAGGAGTTGAAAACTGGAATCACTCAGGCTATGGGAGAAACAAACCCAGGCATCAAGACCATCCTGTCAAGGAATCAAGTGCTCCTTGTACTACATCCTTACCCAACCGCATTACCTGTTTGAATAACATTCCATCTCTTGGCATCTTTCCCTATAGGCCCAGTAGGGCATCCAAGAAATATAGATGCAGATCCAAAACTACCTAACCGGATTTGACAGGAGTCAGATTGCCTGGGCTTGTGCCAGTTGTTATTTCCCTCTCCTGCTCCCTTTCTGTATCCTGAGGTTTTAAAGAAATGAATTTTTTACAGCTGACTTCTCTAGGTCCACAAATTCTGCAGCAGGACTCAGATTCTTTGATTCATAGTTCAAACAGGGCTAATCAGTGTTACCGTGGCCACAGGAGATGGAGTTGGATTTTTTTCCATTTAATCTTTCCATGAATATTAATCGAGCACTTTCTATGTGTAAGACTTGTTCTTGTTCTCATGTAGTTTATGTCCTAGAGGCGGAAAGAGATGATTAAAAAAGCAGAATACTTACAAATGGCAATGCACTCTCTGAAGAAAATTAATAGAAATCAAGCAAAAGGCTAAAGACTTGTCACAGGGTCACACAGTGACAGGAATGCTCTTTCATCTGTCTCTGTGGGTGTCAGTAGGACTTGCTAGTCAGGGACAAGTGACAGACAAAAGGGGTGTCCTCTCCCATTGCAAGGCTTGGTTGCAGGGATCACAGCTCCCTGCCATTGGCTCCCTGGTTGAGGAGAAAGGGAGGTAGGAAGAGTCAGTGTTCTAATTGGCCTGTCCTCTTTCACAGGTGCTGCAGATAAAGCTGGAACCCGAGAGAACCAGGTTGGCTGGGCATTGCTCTCCCTGGGGAGGAGGGAAGGCCACAGACTAGAGCCACCTTTGAGTTTGCCACCTATTAAATTTGCTCAGGCTTTATTTTGTGAGGATACCCTGGAGGTTCTGAGGGTTTTTCCCCTCAGAGCCACTCCTGTCTCTGTGAATACAAAAGCTTTGCCCCAGGGTCTGCCTTTAGCTCAGGGAACTGAGTTCTCCCTTGGCCATTTTCCCCATTCCACAGGAGACAGAGGGTTACTATGTCCACACGTGGTACACGAGACAGGCCCTATGCACCTTAGCCTCCAACTCCACCGGCCACTCCAGACACCATGTCAGCACTCAGACCGCCTGGGATCAGGAGCTTAGAAGGTTAAGAGTATGTCCTCAGCCAACCAGCTCCAGGCCAGCCCCAGCCTTAATGGCCTGAAGGGCTCCTCCCTAGTCTTTGAGCTTCCTAATCTCTTTATTGGCAGGTTCTGCTGCCTGGCCTTGTTTCATCTCAGCCTCCCTCACTACAGCTGTTTGGCCACAATTAAACCTACATAGCTGCGTAGAGCTTGATGGCTTCCAGGGCAATTTTGTATCCATCACCTCATTTGATCTTCAAACATTCTGTGAGAGAAGCCAGAAATTTCCTAATCCCCACTTTACAGTAAGGAAAACAAGGCTCAGATGCATTATATTTGGCAGAGGTCACATAGCTAGGAAGTGGCCAAACTATAAAATCGTATTATCCTCTTGTCACACTGTGGTCGCTAGCATCCCAAGATGAGGAGAAGGATCAGAATTGGAATCAGAAAGGAGACTAGAAGTCAGAGGTGGAAACTGGTGGCTGAGTGAGCAGTCATTTCTCACAGTGATTCTTCTCTCTATTCTTCTCATCCTCCCAGCCAGCTGTGGTGCATCTGCAGGGCCAAGGGTCAGCAATTCAAGTCAAGAATGGTAAGAGTCGGAGTCAGCTTTGTAGATAAGAGGGGCTGCTCCTCCTCTTTACTCCAGCTTCCAAATAATCACCCAGACTAGTTACTCCCAGACCCCTGAGATACCCTGGGCACTAAGAGGCCATTCTCTACTCCATTTTGCCCTCTGCTGTGTGTCCTGGGTAATTGCTTGCACCACGACCAACTGCAACACCCAAATTGCAATTAGAAACACTGGTGAGGAAGCTGAAAGGGACTTGAGACTTCATTTAGACGAAATGGAATTGTTGGGAGATGGAGGTGCTGTCAGAGTCACCATTGGATATGTGTAGTTTGATCAACATTCTCACAATACAAATCAGAGAAGGGGAAAACTACATAACTTCAAATAATTGTCTGGTGGGTCTGTACAGGGAGGTGGTGGTGGGGGGGTCATGTTAGATTCTCCAGGAAGTATGCCATGCTAGTGTCTATAAAAAGGGAGAACAGGTGTAATGAGGTGAAGAAACACCAATTTAATGTAACTCCTGCTTTTAAGAAATGGGGAAACAGAGTCCCAGAGAGATTGGACAATACCATAATAAATCATAGTGCCTTATATTTGTATGGTACTTTATAGTTTTCAACATGTTTTCTTTGTCTTTTGTTTTATCTGATCTTCACAACGACCCTATGAGGTAGATATTAGCTCCTTCTTCCAGAGCCAGAAACTGAAGCTCAGAGAGGTTAATTAATTCACCCAAGATGTCAGTAAAGTCTAGGAGCTTGGATTCAAAACCACATCTGGCTGACTCTATCCACTGCACTGTGCTACTTCAGTAATGTGTGTGTACACACCACTAAATGATTAGGTTAATTTTCTTCCCCAAAGAAACATTCACTAAATAAAAGTGTTTTGAAATAATGTCCAGTCCCCAAGATGCACAGAGCCTAAAATGCATGAACCCCCAGGAGCCTGGGGAAGCAGCAAACCAGCCAAGATGCCAGATGCGTACATACCTTGGAGGGGAAGGGAAGGGCTGGGCTGTGAGTATGGACACAGTAAATGAATGTTAAGGAACCTACTACATGGGGAAAACTTTGAAGAAGCCAATCAGTTCCGATCTGGCTGGGCTCAGCTTTCTTAATGACTGGGCTTAGCTACATCTGGGACTGCCATCTGGATGCGTGCCTCAGAAGTGTAAGTAGAAGCAGAATGGCATCATAACCCAAGAAGTCCTGCTGGGACCAGGTGCCTTAGGCCCTAGGGCTCTGGGTGACCCATGACCACCATCTGTCCAGGAGGAGTGAGACAGACAGGAAATAGACATGTTTGGGTGTCTGGGTGGGTGGCCTCTGCATTTATTCTGTGCCAGAATGTATTGATTTTGCTCCCATTAGCACATCACAAGACTAATCCCAACCCTTCTAGGCTAGTCCCCAGTAGCAATCTCTGCTAATCTTCACTTGTACCAGGAGCAGAAGTGAGGTGCTAGGGGTAGTAGGATATAAGCAGAGTGGATTTGAAGGGGTTGAACCAAGGAATCTCTTCCTAACTCCTATCCCATCATCACCTCAAGGGAAGATGGTCACCTTTTCCAGAAGGCCAGTTTCCTCATGCCTTAAAGAGGCAGGCATCCTGAGACTAGCCAAGGATGGATGCTCAAAACATAATTTCTTGGGTAGAGAACAGATGGTTTTGCGGGGGAAAGCCCCATAGGCTTGGACTTTTTTCTCTTGTGGTGGGAAGGCACCCCCTCCCCCACAGGATGGAAAAGGAGGCTCTTCATCCTCACATGCTGGTTCTGTGTCGGGCCAAGGCCAAGGCAGTATGGTAGCCCCTCCACCCAAATGGGGTGGGACTGAAAGACAGAAGCTTTGCCAGGGGTGCCTCAGCTCCCAGACACCATTACCATCCTCTTGACTGGTTCTAATCCTGCCTGGCAGTCTTCCCTTCCCTCTCATAAATACCCTTCTCCCCCATGGGCCTTATTACTGGTAGTTACACTCTCTGACTGCCTTGACGTCTGACTCACCCCTAATCCCTAAGGTTCTCCAGCTCGACAATTCTTGGGCTCAGTGGTTTCCTGGGGGCCCAGAGAGGCTTTTCAGAAAGGAGTGGGTGTGGAGGAATCTCTCATGGAGGACAAAATCCATGAACCCGTGACAGGAAAGAGACTGAGGAATTATGGCTGGTGAAATCAACTGGCATAATAAGAGCTAGCCTGCCACTAGGTGTCTGAATTTTGCCTGTGCAGACCCCAGAACAACAAAGAAAATTGGTCAGTGTGCCCACTCTTCTCACTCCCCACCTACAATTCCAACTACAAGGTGTTGGTTAAAGACCCTACTGGATGGATGAGTCAGGGAAAGAGAGGAAGACAAGACAGGCAGACCCCCTGAGCTTGTAAATGCTCTTCTTAAAGCTTGGCCCTGCTGGGCTACTCGGGTTGCATAGGGATGGGGTGGAGGTTGTGTACAACTTTATAATTCTTGTTTTTGCCCAGATTATTCTGACATGTACTGAGTGACTGCCCTTCTCTCATACTGAGATCTTTCAGGTGGAGTGCTCAATGACTGGTCTCGCATCACTATGAACCCCAAGGTGTTTAAGCTACATCCCCGCAGCGGGGAGCTGGAGGTACTGGTGGACGGCACCTACTTCATCTATAGTCAGGTAGAAGTGAGTACGGTCTTAGGCCTAACTCTTCTTATATCCAGACTGCAGATCCCGTGCAGGCCATATAGGGGTCCTGTGGAGCCAGCCAAGACCAGCCTGCTTTGGTGGGTGAAGGGCTGGGGGAACCATTTCGGGAGGGATTTGAAAAGAGGAAAGAGAGAAGGGAATGTTTGGATATTTTTCTAGCCATATATCAATGAAAAATTGAAAAGAAGTCCCTCTCACACCCTGGCATCGATTCCCTCCCGCAGGGCACCAGGCCCTTGTTCTTCCCCACCCCACCCCACCCCACCCCCCGGGTTATTTGGTTCTACTGCCAAACTTGAACTCTATCTCAGTACATTCTTTGAAAGTTAGTTCCAGGGATGCTAAGAACCCCTTCCCCCATGTTGCTGGGTCTGCAATGAAGAGTGCTCCTGTGGAGCACTCTTGCTCTCAACCTCAAAAAAAAAATTCTGACTATCTTTCCTTGTTCTTCCTCCCATTTATTTCTCTACCTTCTGTTTCTTTGTTATTCTTGCCTCCTTCCTGCTATCATTCTCCCAGCCCTTTTCTCCCTCTGTTTTTGTCCTTGTCCTGTCCAGGCGTACTGCCTATCCACTTCCACCCCTGTTGGTTGCCTCCACTGGGTGGCTTCCATGAGCTAGGGGGTAGATGAGCCTTGAGGTTGGGGCTTCTGTGGGATGGGCAACAAGCAGGCAGATTATAGCAGGACTGTGGAGCCAGCAGAAGGGTGTCACAGGGGAGTGCCCAGAGAAGGTGGGTTAATAGGTATTTGCTAAATCCACCAAGCATCCTGGCAGAGATTGAGTGCTGACCCAAGAAATTATATGGCACCAGAATGCTCTGCTCCCTCCTACAGAGCCCATGGAGGAAGCAACTTTTGATAGTGATTTAGGATGAGAGATGAGGGTCCCAATCCCCAGGAGGGCACATAAGTGTAATTCCAGGGTCCTATGGAGCATTTGTCCTAAGCTCCATTTGGTACGGGATCAAAGCTTGGTAGTGAAAGATGAATTAATTTTCTGGGTCTAGGAGAGAATTGGGAGTAGCCTCAGGCTTTGGACACCATGCAAACTGGGAAAATCCCCTTAACACCAGGCCATTGACCATAGGTTCGAACTTCCTCCTGGCCACAAAATAGTCAGGTGCCTGGGTTTTGCCCTTCCAAATTATTGACCTCATTTGTGGTGGATAGCTCTCCATCTCTCTGGATCTGTTTCCTCAATTGTCAAACGAGGGGGCTAAGAGACACTGAGAATGAGTGAGAGAAATGCAGCAGGGGCAGGGACAGGCTTCAAAAGAGCTGAAGAAATGGCAAGTTGTCACTGTTCCCTCTCTGGAAAATCAGTGACTTCTAACTTTATCTGCAAATAGTCCTCGGGGCTTGCAACTAGAAGGTAGTTTGCCTTCATTTGTGTCCATAGCCAGGGTAGAGGAGGGTGTGGGTGGGGTGGAGGGGGTGCTTGGGAGAGGTGAAGAGATGAATAAGGCAGGGTTCTTGCCCTCAGAGTTTACAACTGTCATGCTGTTGAAAGAAAGATTTGCTCAGGCACCTGAGCCCGAAAGAGTAGGGGAAGGACAGAGTATAAGCCCATCACCCCTCCTTTCCTATCAGCTAACTAGCATGCCTTCAGGTGGCATTGCCCCTCCATAAGACCTACTGGCAGTTTGTCATGACAGGGGAGGGCCCCATCCGCCCTCTTTCCCTCTCCCCCAATCCCTTCTCGTTGCCTCTCACCCAGGTATATTACATCAACTTCACTGACTTTGCCAGCTATGAAGTGGTGGTGGATGAGAAGCCCTTTCTGCAGTGTACCCGCAGCATCGAGACAGGCAAGACCAACTACAACACTTGCTACACCGCGGGCGTCTGCCTCCTCAAAGCCCGGCAGAAGATCGCTGTGAAGATGGTGCACGCCGACATCTCAATCAACATGAGCAAGCACACCACTTTCTTTGGGGCCATCAGGCTGGGCGAGGCCCCTGCATCCTAGATCCCCCCTATTTGGTCCCTGCCTGTGCCCCTTGCCCTAGGTTTGGGAGCCAGGGTCCCCAGAACCTCGAAGTGCTGCTGTGGAGTGAGGCATGTGTGTGATGCAGCTGCAGAGAGAAAGGCCCCAAGGCTATTTATTCTCCAGTGACTCTAGGACGACAAGGCCGGCTTGCCTTTCCCTAATGACCTTGAGTTATCAGGACAGCTGATGAAGCCCCAGGGTTTACATGAAGCAGAAGTGGCTTCCCTGTCTCTGTATTGACTGGCTTAATGGCATGACTCTTCAATCTCAAGGTCCCATGGTGTCAAAGTTATAATTTGTTGCACTAAAGTGAGGGTCCAGGGCAGCAGGCAAGAGAAAGCAGAGGTTTACGCCAGACTGGAGAGGGAACCCTCTTTGGGGTGGGGTGGGGTGGGGTGAGGTGGGAGTGGGGTCGGAGAGGAAATGTCTGTGCTTGTGGCAGAGACCAAAAATAAACCTGCTGAGCTGGTGACCTGGGCAGGGGAAGCATTCCTGCCGCTCTGCCTGCAGCCAGCCAGCGGGTCAGAGCTCTTCCCACGCAGGTAGAGCCAGTGCAGCAGCTCCCCGGGCTGCGGGGACAGGAGGTTTGCTCTTCCTTGGAGTGATTACAGGGAATGGCCACAAGCCTGCCCGCATAAGAACCTAAAGCCAGACTTGGGGCCACATGTCTTTCACTTTGTTTACAGCTGTAGGCTCAGAAAACTCCCTGGGACCCCTCCCAGTTGCCCCCCTTCCCAGCCTGACTAGACCTCCTATGCCTTTCTTCACAGAGCTTACCTCTGTCCGAGACAGGTGCCTAACCCGGGACCTGTGCTTACGGGATTCTGGGATACTCTTGAGATTAACTGGGCACAAAGAGAATCTTCTTCCCTTTATTAAGCAGCACAATATTTATCTAGTTGACTTGTGTCTAGCGTCAAAGTGTTGGACTGGGTGACCTCCAGAAGTCCCTTCAAATCCCAATATTTTAGGCACCTCCTTTAATAACCTACTAAAATCCCCAACCCTCGCCTGTCCCTGGCCTCAGCAGGGCAGAGCTTCTCTATCAGACCTAGGAAGGACAAGAGGTGGGGCTAGGACAGGGGTTTTTCAAGTGGCTCCCTATCTTGAAGCCAAGTGGTCAGTCACCGAAGCCTTATCTGAAAGGGTAGCAGCTGATGCCCTGCTGACCCCCTGGCCTGTTCTCTGGCTCCGGAAAGCCACAGAACAGCCTGGTCAGCGTGGATTCCAGTGCTGCTTCTCTGAATCAAGGCTTGGGAGAAGCCGGGGTCTAAGCATTCCGGCAGGGCTTTGCCCTCTAGTCAGGCCCAAAGATACCATTACCACTTCCCCAAGCTTCCCAGAGATCATATGGTGGGACCATACAACAGCCTTATTTCTAAGTGCCTGGGCCCAACCTGGCTCCTTGGGTATGGGGCCCAACCCAAAGCTGGGAAGGCCTGTCTCATACAGTCTGCTACTCTTGCTTGTGAAATCAGAAACAAGTTACTTTTGAGGAGATGAGGAATAGGCTCCTTTGGGCATCTGAAGTTTACCAGGAAAAACAGATTCCGAAGTTGTGCTTTCTCTTCCTAAGCCACTACACTGCTGGGCCCTTCAAGGGTCAGGGCAGGAGGCATAGCCATTGTCTGGTTGCTGATGTCAGGTGAAGGGAATGTGAGGAACGGGTTAGGCCGGGCTCTTACAGAGCGCCTTGGACAGTCCTCAGGTGAGGCAGGAACAGATGAGAATTTCTCCTTAAAACTTGCAGAGTACTTTATTCACTCCTTTGATATTACAAATCCTATTGTTTAGACGAGGCTCAAGAGAGTTTAAGTGCTTTGACCGGGATCTCACCCACCGAAGTCACAGGCCTGGGGCTTCATTCAGCCAGTTTGACTCCAACACTATTCCATTGCACCTCAGCTTTGTGTTGAACTTGGGGTCCTGAAGGAACCCAAATAAAAATGGTAATACAGACCCTAAATCCATGTGGGTTCTAGGGAGGGACCCAGAGATGCTCATTTTCAAGTTGTCTTGACTGCCAGAGGCTCTGTGGCAAAAGAGTAGGGCATTTCCTTAGGAAACAGCCATCAGATTTAGAGCTTTTGTGTTCAGAATAACTGTCTTGGTACCAGGTCCAAGCAGCAGGTACCCGCTACCCACAGAACTTAAACCCCTTATGTTTTTCACCCACCGAATAAACCAAGCAACCATTACATATGGGGCCCCTACTGCAAGGGAGGTCCTCCTTTGGTTACCCTACGGACGGGCTGCAGGAGCTGGCCACTCCCCATAGCTAAGTGGTAGCTATCTCTTTCTACCAAACCATACAGGTCTTTGTACTCCCAGGGATGGAGGGAAGAGCGAGGACTGGTTCCAAAAAAGCTGTGAGAAGAGGAAAGAAAATGGTTTCCTAATTGTGGCCCTAAAGGACATTCTGACACCTATCCTATTCTCCAGATGATAGGGGAGACGGGATTCACATAAACCCTTTATTCATTAGGAACCCTCAAAGGGAACCCGAGGGGGGCGGGGGGTGAGGAGAGAAGCAATTGGTAGCTGGGGAGCCTTGCTGAAGTGAAGTTATTAACAAAGTAGTGAAGCAATTTACTAATAAGAGAATGTGGACATAGATTAAGCATTTTAATTTATGCTGATGTGAGTTTACCAGAAGGCTAAGTCATGCATGGAGAACAGGACGAGGGCATTTGTGAGCAGGTACCGGTAGATAACAGGTCTGAAGGAGAATTGCATGGCAGGAGCCTCTGCCAGTTGTTTGGGATTCAGCAGCCAAAACTGACACAAAAATCAGCTGCCGGGGCTGTTCAGTTACTGGTTCCCTGGAAAATGTAGTCTTTGTCTTATTTCCCCTTCTTCCATCCTGAACCAAATTTCTTTTGCTGAGCAGGAAAGGACTAGAAACCCTGGAAGTGAAAAAGATTTTGATCCACAAAATTACCGTATGTGCATTTTATGTGAGTTCTGGTGGGTGCAAATCTATTCAGAGAAATTTAGTGCTAGAAAGGACCTTAGAGGGAATCTAGCCCAACCTACATTCTACCCCATGTTACTCATGTGGAGACTGAGGCCCAGAGAGAGAAGGTGGCCTGCCCACAATGAATGAGCCACGACTCACAGACTCGGCAGAATGAGGGGGTGGAGCAGTCCCTGTCCCACACAGCCCCCTTCATTCTTTCACCCCCAGACTCCAGGCTAAAAGTGAAAGCCCCCTTGAGGAGCCTGGGTAGGCAGGGAGAGAGAAGCTATAGCCTTCATCAGAACTCTTGCTCCTCTTAAGGTGTTCTCTCAGCTCCTGCCTCTGAACTGGCCTAATGCTTGGAAGTCCTGAGGCCACCTTGGCTGGCACTGCCTTCAGCCTCCTCCTTCCTGGAGTCTCCCCTGGGCAATATAAGCACAAAGAAGGAACTAGATTTTTTTTTTCTTTTAATCTGTGTCAGGGATCACTCCAAGGGGGGGTCAGGGTGTATCATTTCTTTATTTAAAAAGCTTCCAGCTGGGGCGTAGGTGTGGACTTTGTTGTAAGAATGGCCAGGAGCAGGCCAAGTGCTGCTTTGGGGGGTCAGCATCCAGTGTGAAATACTGTGTATATAAACTATACATAATGTATATAAACTGGGATGTAAGTTTGTATAAATTAATGGTTTATTCTTTGCAAATAAAGCTTTTCCCCCCCCTCTGTTTTTGAAATCAGCTTGAGCAATTCCTACACACTATAGATGCTTTTATGCAGGTGCTGCCGATGAGCCAGAAGAAAGCCCAAGGCACCCATTTCAGAGGGGGCAGCAGAAGGAATGTAGTCTGAACTTCCTGACAGGTACCTCACCTTCTCTCTGCCCTAGACTACATGCCTGTCCCCTTTACCTTAGGTTTTTGCACTATGTACAGTCATCACATGAGGCAGGCACCCAGGGCAGAGGCAGCAGGTTGCACTGGTAACTATACAGGATGTCCTAGACCCATGGTCGGCAAACTGTGGCTTGTGAGTCACATGTGGCTCTCTGGCTCCTTGAGTGTGGCTCTTCCACAAAATACCATGGCCTGGGTGAGTTTATTTTGAAGAAGTGGCCTTAGAAGAAGTTTAAGTTTAAAAAATTGGACTCTCAAAAGAAATTTCAATTGTTGTACTGTTGATATTTGGCTCTGTTGACTAATGAGTTTGCCGACCACTAGACCAAACTGACAGGTCGATGTGGATAAATCATTAGGACCAAAAGGCATCCACCCAAGAGGAATGGAACAGCAGGCTGAGGGCCAAATTGTGTAGCCTGCCATTGCCAACAATTATTGGGCTAAGAGTCTGAGAGCCTCACCATCCAGGAGATGAGCTTTATGGTGGCTGGAAGCCAGGCACTCACTTCCATCTGAAGCAAGATGGCTGACTTAGACAACGGGCAGAGTGAGAGAACCAGACAAGGTTAAGCAAGTTGCTGGGGGTGGGGTGGGGGAGAAGACAGGAAATTAGACCAGACCTGACCCTTCTATTATAGCATTATGAGATGGAAACTGTGTGTGGACTAGGGCTGGTACAAGGACTGCTGATAAGATATTCCACTGTACACTTTCTTTTAAACATTGAGGTGCCAGCTTTAGGGCATTTTTGCTCAAGGATAGGAAATGGGAAAAATGGTTGCAGGAGAATCACTTTGTGTAGCTCTCCAGTTTTACAAAGTTCAATCACATTCAATATCATTTGATTGTCCCAACAGCCTTTGAGGTAAGCACATGAGGGATCATTATTCCCATTTTACAGATGAGGAAACTGAGACTCTGACTCATATGGCTTGAAGGTGGTGGAGCTTGCAATCAAAGCCCACTGGATTTCAAGGCATCCAGTCCTGCAGGAATCTCGATAACAGGGGAAGGGGCTGCTTGAGAGTTAGATAGAAAGGTGTCCAGGGGCTGAAACCGGTTTGGCTCAGTGGATAGAACGTCGGCCTGTGGACTAAAAGGCCCCAGGTTCGATTCCAGTCAAGGGCATGTACCTTGGTTGCAGGCACATCCCCAGTAGTGGGTGTGCAAGAGGCAGCTAATAGATGATTCTCTCTCATCAATGTTTCTAACTATCCCTCTCTCTTCCTCTCTGTAAAAAAATCAATAAAATATTTTTTTAAAGAAAGGTGTCCAGGGATCCTGGACCCTCAAACTTACTAGCTAGAGCACAAGCAGTATCAGAAGGCTGGATTTTTATTCTGTCCATTGTTTTTCTCAATGCTGACGAATGGGCACCTAAAGGGCACCTCTCCGCAGGGCCTTGACGGTCTCTTAAAACCATCTCCCTTATAGCCCCAAGGAAAACACAGAAAAGCACTGGAAGGAGGACAACAATGAAGGGGACAGTGGGGTATAGAAAACAACCAAATGGACAGCCCCTCCTCACAATAAGGACTGGCCAAATCAGGATCAGAAGCCCCATAGGTGACTTCTGGCCCCTGTCTACAGTTCCAAACTTCCAGCCAGGCTAAGAAGCTTCCAGGGATATCTGTTAGACTATCACCAGCTCCTGGGTCTCCGAGCAGACAACAGGGTCTTGTGCAGGGCTTCCCAACAGGGTGCATGGTATTTGCCCACCACTTTCTGGCTCGTTTTCTCAGTCTTGGGCACTGGCAGAGGCTCCCCGACTGCCAGAGAAGACAGAAGGAAAAGAGAAGCATCAGAATAGCTCACTCCTCAGAACGAGCCTCAACCCTCCAGCTCACCCTTACCACCCCAAAACCACCCACCCTGGCCAGCCTCCACACCTCTAGACATAGTCAAAGCCAAGACTCGGCCTCAGAACTGGATCTACATCCCAGACAAGGCTGCCAACAGAAGGGCCCACTCACCGTTGGTGGTTACAGGCTGGGCAAAGGGCAGAAGGCCCCAGGAGTTCTCAATGAAGCCGCGCTCATTGAAAGCACAAGGGTAAACGAGAGCACACTCTGGAACCACTTCTGGAAGTGACTGACCAAACTTCCAGCACTGAAAATGTGCTGACGGTAAAGGTCTACCTCCTCAAAGGCACAGACAGGGATTAGAGCCACCCTTTGGAACAAAGGCATGTCCTCTGAAGGCCAGAAAGGTAGGGACCCCTGTTGAAAGCCAGCATGCTGACCACCAGTGGTCTCAGGGTCTGCCTATATGCTCCTCAGCCCCTAACTTAGCCGGGCCTATGTCCAGGCCAAGTGTGAGGGCCCTGTGGTCTACCCCAGGCTTCCTGTGGGGACAAAGCGGTAGTGAGCCAAAGGCAGCAAGTCCTAATTCTCCTGTGAACCTACAGGTCTGAAACAGAAAGGAAAAAAATTTAAGAAACATTTCATTTACCTTTCTTCCCTTTTACCCACATGGCAAGTTTGGCTCTCTCTGAGAGGGGGTTTCAGCCATTCACCTTTCATAGAGGGTCTGGACCAGGTGAAAAGCTAAAGTGAGGAACAGCAGGCCCGGGGCTGGCCCTCTAGTATTTCTTCAGAAGCAGAAATGCCTCCGGGACCTGGCCCAGGCTCTACTCCAATACAGAAACGTTGCCATCCCTGTTTATATAGAATTTCCTCCAAATCCTTTCCTCCTTCCCTGATGGACTTGTGGAAAAGCTCTCCCTAACAGGGACCAGGACTGTCCTTACCAATGCTACAGGATCTTGCGTATAAACCCAGTCCAGTTCCTGAAGAACAGCCTGGGTAAGGGCTTCCCTATGGAGTGTGTGTGTGTTCTCTGCACTCCACCAGGCCACTGACTACCACAGCCAGCATGTTGCCTGTCCCCTTTTTGGTAAGCAGATAGTCCGTGGAGAACTGGCTCACAGAGCAGGCCCCTGGCAGGCAGAAAAATTCAAAAGATCAATGGCCACTTCCCAAACCTCCTAGCCTTCGTCCCTACCTCTTCACAGGAGGAGAGAGCTTCATCCCAGGCAGGCGAGCCTAGGGCTACTGTTTAGGACCAGCGAGGATCACACAGTTGATCCCCTCTGATCCTGCTCTTACCCACTCCCCCAACACTTTTCCCTCAGGAAGCCATTTTTATTTCGGCTTTTATGTCCTATGAGCCAACTCACCTGACGACGTGGCATAGACTCTGAGGAAAGGCACCCAGATAAAGGTTCCCAGCATCAGTACATAAAGGGAGATGCCAGGAAAGATCTTGATGAAGCCTAAGGCCTCTGTGGCAAAGTTGCTGAAGCATGAATGGGGCATGAACCCAGGAGGGTGGCAGACAAGGATGTAGTTGTGGTGGGGGGAGATGCCATGACTCTTCAAAAGCTGTGGAAGAAAGAGCAGTCAGGATGGGTATGGGAAGGGGAGAGAAAATGACTCCTCTTCTGGCCATAGACCTGGAAGGGCAAAGGCCATGCAAGCTGGGCAACGCACAACCCCAGGAATGTATTTTCCTCTCCAGCTGTGTGCCAGGCAGTAAGCCCCAGGACCTGCCCCAGCGCTGCTCTGGGCTGCATTCAATGGCTGAGAACCAGTGGGGGCAACTCCCAATCTGGCCACCAGAGATTGGGAGTCCTGGAAAGACAAAGCAGGAACAGTTCTCCTCCAACCACCACGTTGCTGCCCACATGTCTGGGAAGCATCAGCAGAGGGAATGCTAAGGAAAGAGAAGACCCACCTTCAGCTAGGCTAGAGTAGTTAGGACAGACCTAATGGAAATGACTCATAGGGAGCCATATTCAGAATTGTTACTGGGCTCAGTTTTTATTTTTATTTTTATTTATTTATTTATTTATTTATTTTGTTTTTTTTAAATAAATCTTTATTGTTCATATTATTACAAATGTTCCTCATCCCCCCCCCCCATTGCTCCCCTACACCAAGTTTCCATTCAATTCTCTGCCCTTTCCCCATCCCCCATTGTCCTCATCCATAGGTGCAGTTTATGTTCAGTCTCTTCCCGCCCCCCTCCACTCCCCATTTCCCCGAGAATCATCAGTCCACTCTCCTCCCATACCTCTGATTCTATTATATTCACCAGTTAATATTGTTCATCATGATTTTTACTTCCCTTGGTTTTTAGACTCATTTGTTGATAGTTACGTGTTTGTTCATAATTTTTATCTTTATTTTCTTCCTCTTCCTAAAGAACCCCTTTTAACAATTCATATAATTCTGGCTTGGCAGTGATGAATTCCTTTAGCTTAAATTTATTTGTGAAGCTCTTTATCTGGCCTTCGATTCTGAGTGATAGCTTTGCTGGGTAGAGTATTTTTGGCTGTAGGTTCTTGTTATTCATCACCTTGAATATTTCTTGCTATTCCCGTCTGGCCTGCATGGTTTCTGATGAGAAATCAGCTGACAGTCGTATGGGTGCCCCTTTATAGGTAACTACCTGCTTTTGTCTTGCTGCTTTTAATATTATCTCTTTGTCTTTAGCTCTTGGAATTTTAATTATGATGTGTCTTGGTGTGGTTCTTTTTGGATTCCTTTTGTTTGGGGTTCTGTGTGCTTCCTGGACGTGTAAGTCTATTTCTTTCACCAGGTGGGGGAAGTTTTCTGTCACTATTTCTTTCAATATGTTTTCGGTATCTTGCTCTCTGACATCTTCTGGGATGCCCATAATTCTGATGTTGGTTCGCTTGAAGTTGTCCCAGAGGTTTCTTACATTGTTTTCAACTTTCTGGATTCTCTTGTCTTCTTGCTTCTGCGGAGGAGTGTCCTCTGGCTCTTTGTGTTGCAAATCTTGGACTTGATTCTTGCAATCTTCCAATCTGTTTTTAGGACTCTGTATAATATTTTTTATTTCAGAGAATGTGTTCTTTATTTCTAGTTGATCCCTTTTCATATCCTCATAGGTCTCATTTATTTTATCGGCCTTTTCTAAGAGATTGTTGAACAACCTTATAAGCGTGGTTTTGAACTCTATATCCCGTCGCTTTTTGTCCTCCATTTCTTTCGTTTGTGATCTGTTTCCTTGTTTCAACATTTTCGCTGCTTCCCTGAGTTGGTAGGTTGGGAGGATCAGCTGTGTTTATGCCAGGAGACAACCTTATTACACTAGACTTGGAAACCTGCAAAAGCCTCTGTGCTCAGCTTGGGTGGGGCAGTTTCAGGGTGGAGCCTACAGCCTTGGCTTCCGGTTAGCCCCGCCCTCTGAGGTTCCTGAGTCTTTGGTACTCTCTGCAAGCACCTCTGAGAGAAAGGCGCCCTAGAGCTTCGCCCGCTACCAGACAGTGTAGTCTCTCCCCCAACAAGCCCACAACTGGGGTTCAGAGCAGTTGGAAGTGGGGTTAAGAGCAGTCGGGAGCTTATGTCTCCTTCCCGCTAGGGCAATCTCAGGGCCCAAACAACAGTCTGTCCTCTGTGCGTGCAATGTGCGCGACTCAGGGGATCTGCTTTTCGCCGCCTCCCTGAGCTTCTGCCTTACAGCCCAGATTCCCCCTGTATGAGGCTGGGGCCCGAGGGTCTTGCCCTGGGGTTCAGTGCAGTCAGAACTGGGGCTCAGCACAGTCCTGAGCTTTTGAGTCCTTCCCGCTGGGGCAATTCAGCAGCTCAGTGAACAGTCCCTCCTCTGCGTGCAAAGTGCGCGACTCCTGTGCTCTGCCTTTCTTGCTGCTCTGCTGAGCTTCTGCCTTACAGCCCAGTTTCCCTCTGTATGAGCCTGGGACCCCCGGGGTCTCGCCCAGAACTGGGGTTCAGTGCAGTCGGAGTTGGGGTTCAGCACAGTCCGGAGCTTTTATCTCCTTCCCGCTAGGGAACGCCAGCCAGGCACTCAGCCGCCCCTCCTCTCCGGCTCCGTCCTCTCCCCAAGCACGCACCGCGCCTCCGTACCTTAGGCTTTTACAGCTCCTCTGGTTTTCCTTCTGGTTTTCTCTTTCCTTCTAGTTGTAGAATTTCCAGTCAGTCAACTTTCCTGTAGTTCTGGATAGTGTCCACTCTATATTTTAGTTGTATTTTTTTAAATTGTTGAGGGCGGCGGCAGTTAGGCTTTTACCTCTGCCGCCATCTTGTTGTGAGTCTGGGCTCGGTTTTTAAACAGCTGTAAATAAGATTGTGAAAAAATGGGTCAAAATAAAGGTGAGAAAAGACAAAAAACACTTTTAATTGGACATGGCAGAGTGAACACAATTTTTTATCTTGACTCCTCTCTGGCGCCTCCTGAAAATTACCATAAGAATGTTTTTAAAGATATAGATGCACAACCCTATCTGGTTTGGCACAGTGGATGGAGCATTGGACTGGGGCCTAAAGGATTTCGGGTTTGATTCTGGTCAAGGGCACATGCCCAGACCAGACTCAATCCCCAGTGGGGGTTGTGCAGGAGGCAACCGATTGATCATTGATGTTTCTATCTCTCTCTCCCTCTCCCTTCCTCTCTGAAGTCAATGTTAAGAATTTTAAAAAAGATACATATCACAAGGAAAAAGAAAATTAGAGAGATGCCAGCGGTGGTTTGAAGATATCAGCAAAATATGTACACACTGGCAAATGGATTGAGGAAAGCTGACACCTTTGCAAGGGCAATTCATACAAGAGCAAGCAATGCATCTACAATGGAAAATCCATCTGCACTGGGAAAGACTCAGGATTTGGAGTCACCGAAAGTCGGTGTGAGTCATAGGACTTGGTTGAAAGTCTAACAGAGAAGTAGTTAGAACAGCCGTGGGCAAACTACGGTCCGTGGGCCGGGTTCGGCTGTTCTATCTGGCCCATGAAGCCGAAAGAGCGGGGGGTTCTTGCTCTCCCCTCCGCTCCTTCACCAGCAGCCCAAGATGAGAGTGTCAGCATGGTCAGGTGGCTTTTGTTCCTGCCCTCCGGTCCAGTTTAAGAACCCATTGTGGCCCTTGAGTCAAAAAGTTTGCCCACCCCTGAGTTAGAACCTCAATCCCTCTTCTCTCCCCCCTCACCCCCCGCGCGCACACACACACACACACACACACACACACACAAGTGGACAATGAAAAGGTTACTTTCTGGAAAACTGAACCAAAGAAACTCTAGACTCGGGTACTTGCACTAAATGCAGCTGAGATATTCTATCTGCAGCCCATTCTTACTCAAGTATGAAGTCGAATAAAGACCATCTCAGGCATACAGTCTCAGAGAGTTTGTCTTACGCATCCCTTTCTCAAGAAACTCCTGCCGAAACCGGTTTGGCTCAGTGGTAGAGCGTCAGTCTGCAGACTAAAAGGTCCCGGGTTCGATTCCGGTGAAGGGCATGTACACTGGTTGTGGGCACATCCCCAGAAGGGGGTGTGCAAGAGGCAGCTGGTCGATGTTTCTCTCTCATCGACGTTTCTAGCTCTCTATCTCTCTCCCTTCCTCTCTGTAAAATATCAATAAAATATATATATTTTTTTTAAATAAAAAAATGAAACTCCTGGAGGATGTGCTCCACCGAAATGAGGGAGTAAACCAAGAAAGGCATGAGGCCCAAGAAAAAAAGGGACTCAACTAGAGAAGGAAGAAAACACAAACACGGTGAGGACCAGGGTGAGGCACACAAGGTGGCTAGGGCACAAACTTCAAGGGAACATTGCTCTCAGGGTCAGGCAAGTACTGACTCAACGGTTGCATAACCCTGAGAGGAAGCACCTTCCTAAATTATGCTTCCATGGTGCCTCAAGGGCCCTGGGGAGGCAGCTGTGCATGAAACTAGATTGTAACAGGAGGTTGCTGCACTCTGAGGCAGCAATGTCCTCCAGGAAATTAAAAGTGGCAGGGGAGAGAAGGAGAATTAGAGATTCCTGAAGTGTTTGCACATATTGAGAGATTCACATGCCTGTGGAGAATTAGTGATAAGTAATACATCTCTAACAGATAGCTAAAGAAATTTCAAATGAGGCAATTAGAGTTCTGAAGGGGAAAAGAAGGTACACAAGAAAGAAAAATAATTTTAGGGCACTAAATGGCTCAATTGTGAGTAATATTTCATAGTTCTAGTTTAGGCGTTTAACTAAAGCCTGTGCTATATCAATATGGGGAGGAGGAGAAAGAGGAAAATCGAGTGACAGTTACAGAGCCAAATCTTCTCATCTTCATATTGGGCAGTTAGGGACAGTGCCTAATTGTCAAATCAGGAAGTAGTAATATTTCAACATTTTAAATAGTAAAATTGAGACATGTAGAGGTAAATTCCAGAAAAAAAGAGCTAACAATGTTGAAAATGTCTGCCTCTGGGGAACAGAGCTAAGTGTGTGTGTGGGGGGGGGGGGGGGAGACAGAAATTTAGGTTTTTTTACATACTCGTTATAAAACTATTTGACTTGCCCTAGCCAGTTGATTGGAGCATTGTACCATGCACCAAAAGGTTGTGGGTTCAATTCCCAGTCAGGGCACATACCTGGGTTGTGGGTTTGTTCCTAGTGGGGGCACTTACAAGAGGCAACCAGTTGATGTTTCTCTCTCTCTCTCTCTCTCTCTCTCTCTCTCTCTCTCTCTCTCTCTCTCTCTCTCCCTCCCCAAAATAAATAAATGTAGCTGCCTCTGGTAAGGTTAAACAAACAAACAAACAAAAAACTATTTGAGTTTCCCAAGAAGTAAAGGGAGGCATGGATGTAGTCTGGAGGAGACCACCCTGGTTCCCTGAGGTTTTATTCCACCCCAGACAGTGTTGGGGACCAATGTCTTACAATACCAATGTCTGCCTTATCTTCCCCAGAGACTTACAGTAAAGGTCTCCACTTAAGGCATTTAGGGTTCAAATTTATATGATTCCACTCACAGACTCCTAGAGCAAACAACTAGGAAGGCTCAAAGACACCATGTGCTCATATGAGCTAGTAAGGGAGGGAGAAGCTCTCCTGCCTGCTCCACACTGCCTCTCTGTATGTGCGAAGTCCAACTCAAATGAAGTGACAGTCTCCTCCCCATATACATCTCCTTTTCGGCCACTCCTTCCTCACCATCCTCTGCTCCTCTGACCCTTCTGCCAGCTCATACTGGGACCTGAACCATCAGTCTCGCGTCCTGCCTTTCTCCTACATCTTCTGTGATCAAATCTTATTAATTATACTCCAATGATTTGAATCTCTCTTCTTTCCTCTTCTCTCTGTCCTGACTACTAGTCTGGCCTAATCACCACCACCTCTCACCTGGGCTATTACAATAGTCACTTCTTGTCATTGCTTTGCTACACAGAGCTATAGCAATCTCTCAAAAACACAAATCTGATGACAGTGTCCTGTGCCAAACCCTATCATAGCTCTACATGGCTCTCAGGAAACAGTCCAAACTGTTTTCCATGGTTTACAATGGCCTATACTATCTGTCCCCTGCCTGCATATCCAGTCTCCTTTCCTTTCTCTCTCTGATTCATTCATTCATTCATTCATTCATTCATTCATTCGATATGTATGAAGCATCAATTCTGTGCCTCTTACCCCCTCATCTCACTTACCACTAGCAGACCTCCGAATGATTTATGTTCTCCCATCACCCTAGCCTTGTCATATGTTGCCCACCCTTTGCCCTGAACACTCATCCTTCTTCACCTATTTCTTATTTGTCATTCAAGAGTAAACTCAAAGTCAACAGAGAAATGGGCAAAGGTCACACATGTACTCCAGGCACAGATCCACTGAACCTCCTAATTAGCAGTGAGTGAAAAGATGGAAGACGTAAGGAGAGAAATCCATAGGCTAGAATCAGGTCCTGTAGGCCACCTCCTTCACTTTGGATCTGTGTGATCTTGACCAGACCACTCACTACATGAACCTCAGCTCCCTCAGCTATACAGTGAAGATTATTAGGCACATATGGTACTTCGAACAGTGGCTGCATGAAAAAATGGTGCAATAAATGTTGGCCACTGTTATGTGAGCATTAGCTATCATTATGAGTGTGTAACTATTAGGATGTATTATTACACATAGCAATAGTTTCTACCTCATAAAGTTGGCATGTGAACACTGTAAGTACCTAACAAAGAATTTATTTCTCCTGGCCGCTTCCAGTTCTGTTTGCCTGTCTTTCCTAGATTAACACTGTTCTTTTCAGTATTGGGGCTCTGGGTGCCCACCTTAGGCAGGCCTCTAAGTCCCATTCCCAGTCCTCTAGTTCATTTTCCCCAGTCATGGGCAAGCCCTCGGCTCACAGAGCCCATCTGTGTTTTCCTTCCCAGATACCTTACAAGTTCATTTAGTTCATGCCCCTGCCTCCAGTCAGTACTCACCTAAACCACCTGACAAATGAGTATTTTCCACAGACCCCTCTCCCATAGGGATGGTTTGCTTCAGCATCTAGAACATGGCGGCCAGCAGATAACTTTCACAACGTGTCTGTGATGAAGAAGGTGGGAAAAGCAGATGGATAGATGAATGAATTCTTCCATACTAAAGGTTTTCACAGCCTCCCTCTGTCACTAGGACAATTGTCTCCTAATGATGGTCCACTCAAGTTCTTAAGATTGCAGCTAAACCCTTTTCCTTGGCTATTCCCACTTTCCCAAAGCATGCCTTTTGTGCCCCAGTGTAAACCCAGGAAGTTTCAAAATACACATTTGCAGTAAGACCCTATCTCACACATGTGCACACATGCCCCTACATAGGCACACACCCATATGCACACACATCCCCGCATGCACATTCACAGACCCCACGAGTACTGTGCCCAGGTATGTCAGCCTACAGGCCAGAGGACCAACCATCTTGATGTGCTAGGAACCATCCAGGCTTTAACATTAAAAGTTCTGCTGAACCCTGAAACCCTTCAGTCCCAGGCAAACGCAGATGGTCACCCTACTGAAGGCTAAAGTCTCACCAATAACTAAGATACTGAGGGCCCAGTAGAAAATAGCAAAGAACTCCGTGGCAATCTTGAGGTCCTTCTTAGAGGGCAAGAGCATTAGGCCCAGGGTCCTAGTGGCTCCAAGTAAGTGCTGTTCGGATGCTCAGTCCCTAATGCTCAGGGGCCTGCCATGTTTCCTCTCTTCATGCTTTCTTTTCCAGCCTCTGCCTAGTCTCCATGCCCTCATTCCCCTTCTCCCCATCCCTTCACAGGATCATAGTACTGAGTGCTGTCTCTACTTGTCCAGTTCCTTTCACCTCTCTAACCACCTGCACTTTACCCACCTGGAATGACATGGGATGAGATTATGACACTGTCTTGCACACCTGCATAGAGAACCGAGAGTGAAACTCTGATGTGGGAAGTGAGTGGGAGTGGGGGTGGAGCTGATGAGAGGCCTTCAGAGCCAGTGTGGATGGGAGTTGGGGGGCAGTGAGGAACCCAGAGCACACAGGTCTGCATTTATTTTTGAGGCCCAGTTATAAGATTAAACAAGGGTCTCAAAGCCTGGGTAGTTCTAAATATTATTTCTCATTAAATGTTAAAATTTAGCAGTGTATTTTGTAGATGAAGCTGTAAACAGGATGAGCTAAGAACTCAACCCATGAAAGTAGCCAATTGCAAGGAAGGCTAAGCCTCCATTCGGGGAGGCAGAGTTTTGGATATGAATCCCCTGTCTCCTTTACTTGCTTCACATAAATAAAACTACCTTGGGACAACCGCCTCTCATTTTTTAATAAAGCACCCAAAGCTGCAAACCCATAGAGTTTTATAACACAGCTATCTATGGTCTCTCAGTGACACTGTGATTGGAGGGGAGGAGAGAGGTCACAGGCCAGGCCAAGAAAAATACCTTTGGCTTTTTGGTCAGTCCAGAAATCACATCTTTCCATGAACTGACATCAGATATAGTCTATAAGTATATAGTAGGTGCTAAATAAAAACATTTATTGAAGAAACAAATGTATTTATAAAATTATTCTGTGTACATGAAATTTTAGGACAGGTAAAACTCAGCAAATATGTACCAAAGGTTTGTGTATTTCTCTGCATGTAAATTTTACCTATAAAGTAAACAAATATTGAACTCAGTGAAGTGTTTAGAGGTGAATAGTACTGATGGCTGCAATTAATTTTGAAATCCATATATTATGTATTGATGGATGAATCGAGTGATATGTTAAATAGATGTGTGATAAATCAATTTAACAAAATACCTGAACAATCTAGGTGTTGGATGTTCACTGCAATTTTTTCAACTCTTTGTGGACTTGAAATTAGTTACAGTAGGACTTTGGGGGGAAATAGGTCCCTCAAGGTCATAGTAAAAATAAATTTTAAAAATGGTTTCTCCATTCAAAGAAGAACAAACACCTATCCTCCTCAAACTATTCCAAAATATCAACGAGGAATACTTCCAAACTCCTTTTATGAGGCCAGCAATATCCTAATTCCAAAATCAGATAAAGATACAACAAATAAAGAGAATTATAGGCCAATATACCTGACGAACACAGATGCTAAAATCCTTAACAAAATATTGGCAAATTGGCACAGCTGGCATGACTCAGAGTTTGAGCATCAACCTATGAACCAGGAGGTCACAGTTTAATTCCTGGTTTTAGGGTGAAGGTTAGTGTTAGTGTTAGGGTTAGGGTTGAAGTTAGGGTTAGTGTTGGGGTTAGAGTAGGGGTTAGGGTTATGGTTGGGGTTAGGGTTAGGGTTAGTGTTGGGGTTAGGGTAGGGGTTAGGGTTAGGTTTGGGGTTAGGGTTAGGGTTAGGTTGGGGTTAGGGTTAGGGTTGGGGTTAGGGTTGGGTTTAGGGTGAGGATTAGGGTTAGGATTAGGGTTAGTGTTGAGGTTAGGGTTAGGGTACAAGCTTAGGTTATGAGCTCCAACCCCAGTAGGATGCCTGCAAGGGACAGCCAATCAATGATTCTCTCTCATCATTGATGTTTCTATCTCTCTCTGCCTTCCCCTTCCTCTATGAAATCAATAAAATATATTTTAAAAAATATATTTGCAATTTGGATCCAGCAATATATTAAAAGCAGGATATATTCCAGGGATACAAGGCTGGTACAGTATTTGCAAATCAATAAATGTGATACATTACATAAACAAATTGGAAGACAAAAAACACATAATCATATCAACATACACAGAAAAAGCTTTCCACAAAATCCAACAACCATTTTTTACATTTTAATTCTTTATTGTTTAAAGTATTACATATGTCTCCTTTGCCCCCCCCCCATTGACTTCTCCCCAGCCGCTCCCACCCCCCCCCAGCACATGCCTCACACCCCCAACTGTCTGTGTCCATTGGTTATGCTTTTATGGATGCATACAAGTCTTTTGATTGATCTCTTGCCACCACTCTCCACCTTCCACTGTCTTCCCTCTGAGGTTTGACAGTCTGTACGATGCTTCTATGTCTCTGGATCTATTTTTGTTCATCAGTTTATGATGTTCACTAAAGGTGAACTAAAGGTGCAGTGTACAAAATTTGTGCACTTTGGGTGGGGAGGGTCCCTCATCCCGGCCTGCACCCTCTCACAGTCTGGGACCTCTCAAGGGATATCCGCCTGCCAGCTTAGGCCCGATCCTCCCCGCCCCCCAGGGAATTGGGCTTAAGCTGGCAGTAAGATATCCCTCTCTCAGTCTGAGGCTCTTGCAGTCCAAGACCACTCACTCCTTATTGCTCACCTGCAACAGAGGAGGAAGATGCTTCTGTCACTGCCACTGCACTCACCAGCCCTGAGCCCAGCTTCTGGCTGAGCAGCACTTCTGCTGTGGGAGCGCACTGACAATCAGGGGGCAGCTCCTCGTTGAGCACCTGACCTTGGTAGTCAGTGTGCACCATAGCAATCAGTCATTCTGCTGGTCGTTCTGCCATTCAGTCAATTTGCACATTAGAATTTTATTATTTAGGATTATATTCCACAAATGAGTGAGATTATGTGATGTTTATCCTTTTCTGACTGGCTTATATTGCTTAGCATAATGCTCCTCAGGTCCATCCATGCTGTTGCGAATGGTAAGAATTCCTTCTTTTTTTATAGCAGTGTAGTATTCCATTGTGTAGATGTACCACAGTTTTTAATCCACTCATTAAGCTGCTTCCAAATCTTAGCTGTGGTAAATTGTGTTGTTATGAACATAGGAATGCATATATCCTTTCTGATTGGTATTTCTGATTTCTTGGGATATATTCCTAGAAGTTGGATAACTGGGTCAAATGGGAGTTGCATTTTTAATTTTTTGAGGAAACTCCATACCGTTTTCCACAGTGGCTGCACCAGCCTGCATTCCCACCAGCAGTGCACAAGGGTTCCTTTATCTCCACATCTTATCCAGCACTTGTTGTTTGTTGATTTGTTGATGATAGCCATTCTGACAGGTGTGAGATGATACTTCATTGTCATTTTGATTTGCATCTCTCAGACCAAAGACCATTCTTTATAAAAACTCTCAGCAAAGTGGGAATAGAGGGATCATACCTCAATATAATAAAGGCCATATATGACAAACCTATAGCCAACATCATTCTCAATGGGGAAAAACAAAAGCACTCCCCCTAAGAACAAGACAGGAATGTCTGCTTTTACCACTTTTATTGAATCCTAGGGTCCCTGTACACAAATTTATGCACCTTGAAAGGAACTGTGGACTGCGAGGCTCTGGTGGGCACAGGGGCAGGTCTTGGATCATCCTCCGTGCCCCTGCCTAGCCTCTCCTGCTTTGGACTCTGCTCCTGCTGCCACTGCTGTTCCCATGGGCTGACAGTGCCAACCCTGCTCACATCCGCTGATGGTGTGGAGTGATTGAGGCCAGTGCCAGCAGAAGATGCAAGTGAGGCTAGAACCATCAATGGGTGCGAGTGGTGGCTGTTGCTCCATTGCCCCTTAAGAGCAGGAGGAAGTGGAGAAGCCCTTAGGGGTGATGATAGTGCCAAGTGATTGGGACCAGAGCTGGGCACCTGCAGCCGTGCAAGCCGGTACAAGCAGTGGGTGCGAGCAGGGCCCTCACCAGCAGTGGGTGTGAGAGGTGGCTGCCAGCCTGATTGCCCCCTCAGGAGCAGGGGAGTTGGAGAAGCCTAAGGGGCAATTGGGGCCGGTGCTGGGCACTGGGAATGGGTGTAAGTGGCAGCTCTGGCACCTACAGCAGATGCAGCATGTGGGAACAAATAATTTTCAGTAACCACCATAGGCTCACCCTAATGACAGCAAACAGTGCCCCACCTTGGTTTGGTGCCCCTGCTCATCTACTCCACCATCTCGCAGTGGCCAACACCTGCCATGTTCCACATGTGCCCCCTGGTGGTCAGCACACTTCATAACAACCCATTCAGTTGATCCATCATTTGGTCTATTTGCATATTAGGTTTTTATATAGAGAGATAGTACTGGAAGTCCTAGCCACAGTGATCAGAACACAAGAAAACATAAAAGGCATACAAATTGGAAAGAAGGAAGTAAAATTGTCATTATTTGTAGATGATATCATAGCATAAATAGAAAAACCTTAAAGACTCCACCAAAAACCTACCAGACTTAATAAATGAATTTGGCAATGTAGCAGGATACAAAATTAATACCCGTAAGTCTAAGGCATTTTTATATGCCAATAATGATCTCTCAGAAAGTGAAACACACAAAAAATCCCATTTAACATTGCAACAAAAAATTAAGTACAAAGGTCATTTACATAATACTAAAGGGATCAATCCAACAAGAGGGTATAATCCTGGTAAACATATAAGCACCCAATATAGGAGCACCTAAGTATATTAAAAAATCTTCTGTAGGACTTTAAGGGAGAGATGAACAACAATACAATCACAGTCTGAACTTTAACACCCTGCTGACTTCACTGGATAGATCTTTCAGACAAAAACTTAACAAGGAAACAGTGACTCTAAAGGACACACTGGATCAGATGGATTTAATTAACATTTATAGAACATTTCACCTCAACATAGCAGAATATACATTCTTCTCAAGTGCACATGGGTTATTCACAAAGATAGACCACATCTTAGGACACAAAACAAGTCTCTACAAGTTCAAGAAAATAGAAATCATATCAAGAATCTTCTCAGATCACAGTGGAATGAAACTAGAAATAAACTACAGTAAAAATACCCCCCAAAACATTCAAATACATGGAGGCTAAATAATATGTTATTAAACAATAAATGGTTTACCAATGAGATCAAGAAAAAAATATATATAACTTCCTGGAAACAAATGAAAATGAACATACAACAACCCCAAATCCCTGGGACACAGCAAAAGCAGTCCTGAGAGGAAAGTTCATAGCATTACAGGTCTACCTCAAAAAAACAAGAAAAGTTAATAAACTATTTACCCTACAACTTACATAATTAGAACTAAAATAAACACGAACAACCCAGAGTAAGTAGAAGTAATGAAGTAATAAAGATTAAAGCATAAACAAGTAACATAGTGAATAAAAAATACCAAAAAAATCAATGAAACCAAGAGCTTATTCTTTGAAAGGATAAACAAAATTGATGAACCGTTAGCCAGACTTACCAAGAAACAACGAGAGAGGACCAAAATAAGTAAAATCAGAAACAAGAGTGGAGAAGTAGCCACTGAAATTATAGAAATACAATGGATTGTAAGAAAATACTATGAACAACTATATGCCAATGAGCTGGATAAGGTGGATGAAATGGGAAAATTCCTAGAAAAATACAATCTCCCAAAACTGAATCAGGAAGAATCTGAAAACCTGAATATGCCAATAACAACAGATGCAATAGGAGCAGGAATAAAATTAAAAAGAAATCCCAGGAAACAAAAGCCCAGGTCCAGATGGCTTCACAGGGCAGTTATACCAAACATTCAATGAACTAACATCTATAGTCCTCAAACTATTCCAAAAAATCCATGAGGAAGGAACACTTCCAAGCTCTTTTTCTGAGGCTAGCATTACCTTATTCCAAAACCAGATAAAGACACTACAAAGAAAGAGAATTACAGGCCAATATCCCTGATGAACATAGATGCTACAATCCTCAACAAAACATTAGCAAATTAGATCCAGCAATATATTAAAAAGATCATACACCATGACCAAGTGGTATTTATTCCAGGGTTTGCAAGGCTGGTACAATATCCACAAATCTACAGATTCGAGGCAATCCTTAGTACCAACAGCATATTTCACAGATCTAGAACAAATACTCCAAAAATTTGTATGGAATCAAAAAAGACCCCGAATAGCTGCAGCAATCTCGAGAAAGAAAAACAAAGTTGGAGGAATCACAATACCAGATTTCAAGTTACACTACAAAGCCACCATAATCAAAACAGCCTGGTATTGTTACAAGAACAGGTATATAGATCAATGGAACAGAACAGAGAACCCCAGAAATGAACCTAAGCCATTACACTCAATTACCGTATTTGCCGGCGTATAAGACGATTTTTTGGCCCTGAAAAAATACGTATTTGCCAGCGTATAAGACGACTGGGCGTATAAGACGACCCCCTAACATTTCCACTAAAAATACAGAGTTTGTTATATACTCGCCGTATAAGACTACCCCCCACTTGGAGGCATATTTTTCAGGGCCAAAAAGTCGTCTTATACGCCGGCAAATACGGTAATATTTGACAAATGAGGCAAGAGCATACAATGGAGTAAAGACAATCTCTTCAATAAATGGTGTTGGGAAATTTGGACAGATACATGCAAAAATTGAAGTTAGACCACCAAATTACACCATACACAAAAATAAACTCAAAATGGATAAAGTACTTAAATGTAAGTTGTGAAACCATAAAAATCCTAGAAGAAACCATAGGCAGAAAAACCTCAGACATCTCCGGTAGCAATATGTTTATGGATACATCTCCTAGAGCCGTGGTTGGCAAACTGCAGCTCGCAAGCCACATGCAGCTCTTTGGCCCCTTGAGTGTGGCTCTTCCACAAAATACCACGGCCTAGGCAAGTCTATTTGGAAAAAGTTTTAAGTTTTAAAAATTTGGTTCTCAAAAGAAATTTCAATAGTCGTACTGTTGATATTTGGCTCTGTTGACTCATGAATTTGCCGACCACTGTCCTAGGACAAAGGAAACTAAGGAGAAAATAAACAAATAGGACTACATCAAAATAAAAAGCTTCTGCACAGCAAAAGAAACCATCAACAAAGCTAAATGAAGTCCACTGTGTGGGAGAACATATTTGGCAATGATACATCTGATAAAGGGTTAATATCCAAAATATATCAGGAACTTTATACAATTTAACAAAAGGAAGACATACAATCCAATTAAAAAATGGGCAAAGGATCTAAATAGACACTTCTTCAAAGTGGACATACAGATGGCCAAGGGACATATGAAAACAACTAGAGACCCAGTGCACAAAATCAATGCAGTGAGGAGGGGCAGCCATCAGTCCGGCCTGCACCCTCACAGTCTAGGACCTCTTGGGGGATGTCCACCTGGGGATTGGGCCTAAGCCATCAGGTAGACATCCCTCTCGCAGTTCGGGGCCCTTGCAGTCCAAGACCCCTCACTTCTTACCACCTGCCTGCAGTAGAGGCAGAAGAGGCTCATACCACCACTGCACTTGCCAGCCATGATCCCAGCTTCTGGCTGAGCCACACTCCTGCTGTGGGAGTGCACTGACAACCAAGGGGAAGCTCCTGCATTGAGCATCTCCCCTCTCGTGGTCAGTGTGCATCATAGCAACCTGTCATTCCACCAGACATTTTGCTGTTCGGTCGATTTGCATATTAGGGTTTTATTATATAGGATGCTCAAAGTCACTGATAATCAAAGAGATGCTAATTAAAACAACACTAAGACTGAGGTATCACCTCATACCTGTCAGAATGTCTACCATCAACAAATCAATAAATGACAAGTGCTGGAAAAAGAATGTAGAGAAAAGTGAACCCTAATATACTGCTAGTGCAAATGCAGACTGGTGCAGCCATTATGGAAAACAGTATGGAGTTTCTTCAAAAAATTAAAAAAGGAACTGCCATTTGGCCAAGCGATCCTACTTCTAGGACTCTATCCTAAGACTCTTGAAGCACCAATCAGAAAGAATGTATGCACCCCTATGTTCATAGCAGCATAATTTACAATAGCTAAGGTCTTAAAACAGTCTAAGTGCCCATCAATAGATGAGTGGATAAAAAAGCTGTGGTACATTTATACCATGGAATACTATGTAGCAGTAAAAAAAGAAGAAACTCGTACCCTTTGAGACAGCATGGAGGGACCTGGAGAGTATCTTGCTAAATGAAATAAGTCAGTCAGAGAAAGACAAGTATCACATGATCACACTCATATGTGGAATCTAATGAACAAAATAAACTAATGAATGGTGTGTATCCTGAGACATGAAGCATGGAGCAGAGGGTGGAATCTTGGAGGGAAGGCCGGGGAAGGTTGGTGGGTCAGAGGTAATCAACCAAGGACCTTGTATGCATATGTCTTGCCCATGGACACTGACAATGGGACAGTGAGTGCCAGAGGGGAGTAGCAGGGGCAGTCTGGCGGGGGTTAATGGGGAGAAAATGGGGACATATGTAATACTTTCAACAATAGAAAATATTTTTAAAAGATGTAGTACATACACACAAAAAATATTTTAAATAAAAATCAGTGGAAAAAGTATCCTCCAGTGAGGATTAACAAAAGAACAATGAAAATAATAAAATAACAAAAGGAGTGGTCAGGGAAGACCACACTGTAAAGGTAGCAACTGGGCATTAAGATGAGATTGAGGAAACAAGCCCCGTAGCTGTCTGGACTGTGAATGTTCCAGCAGCTAGAGGGCACAGTGAGTGTACAGGCTGTAAGGTAGGGTGGGCCTGGCAGTTTTTGAGGAATAGAAGACTTGAGCCAAGTGAGTGAGAGGAACTGAGAAGGTGAGGTCAGAGAGCTTGGTGGGGCCAGATGGGGCAAGACCTTCATGACTTTGACTGAGCCTTTGAGCAGAGAAGAGACAGGATTGATTTGTGGTTTTGAAGAGCCAAGGAAGAAGGGGGAGACTTTGGAGAGGTTATAACAGTAATTTAGATGAAAGAGGATGGTGGCTCAGGCCAGACTGTTAGCAGGATGGTGGCAAGTGGTCACATCTGGATATGGCCTCCAAAGCAGAGGCCCCTCACAGGCCCTTTCCTCTCTGAACCTCAGATGCCTCTACAGAGGTGTCCCATTAGTGATTACCCATTACCAAACTCAGGGGATTCACATTTTGAGATTCTCTATTCACAAATGTGGTTGTTGCAAGATAGTTTTATTACTTGTGGCAAGTAAAGGAGACAGGATTACTATCAAAAGCTCTGCCTGGGTAAGGAAAGCTTAGCCATTGTCCACATACTCTACCAGTATTTGGTCAATTTCATATTGACTTCTTATTTGCAGTTGGCTACTGTCATTCATTTTAGCTTTTGTCAGGTCATCCTGCTTACAGCTTCATCTATAAAGTATTACGCCTCATAACAAGAAATAACATTTAGAACTGCCTAGTCTTGAGACCCTTGTCCTATCTCACACAGCCACCTTGGGTCCTGCCTTGGCCTGGGTACCTTCCTTGCATTCAGCCCGGTCCCATACAGTTCTTCAGGGAACCTGTGGAGAGTGTTGGGTGCAACTTGCCTGCTTGGATGGAATTGTGGTTCTCTGAAGGGGCTGGTGGGAAGTGAGCCTGAAAATGGCAGCAGAGTCGATTTCTGAAAGAGTCTGGACACCGGACAAGGAGTGTGGGCTTAATCCTGTGGACACTGAGGAGGTGAGAGCTTCTGAGCAGGGATGGTGACTTGTGCCAAATGTTACAGGAGGATGACTGTTATTTTTTTATATATATTTTATTGATTTTTTTTTTTTTACACAGAGAGGAAGGGAGAGGGAGAGTTAGAAACATTAATGAGAGAGAAACATTGATCAGCTGCATCCTACACACCTCTACTGGGGAACTCCTGCAACCAAGGTACATGCCCTTGACCAGAATCAAACCTGGGACCTTTTAGTCCACAGGCTGACACTATCCACTGAGCCAAACCGATTAGGCGAGGATGACTTTTAGACACCGGGTGATTATCAGGGCCCAAGTGCCCAGCTTCCTCCCATGACTGACACACAGGCTCACCCTTTTCTGCTCTCCGATACCTACTTGCAAGACCAGCTCCACCTCCACACAAAGTAAGTGGATGAGCTTATGGGACTTGCCCCAACACAGAAAAGCCCACTGACCTGCTGTCTCTCCCCACTAGACAGACTTGATAGTTTGGGGGTGGCATACTCCTTATCCAGGGTTTTGTTGGGGAAACTTTCTGAGACTATGCCCTATTGGGGAACAAAACTCCATAAACACTGGACACAGGTGAATAGCAAGGGATAGAAAAGGCTCTGGCAGACATGAAATCGTCCTGTCTAGCTATCTGGTGTAGAGGTGTGGAGGAGAGGAGTGACAGCCAAAATTTTGGCTTGGGTCATGAGGCTGGGGAAGATGGGAGGAGGAGCACTTCTGCAGAGTGGCTAGAGCAAATTATCAGCTTGTCTTGCAGCAAATTATCTGCTGGTCTTGCAGGCCCCAGGCCCCTCTCACAAATGGTTGTGAGAGGGGCCTGCAAGACCAGCAGGCTCAGTGATGGCTAGTAAAACTAGCTGCTGCTTGTAAAGTGTTTGTGCTGACCCTGAGCTTTCAGTGCTCCAGGGCCAACTACGGGGCGGGGGCGGGGGGGCGGCTGAGAAGAAGACTCTGGCTTGCAAGCTCCCATTCAAAACAGCACCCGCTCTCCTTTAATCTGTTTCCAATAGAAATTCCACGAAAGATTGTATTTAAGAAAGTGGCCACGTTGGGGAGGAGAATGTTCTGCAAGACCCTAGGTGAGCCTAGCAGGGAAAGGATCTGTACTTCCCCACAAACGAGAAGCTGCCATAGTGGGCTGTGGGCCAAGGGACACTTCCAGGGGCCAGCACCAAGGCAGCAACGGAGCCTGTGGCCAGCCTGAAAAAAAGAGAAAGAGCTGCTACTGAAAAGGAAGAATGCCTGGGGGTGAGTGGACACGCCCTCCACTGAGCCAGCCCTGAGGGTGTCCTCATTCATATTAAGCCACACAGAGGACTGTATTTTGTTTTTTCTGCCTGTTTATCTGTTCTCCAACCCTCACTTCTCACCGCCCACTCTGATCTAGGAACTCTCAGGAGCAGAAACTGAGTGATACTGGATCATACTGTTGTCATATGCCCAGCCCCTGCCACAGGGTACACACTGACATTTATTATAAAAATGCCTGAGTGAGTGGAGGCCCAACCTGGTGACTATGACTGGACAAATCTCTGGGGCTTGTTTTCCTCAAATGTCAATAGGAGATGAGTACCTCTTTCTCAGACTGGTGAGAATCCAAACGTGTACAAGATGGCCAATCGCTTTTAGAACTGTGAAATGGTATCCACATGTAAATTGCTGCTGTTGCTCTCATTAAGAGAAGGAGTGGGGAGGATAGGGCAAGGCACCAAGGAAAGAAAGCCCGGAGTTCAACTGGGCCTGTCCTAAGACGGGCTTCCCTCCAAAGAGCGCCACCTTGGAGAAAGGGTGTCAGAAACTCAAGAGGAAAATCAATGACAGCATAAGCATTTGAAATATTCTACAAGCTCTGACTCCCCATCTGCCCAGAGAAGGCTATATGCCTAGCTGATGTATCTGCATATACCCCACCATCCTAACACTAAACAGAGAAATGGTCAAGGCTGTTGGGGGGGGGGGGGGTTTCACAGTCTTCAGTCCTATCTCACTTCATCATCTCACCTCATCCTCTCAAAATCCCGGGAGATTCTGAGGTTCAGAGACTATCTGAGGCTCTCTGAGGTTTCTGATTTCACACTATGTAGGGAGGGCTCCTCATGGCTTTCACTGAGCCCCCTGCCAGGGAAATCCTTCTTCCTGCTCATACTCAGGTTCACTCCTCAGTGGTCCTACTCTCGGCCCCTGGAAACAGACAAAAAATAAAGCTAATCCTTCCCTTACATAGCAGTTCTTTTTAAAATAGATTTTTATGGATTTCAGAGAGGAAGGAAGAAGGAGAGAGAATCATTGATCGGTTGTCTCCTGCACGCCCCTTACTGGGGATCTAGCCCACAACCTGGGCATGTGCCAGAATCAAACCTGGGATCCTTCAGTCCTCAGGCAACTCTCTATCCACTAAGCCAAAATGGCTAGGGCACATAGCAGTTTTTACCACACTCAGGAAGGGTTGTAACCAAAAACACCGGTTCAGCTGTCTGCCAAAACAAAAGCCAGACTCCTGAGGCAGGTCCTGGTACAAAAGGGAAGAGGTTTATTCACCTGCCATGACCTAGGAAATTGGTAGACTACTGTCTCAAAGACAATCTCTTCTTCCTGCTGAAGCCCACAGTTCCTATAGGGATAGGGAGAGGAGGGCTTTTTTTTTTTCTATGCAGTTATCTTACTAGCTTTTGGCACCCTGTCCTTTCATCGTTTGGTGCGGTTGGTGTAAGAACTACCCCATGTGCCATCTTGGTCAATGGGGGAGATTCCCGGTGCTCCCTGAGGGTCATTGCCAGGTCATTGGTGGAGGGGTTAGGGAGTGCTGCAGTACCTGTTATCAGGAAGTCTGGAGATGCTGAAGCCCTCAGCCTGTCTCCTGAAGCTGAACGCAACACTCTTACAACTGGGGGAGCCGGTTGGGGTCCCTGTGGGCCAAGGGACACTTCCAGGGGCCACCACCAAAGCATCAATGGAGCGGTACCCCCTGGACCCCAGCATGCTAGTGTCCTCTCTGCAGCCCCCGCATTCCCATTCTTCCGAAGTGGCCAACCAGGCCCACGCTCAGACTGACAGTTGTCTTTGACAACAGGGTTGCCTGATAAAACACAGGACACCAGTTAAATTTGAGTTTCGCATAAACAATCAATAGTGTTTTAATATAAATATGTACCAAATATCTCATGGGATATACTTATAATTATTCATTTTTCATCTGAAATTCCAATTTAATGGAGTCCTTTGCCTTTATTTGCTCAATCTGTCAACCCTAAGGCCCAGGATCACATAGTCAGTAGTTGACACACTGTGGCAGCGAAAACCAAGCCTTACTTATCACATCTAGACAGGAGACAATACTCAGTGGCTCAAGAAGTCTGTGTGTCACCCTCAATTTCTCAGCTGTCCCGGAGATCAGGCTAGTTCCTATGCTCCGCACTTAATGCTTTAGTCAGATTCTCTCAGGAGTATTCTCATTGTGCTAGAGGGTTCTTGCTGCACACCTCACACTCATTCCATCCCATCATCTTTTCTGCTTGCTGGAGAGGGCTTTTAGGCCATCTGGCTCACATGCCAGTTTTCCCTATCACTCATCTGGCAAAATATGAATAATCAGGGGATGGAGGCCTGACCAAGAAACCAAAACTAAAGCTAAGTAATTGGGGGACAGGAAAAGCCAAGACTTACTCAGCTGGAAGGTGCCAGAGCAGGCCTAAAATGCCTCAAAGGATTGGAGAAGGCTACTTTCCTCTGCCCTTCTGGTCAATGGGGAACTTTCCTAATTCCAAAGGGCCTCCAGGATTTGGGGGTCTCATAGGGCCATTTATCTCAGAAGACTCACTCCCATCTCTAACATCATGCCATTGGCATTGGGTCTCACACTCTCCCATGTGTACTTGTGTGGTCCCTTAGCATATGTGGAAGGGACAGGAGAAGTTACTCTGAGTATAAAAACCATTGATGAGGAGGAACAGAGGAACAGGGCTAGGCCACTAGTCAAGAGGGAGATTGTGAACCTCTGTTCCAAAGCTCAGCTTCAAGTCTGCATATCATTCTGTAGTTGATTTTTGTCTGTCTACCCTTGTTTGGCTATAAGCTCCTTGAGGGACCTTTGTTTATTTTATTCATTGTTTATTTTATCCATAGTGCCTGGAACACGGCCTGGCGTATAGTAGGACTAAAATATTGGGGCTGAATAAATGAATGAATGAATGAGTGAAACAGGTCAGGGTAGGAGCAAGGTCAGGAACAAGGTTGGGGTTGGTACAGAAAGTAAGCATGAACAAAGCACAAAACTCCGTGATCACAGACACTGAAGGGACAAGTGGGAGGATGAGGAAAGAGCAAATCCTCAGTGATGTACTAAAAAACCTTTAGTGATGCCCCAGGCAGTTTGGCTCAGTGGATAGAGTACCAGACTGGGGACTAAATGGTCCCGGATTCAATTCCGGTCAAGGGCACATGCCCAGGTTGTGGGCTCAATCCCCAGTAGGGGGGCATGCAGGAGGCAGCGGATCAGTGATTCTCTCTCATCATTGATGTTTCCATCTCTCTCTCCCTTCCTCTCTGAAATCAATAAAAATATTTTATAAATAAATATTTTTTTAAATATTGTTGGTTGTGAGGTTGGATCCTTGTTGCCCAGTCTCCCATATGCCCTTACTTACATTCCACACCTATAGCTCAGTGATGTAATCCCTCGTCAGTGAGTGTAGGGTAGAGAGTGATTCTCCAAATGCCCAGGAGCTGTGAGCTCTGGACAAGATGACATGATTTCTTCACGTACTCTCTTGTTACACCAAAATATTGTGTACTATTGCGTGTAATTAGGTTGACTTGAACAAAATGGCTTGTGTTTGACAATTTCTCAACAGCCTTTGAGCTCACTGGAAAGTTCCCTCTGATGTGAACTACGAACCCAGTCTAGACAGACACTTGAGGACCATTAAACTCCAAACTAATGAGGACACTGATTACCATGGAAACTGCTGTCTCTGGTGGCCTCTGAAGGGAGGAGGAATGGGTGAGATGAAGTGGAAAGAGGACACATGGAAGTCATGGAATGGGAGCAGGAGATAGGGACTTGGGTATAGTAGAGGGAAGAACCTGCCGTTCATTACTGTCTTCTTTGGTGCCAGGCACTGGGCTCGGGGCTTGGCTTACATTTCATCCTCACAGCCCCCTGCAAGCTCTGAAAAAATTCTCTTGCCCCTCCCTCCTCAGTGACTGGAAAAGCATATGGTATTAATCTACAAGATAGCCTATTGCCATTCCCGGTGCTTGTTATTGGAAAAGGTAACCTTGAACTCCTGGCCATTTGTCCCTTTGATAAAAGCTGAGTTGTGAAAAAAGATACTCATAGAGAACTGCCTGAAAAGTAGGCAGCCCATCCATTGCTGGAGATGTGTTTCTATAAGGCAGGGTGTGTTACCTGGAGGTAGGATCATAATCTCCGGATGGGAGAGAGTGTTTTGGGCAAAGGATGGAGATGAGGTGGGTGGAGGTAGAGAAGGTGGTAGACTTCAGTACAGAGCTGGAAAAGGCACATTTATTGTGATGACTATGGTTTACAAACTACAGACAGTAAAGCTCAACATTTGCAAAGCTGGTTTTTCTACACTTCAGGCCACAAAAATAAAGCCATGAAATGGGCCTTGACATTCAAAGGGGCAATCTTGATTTCAGCAAACAAGCAGACTTATGTGACCATTACTATCATGCTATTGAAGTCCAAAAGATGTCTCTTTCAGGATCAGCATAATGGTTTTCTGAAATTATTATTGCACTGATTCATTTTAATCCACGGTATTTCTTTGAAAGATACAAATGACACTAAGGGAGGGTGTGAAGTATTTCTGTTTATTTAAAATGAGGGAAGATGGACGAGATGTACTTTGCCCTATTTCTCTTGCTATTACAACTAAAAACCCTGAACATTATATATAAAACAAACCTACAAAGACTCTGAAAGAGAGAAGAAGGCAGACCACCTAGTCCTCAGTATGGGAGGAGTGATTTGAATTTTTTATTTTTATTTATTTATTTATTTATTTTTGCTTCATATACCCAGACTTGGAGCTGAAGAAGTCAGCAACCCAGACAAGCCAACAGGCAAAGACTAAATGGCCCCCAACTGAAGCCCGCTCTCCCTAGCTAAAGGACTAGGAAAAGATCAATCTAGTAAGACAGAAAATTTAGATAATAATGAACAGAATGAGGACGTCATCCCCATGCGCAGGCAGCCTTCATTGTCAGGCTTGCGGAGCTTGGAGGTGCTGCTATGGCTTCCGGCGGGGTCAGTGTAAACCCTGGCGGCTCCAAAAATGAAGCTCCAGAAATTTCAGACAATGTGGGAGATGGGCTTCGGGGCATCCGGAGGAACTTGATCCTCAATTTGGGACTTTTCCCTGCAGGAGTTTGGCTGGCCAGGAATCTGAGTGACAATGACTTAATGGCACCTCAGCCAGGGGGGTAGCCAAATAGCCACATGGAACCCAAGATGTACTTGAACTTCCAAACTCGGAGCCTCTGATCTGTGACCATCACAAGACTTTCCCTGGTAGCAGCTGAGGTTTGATACAGATGGCTACCTTCCCTTCCCTGCCTGCTTTCCTTCAGAGGCTACTCAGAATCCATTCTCTGGTCAGCAGTCAGGCTTCAGCTAACGTGTTGTCCTCTGTTTTGTAAAGTTCTGTACATAATTCCTAAGTTTCAGTAGAGAGTGATCTTTGCTCTTTCTTGAGGAATAACCTGATGGCATTTTAGCAATTATCTGAAATAAAGACGGCACACAAAGACAATAAATAAATAAATAAATAAATAAATAAATAAATGTCAAAACCAAGATGAAAGAGATGTGAAAATTATCTGACAAAGTTTCTTAAAGGGGCCATCATAAAAATGCTTCAACAGCCCTAACCGGTTTGGCTCAGTGGATAGAGCATCAGCCTTCGGACTCAAGGGTCCAGTTTCAATTCAGGTCAAGGGCATGTACCTTGGTTGTAGGCACAACTCCAGTACTGGGTGTGCAGGAGGCAGCTGATTGATGTTTCTCTCTCATCAATGTTTCTAACTCTCTCTCCCTCTCCCTTCATCTCTGTAAAAAATCAATAAAATATATATTTTTAAATGCTTCAACAAGCAACCAACATGCTAGAAACCAATGGAAAAATTAAAGAAGTTCAGCAAAAAATTAGAGAATACAGAGACAAAGAAAGACATGGAAAGTGTCAGCATAAAATAGAAGCTACAATAAAGAACCAAACAGAAACAGAACCAAAATACAAATAACCAGATTTTTAAAAATCGTCAATAATAAGCTCAGCAGAATGGAAGGGGGGAAATCAGTGAACTTAAGACAGAACAATAAATATTACTCCATCTGAACAACAGAGAGAAAACAGGCAAAAAAATTAATCAGGACAATGAAAAGACAAGCCACACACTTGAAGAAAATATTTTCAAAACACATACCTGATAAAAGACTGTTATCCAAAATATTAAAACACTCTTCTAAGAGGGAAGAGGTGGGGGCGGGAAGAGATTCACCATAGACTTTATATGCATATATGCATTGCATATGGACACAGACAATAGGGTGGGTAAGGCCTGGGAACCAAGTGGAGGAGAGCAATGGGGGGAAAAGGAGAGGACATCTATAATACTCTCAACAATAAAGTTTTATTTTTAATCCTCAACCGAGAATATTTTTCCATTGATTTTTAGAGAGAGTGGAAGAGAGAAGGGAAGACAGAAAGAAATATCGATGTAAGAGAAACACATCAATTGATTGCCTCCTGCATGCGTCCTGAGCAGGGTCCATGCCAGGGAGGAGCCTGCAACTGAGGTACATGCCCTTGACCGGAATCAAACCCAGGACTCTTCAGTCCACAGGCCAACACTCTATCCACTGGGCAATACCTGCCAGGGCAACAATAAAGATTTTTTTAAAAAGAAAAAACAACCCTGGCCAGTTTGGCTCAGTGCATAGAGCATCAACCTGCAGACTGGAGGGTCCCAGGTTCAATTCTGGCACAGGCCTGGGTTGTAAGCTCAATCCCAAGCAGGGGAAATGCAGGAGGTAGCCAGTCAATGATCCTCCCTCATGATTGATGTTTCTATAGCTCTATCCCTCTCCCTTACTCTCTGAAATCAATGAAAATATATATATTTTTTAAAAAAAACAAGAAAAATCAAATATTAAAACTCAACAATAAGAAAATGATCGATTTTTAAATGGGCAAAAGACACTTCTGCAGAGAAGTTATACAAATGGCAAGCAAGCATATGAAGTGATACTTCATATGTCATTAGTAGATTGCAAATTAAGACAATGAGATAGCACTATATACTGTACCTATTAGAAGGGCAAAATCCAAAATGCTAACAACACTCAAATACAGGCAAGGATATGGAGCAATAAGAACTCTTATTCACTGCTGGTGGAAATGCAAAATGGTACAGCCACTTTGGAAGACAGTTTTGCAGTTTCTTACAAAATTAAACATTTAAAAATAATACTTAAAAAATTAAACATCCTCTTATGAAACATTCCAGCAATCACACTCCTTGGTATGTACCCAAATGAGTTGAAAACCAAAGTCCACACAAAAACCTGTGTGGGGGCCTGATGTGGCGGGATCTCCCTTTTCTGCATCCCGCACGCAAAGAGAGATGAACGAACCGGTTCTAAGTGGAGGTGGCCAGGGGTTGAGAAATATTAGAAATAAAGAGAGAAGACACAGAGATAGATTTTAAGTTGGGAGCTGGGAGGGCTGCAGAACTCCTCTGCTGGAGAGGCAGACTGACCACCTCCGGAGCCACACAGCACCTCTATTTATTCTCCAATCCACCAAGGGGGTTTCACAGGAAAACAAAGGAGCCTGGGAGGGCCCAGGGCCCACCCACTCTTTCCTCCAGAACATCTCCACACTCCCAGGGCAGGAGTGCAACTGACATGATTCTGCCAATATCCCGGGCCCAGTCAGCAACAATCTAAAGAATATCCAGGTGTCTTCCCATTTGGTCTTCTACAAACCTGCATACAAAGAGTTATGGCAGCTTTACTGATAATGTCAAAACTTGGAAAGTAACCAAAATGTTCTCAGTGGGAGAACGAATAAACTGTGTAGTACATTCAGACAATGGAATATATTCATTGCTATAAAAAAAAAAAGCTATCAAGCCATGAAAAGACAAAGGAAGGAAACTTGAATGTATATGACTCAGTCAAAGAAGCTAATCTGAAAAGACTACATACCATATGATTCCAACTACATGATATACTGGAAAAGGCAAAACTATTTAAACAGTAAAAGGATCAGTGGTTGCCAGGGGCTAGAGGAGAAACAGGGATAAAGATGTGGAGCATAGAGGATTTTTAGGGAAGTGAAACTATTCTGTATGATACTATAATAGTGGATACATGTCATCATACATTTGTTCAAACCCATAGAATGTACAGTGCCAGGAGTGAACTCTAATGTACTAGTAAACTAGGGACTTTGGGTGATGATGATAAGTCTAAGTTCATCTATTGTGACAAATGTATCTATCACTCTGATCAGGATACTGATGGTGGGAGAGGCTGTTGCTGTGTGGAGGCAGGGGTATATGGGAACACTATGTACTTTCCATTCAATTTGCTGTGAACCTAAAACTGCTCTAAAAAATAAAGTCTAAGATACATGCAAAAAAAATAAAAATAGACCATTTTCTTATGCCATACTAGTATACAAGAATAAAACTCAAATGGATTAAAGACTTTATTGCAAGACTCAAAACCATAAAACCCCTAGAAGAAAACAGGCAGTAAACTCTCTGACATCTCTTTTAGCAATACTTTTTCTGATACATCTCCTCAGCAAGGAAGACAAAAGAAAAATAAACAAATGGGACTACATAAAACTAAAACAGCCCTAGCCAGTTTGGCTCAGTGGATAGAGCGTTGGCCTGCGGACTCAAGGGTCCCAGACACAATTCTGGTCAAGGGCATGTGCCGGGGTTGCGGGCTGGATCCCCAGTAGGGGGCATGCAGGAGGCGGAGGCAGTCAGTCAATGATTCTCTCTCAATCAATGATGCTTCTGTATCCCCCCCCCCTTCCTGTCTGAAATCAAAATATATTATACAAACAAAAAAAAAAACTAAAACATTTTGCACAGCAAAGAAAACCACTAACAAAATGCAAAAAACAACCTAGTGAATGGGAGAATATATTCGCCAATATACACCTGATAAGAGGTTATTATCCAAAATTTATACAGAACTCATACAACTCAACACCAAAAAAACAAAACAAAACAAAAAAACCAAAAACAACAACAAAAACCCAGCTAAAAAATAGGCAAAGGATCTAAATAGCTAATTCTCCAAAAAGGACATATAGATGGCCAAGAGACATATGAAAAGATGCTCAACATTAGTAATTATCAGAGAAATACAAATTAAAACTACACTGAGGGGAAAAAAAACCCTACAATGAGATATCATCTCATACCTGTCAGAATGGTGATCATCACTAAGTCAACAAACAAGAAGTGCTGGTGAGCATGTGGAGAATAGAGAACCTTTGTGCACTGTTTGTGGGAATGCAAAATGGTGCAGCCACTGTGGAAAACAGTATAAAGCATCCTCAAAAAATTAAAAATGAAAGCTTTATGTACCACCAATTTCATTTCTGGGTATATATTCAAAGAAACCCAAAACACTAATTTGAAAGAATATATGCACCCCTGCATTCACTGCAGCATTCATTTATAATATCCAAGATATGGAAGCAACAGAACTGTTCATCAATAGACTAGTAGATTTTTTTAAAAAGGCTGTGGTAGAGAAAAAACCAAGATGGCAGCATAGGTAAGTGCTTAACTGCAGCCTCACTCAACAATTTCAAAAAATACAACTAAAATATAAAGTGGACATTATCCAGAACTACAGGAAAGTTGACTGACTGGAAATTCCACAACTAGAAGGAAAGAGAAAACAAGAAGGAAAATCAGAGGAGCTGTAAAAGCCTAAGGAAAGCTGGCAGAATGGGATATCTACAACTAGAGAGAAGGAGAAACGCCGTTGCCGCCATGTGGAGTTTAAAGCTGCAGTGGAACCGCCTCCGCTCTCAGTGAGGGAGGCCCAACGAGAGCAGAGCTCCCCCCCCCCGGGGGAGGGGGGCACCTTGGAGCCCGGCCTCCACGCCTGCAGCCTTCCTGGCCTGCCCACCGTGGGAGCGAGGGAGCCAGCGCCAGGCCATGGCTGCGCCTTCCACTCGTGGCCCAAGCAAGCCCATCGCCCGTCCATCCCCACCCCCCCCGCCTCTGGGCCTGGCCGGAGCCTCCGCCGAGCCCCTGAGAGCCAACGCCAAGGCAGAGCAGACCTACTTGTGGAGCGTGACAGAGGACCAAGAGGTTGTACCCAGAACACTCTTTGCGGCCAGGGACTCTAAACACCTAAACCCGGGGGACTCTGAAAGCCTGAATGTGTGAATGAGAGCAGCAGAGGTTACTATGGCGGAGTCGGCCGGGGCCTCCCCATTCTTCCCCCTCATTGTCCTCCTGCTCACCGGCAGCGGGCCTGGGCCCCAGGGGATCCAGGATAAGAAAACATCGATCAACGGACCCAGAGGAGCCATGTGACCCAGGAGAGCCGTGTGCCCCAGGGGAGCGGTGGGACCTGGGGAAGCCGTGGGTTCCGGGGGAGCAGCGGGACCCTGGGGAGCCGTGTGTCCTGAAGGGGCGGTGTGAACCAGAGCAGGAGCTGATTCTATTCCTGTGGTCCTGAGAAATTTGGATAGTCTGCAGCCATTTCCTACAGAACACTCTGTTGTATTTCCCTACAAAAACAAATGGGAGAGAGTGTCCCACTTGAAATTCAAATACGAGAAAAAAAAAAAAAAGAAGAAAAAAATCTGAGGAACAGAATAAACGTGAATATAATAGAATCAGGGGAAAATAAAGGGAGTGGACTGATAATTACCAGGGCGATAAGGGGGTAGGGAAGCAGTAAAAGACTGGATTAAAATCGTATAACCAATGGATGAGGACAATGCGGGGGAGAGGGGGTAAGGGCAGAGGGTGCGATGGGAACTGGGTGGTAGGGAGCTTTGGGGGAGAAAAAGGAGAAACAATTGTAATAATCTGAGCAATAATGATTCATTAAAAAAACGAAAATAATAAAAATGAAAAAAAAGCTGTGGTACACATACAGAATTAGAATACTACTCAGTCGTAAAAAAGAATGAACTCTTGCCCTGGCAAGGTAACTCAGTTGGTTGGAGCACCATCCCATATACCAAAAGGTTGTGGTTTTGATTCTCAATCATGGCACATACCTCGGTTTCAGGTTCTATCATTGGTCAAGGTGTGAATGGGAGGAAACCAACATATGTTTCTCATATCTATATCTCACTCCCTTTTCCCCACTCTTCCTCTTTCTTTTTTTGAAACATATGTTTATTGATTTCAGAGAGGAAAGGAGAGGGAGAGAGAAAGAGAAACATCAATGATGAGAAAGAATCATTGATTGGCTGCCTCTTGCACACCCCCAACCCGGGCACATGCCCTTGATCAGAATCAAACCAGGGACCCTTCAGTCCTCATGCTGACACTCTACCCACTGAACAAAATTGATAGGGCTCCCTTCCTCTTTCTAAAAACATCCTTGGGTGAGGATTTTTTTTTTCTCAGAAAGCTTTTAATATTTCACCATTACATAAAATGTTTCCTTTGGATTTCTGCTTTTTGTTTTGGCTTTAGGTCCTTTATCAGATTAAAGACTTTCTCTTTCATTCCTAGTTTGCTATGAGGTATTTTTCTTATCTTAATTCATAAATAAGTGTTTAATTTTCATGAATTCAGGAAAAGCATTTGATATGATTTTTCCCTCCTTTTTTGTTTGTTAAATGAGGTGAATTATGCCAATTGATTTTTTTCAAATGTTATACTACTCCTGGTTGTGATGTATTATTATTTAAAAAAATATTACTTGATTCAATTTGTGTGATCTCATTTGTGGTAATGAGATGGTAATTTTCTTTTCTTGTAATTGCCTTTTTGGGTTTTGGTATAAAGATTACACAGGGCACAGTTAAATTGGCAAGTACACTCTCTTTCTCTATCTTCAGAGAAACTTACATAAGACACATGTTATTTCTTTCTTAAATATTTAGAAGAATTCCCCAGTGCAGCCATTTTAGCCTAGGAATTTCTTTTTTTTTTTTTTAAGTGTGCATCTCTTTTTTTATTTTTTTTATTTTTTTTATTTTATTTTATTAAGGTATTTTCTGTGTACATAGTTTACCATTGCCCCCCCTCACCTCCCATTTATGCCCTCCCTCCCCAGAGTTCTGTGTTCATTGGTTGTACTTATGTCCATTCATACCAGTCCCTCGGTTGTTCTCCTATCTCCCCCCAGGTCTCCTTCCCCTCCCCCCTGTCATTTGACAATCTGCTTGTTTTATGGTGACTATCTCTGGACCCCATGAATAAAATCTGCTCCTCATTTGGCAGTCTGCTTGTTTTATGGTGACTATCTCAGGACCATATGAATAGAGTCCGCTCCTCCTCTGGTTTTCACCGCCCCTTTGCCTGGGTCCCACTGCTTCCCCTGGGACACTCGGCTCACCCGGGGCACTCGGCCCCCTGGGACACTCGGCTCACCCGGGGCACTCGGCTCACCCGGGGCACTCGGCCCCCTGGGACACTCGGCTCACCCGGGGCACTCGGCCCCCTGGGACACACGGCTCATCCGGGGCACACGGCCCCTCTAGGGTGTTGGGGTCGCATACTGGAGGCGCCGCGCCAGCTCCTTGCTAGCATGGGGGGCAGGCTGGGACAGCTGCAGTTGGGCTGAGATGGTTGCAGGCGGGGGGACCACCCCCAAAGGTGTCTCATTCGGTGTGGGAGCGGAGCAGCTGCAGACATGGAGGCTAAGTTCTGAGGTCGCCCACTCCCTGAGCCCAAGGCGTGGTGAGCTCTGTTCTTGGTGGATTTCCTTTATTCTCGGCGGCAGTGGCAGGTGGCGGTGCCAGGTGCAATATTGACGGTCGCTCCTGTGGTTCAATTACCACTGTAGTTTTAAAGTTCACATGGTGGTGGTGGTGAGAGCTTCGGCTTGGCCATGTGGCATCGGAGGATGGGCTTGCCTGGGTGGCTAATGGAAGGCACCGTGCCATTTCCTCACCAGCGCGCTCCATTTCCCTCCCAGCATGGTGGGTGTGCTGGGAAGATTGTGGGCGGGCTGTGATGGCTGCATGGGGAGAGTCCGCCCTCAATGGTGTCCTCTTTGTTGCGAATGTGGAGTTTCTGTGGATGCAGAGGCTAATTTCTGAAGCCACACTCTCTATGAGCCAGGTGTGTAGTGAGTTCTGATTTCAGTGGATTCCCATTCTTGGGGGCGGCGGCGGGGGCGGCAGCGATGGCAGCGCCTATGGCTCAATTTCCCCTGCAGTTTTAAAATCTGCGTGGTGGTAGTGTCTGATGCCCTGGCCTGGCCATGCGGCAGCGGAGAGAGGACTTTCTGGGTCTGCCCATGGAAGGCGCAGCGCCAGCACAGCGTGTGCGAAGGCCTGGCAGAGCAGGCCTCGGGCGGTGGCGGAGAGTCCCCGTGATGTCCCAGTCTTTCAGACTTAGTGGAACGCTTCCCCTGAGCCAGGACAAGCAGCACCACCACCACAAATATTGGCCACCTCAGCGCTGCCCCTCCATAGGTGACAGTAGGGGCATCCTCACCTCGGTAGGTCCTCTGAGGATTTTTTTAAAAATAAATCTTTATTGCTCAGATTATTACAATTGTTTCTCATTTCCCCCTCCCATAGCTCCCTTCCACCCGGTTCCCGCCTCACCCTCTGCCTTTACCTTCCTCTTCCCCCTCTCTCCCCTGCATTGTCCTCACCATAGGTGTATGATTTTATTTTTTATTTTTTTAAACATATTTTATTGATTTTTTACAGAGGAAGAGAGAGGGATAGAGAGCTAGAAACACCGATGAGAGAGAATCATCGATCAGCTGCCTCTTGCACACCCCCAACTGGAGATGTGCCCACAACCAAGGTACATGCCCTTGACCGGAATCGAACCCGAGACCTTTCAGTCTGCAGGCCGACGCTCTATCCACTGAGCCAAACCGGTCTCAGCAGGTGTATGATTTTAATCCAGTCTCTTTCTGCATCCCCCATACCCCTTTCCCCTGATAATTATCAATCCACTCCCTTTCTTTGCCCCTTATTCTATTATATTCACCAGTTTATTCTGTTCCTCAGATTTCTAATGCACTTGATTTTTAGATTCATTTGCTGATATATATATATATATATATATATATATATATATATATATATGTATTTGTTGATAATAATTTTTATCTTTTTCTTCTTCTTCCTCTTCTTAAATAATACCTTTCAGCATTTCATATAATACTGGTTTGGTGGTGATGAATTCCCTTAGGTTTTTCTTATCTGTGAAGCTCTTTATCTGCCCTTCAATTCTGAATGATAACTTTGCTGGATATAGTAATCTTGGTTGTAGGTTCTCGCTATTCATCACTTTGAATATTTCTTGCCACTCCCTTCTGGCCTTCAGAGTTTCTGTTGAGAAATCAGCTGATAGTCCTATGGGTGCTCCCTTATAGGTAACCAACTGCTTTCCTCTTGCTGCTTGTAAGATCCTCTTTTTGTCTTTTGCCCTTGGCATTCTAATTATGATGTGTCTTGGTGTTGTCCTCTTTGGATTCCTCTTGTTTGAGGTTCTGTATGCTTCCTGTACTTGTAAGTCTATTTCTTTCACCAGGTGGGGGGAGTTTTCTGATATTATTTCTTCAAATATGTTTTCAGTATTTTGCACTCTCTCTTCTTCTGGCACCCCTATAATTCTGATGTTGGTACACTTGAAGTTGTCCCAGAGGCTCCTTACACTATCTTCAACTTTCTGGATTCTCTTTTCTTCTTGCTTCTCCAGAGGAGTGTCTTTTGGCTCTTTGACCTGATTCTTGTGTTCCTCCATTCTGCTGTTGAATCTCTGCATAATATTTTCTATTTTAGTCAGTTTATATTTAATTTTTAGTTGGGTCTCATGAAATTTATCAGCCTTTTCTAGGAAATTCTTGCATAACCTTAAAACCATGGTTTTGAACTCTATATCCTCCATCTCTTTCGTTTCAGATCTATTTCCTTGTCTTGGCATTTTCGCTGCTTCCAAGAGTTGGTATGTTGGCTTTGTGTGCTTGGTGTCCTATATGGCCCAGTGGATCAGCCTCCTCAGTTACCTGAGGTAGACACTCTTGGTGCTCCCCTTTGTGGACTGCGTGTACAGCCTTGTTGTAGCTAAGACTTTATTGTTGTTGGTATCACTGGGAGGAATTGATCTTCAGGCCAATCAGATGTGGGAATCAGCTGTGTCTACTCTGGGATACCTTCTTTATTGGAGACAGTCTTATGGGATCAGACTTGCAAAGTTGCAGAAGCCTCTGTGCTCAGCTTGAATGGGGCGGAGTCTCAGGGCTGAGCTGACAGTCTTGGCTTCCTGTCATCCCTGCTCTTGTGCACTCGCTTGAGTTTCCACCTGACCTCTGCCCTCCACAGCTCCCCTGAGTTTCCGCCTGACAGTCCCAGATTCCCTGTGCAAGAGCGTGGGTGCCCCAAGGGCTCACCCAGAATTGGGTTGGGTCTCTGTAGTCTGGAGCTTCTGACTCCTTCTGCTATGGAGAGGCCACAGCAGCCTCCACGGTTGGACCTCTCTGCTCACACTCACTCACGCTTGACTGTAGGCCCTGCCCACTACAGCTCCCAGCTCCCCCGGTCTCCCAGTCTCTGAGTCTCTGGGTGCCTTTCTCTATAGTCCAGACTCCACCCATATGAGCCTGGGTCCACAGGGTTTCAGCCGGGGTTGGGGTTCAGTACAGTTGGAAAGGGTTCAGTGAAATCGGGAATTTCTCCCCTCCCACCAGCCAGGCATTCGGGCGCACTTCCTCTCTGCACACGAGCATCTCCCTACCTCAGCGCTTTGCAGCTCTCAGTCCGATCTGTGAGCCTCTCTCCTTCTTTCTAGTTGTAGATTTCCCATTCCACCAGCTTTCCTATGGTTTTGGATGAAGTCCATTCTGATTTTAGTTGTTTTGGAAATTGTTGTGCGAGGTGGCAGCTTAGATGCTTATCTAGGCCACCATCTTGGTTCTCTCTTTGGGTGAGGATTTTTTTAAAAAGAATAAAATCTTACCTTTTGCTACAGCATGGATGGACCTGAAAGGTATGAAGCTAAGTGAAATAAGTCAGTTACAGAAAGACAATAGGATCTCACTTATATGTAGAATCTAAAGAACAAAGATAAATGAACAAACAAAATTGAAACAGACTCATAGATGCAGAAAACAGACTGATGGTTGCCAGAGGGAAGGGGATTTGGGGGACTGGGTAAAAAAAAGATGAAGGGATTAAAAAATACAAATTGGCCAAAACCGGTTTGGCTCAGTGGATAGAGCGTTGGCCTGCGGACTGAAAGGTCCCAGGTTCGATTCTGGTCCAGGGCATGTACCTTGTTTGCGGGCACATCCCCAGTGGCGGGTGTGCAGGAGGCAGCTGGTTGATGTTTCTCTCTCATTGATGTTTCTAGCTCTCTATCCCTCTCTCTTCCTCTCTGTAAAAAATCAATAAGATATATTTTTTAAAAGGAAATACAAATCGGTAGTTACATGGGGATGTAAAATACAGCATAGGGAATATAATAGAATTATAATAACTGTGTACGGTGCCAGGTGGGCACTGGACATATCGAGGGAAACAAGTCAGTCTAAGACTAATTACATGGCAATCAGTTTCTAAAATATTTGCTGCTAGTATTAGTGGAGAGAAATGTTGCACCTGCATGTAAGGCGCATAAGGGAAATGAATGCAACATGATTATAGTAATCAGTCATTAGAAAACACTGTAGTTTGTTCTTAATAATTATATCTAACAGGATATTGTAGAAAGTTATGAAATTGTTATCAAAACATTTCTTACATATCATTATACTGGCTGGGCTGCAAAAATATTTGTTGTGAGCCACATGTGGCCCACACCCATGAATTTGACATGCTTGTTGTAAAGTATATGATTGTCTAACCACTATGTTGTACACCTGAAACTAATACAAAATAATATTGAATGTTAACTGTAATTCAAAAATAGAATTTGAAAAAAAAGAACCTCTACCAAATATAACCTATTAAAAATGTTTTTTAATTGAACAGAAACTCAGGGACCTATAGGATAACAACAGAGAATCTAATGTGATTGAAAAATTACTCAAAGTCTGGCTCAGTGTGGTTCAGTGATTGAGGGCTGAGCCATGAACCAGGAAGTCATGGATCAATTCCTGGCCAAGGCACATGCCTGGGTTTTTGGCTTGAACCCAAGTAGGGGGTGTGTAGGAGCAACTGATTGATGTTTCCCATTCATCATTGATGTTTCTATCTCTCTGCCTCTCCCTTCCTCTCTGAAATCAATTTAAAAAAAAATATATATATATATATATATATATATATATATATATATATTTATTGATATTTTACAGAGAGGAAGGGAGAGAGATAGAGAGCTAGAAATGTCGATGAGAGAGAATCATCGATTAGCTGCCTCTTGCACACCCCCTACCGGGGATGTGCCCGCAACCAATGTACATGCCCTTGACTGGAACTGAACCTGGGACCTTTCAGTCTGCAGACCGACGCTCTACCACTGAGCCAGACCGGTTTCAGCTTAAATCAATTTTTTAGAAATGGAAAAAAAAAATGAATGAAGATAAGATAATCCCTGGCTGGTGAGCTCAGTGGTTAGAGCTTCTGCCTGTACACTGGAGGGTCTTGGGTTCAATTCCAGTCAAAGGCACATACTGGAAAATCAGAAAGGAACAATAAAATAAGCAAAACTATGGGGAAATACAATAGACTTTCTTTGTCCTATTGCATTGTCTATTATGTTTGAAGGTTGAAGCAAACATTAGAAAACTAATGTGGTTCTGAATTCATATAGAGGACATTTAAGACAACTGAATTGTGAAATGGGTGAGGGTAAAGGGATGAAAAAGGAGGTAAGGTTTTTATGCTTCACTCAAACTGGTAAAATGGCAATATAATAGATTTTAGCATGTGTGCTCCTGCCTGCACACACAGACACAAATGTACCAAGAGTAACCATTAAAAAAGTTATACAAAGAGATACATTCCCACACACTACAGATAAATCACAATGAAATTCTAAAAAATGTTCAAGTAACCCAAAGGAAGGTAGGTCAAAGAAACAAAGAAAATAACACAGAAAGAACAAACAGAAAACAAAAAATTAAATGGCAGACTTAAGCCCTAAGATATTGATAATTACCTTAAAAGTAAATTATCTACTATTATATACTAGTATGGCAATTAAAAAACAGAGACTGGCAGAGTAGATTTAAAAATATGACCCAATTAGAGGTAAAATCTCAAAATATAATGATGTTGGAAGTCAAAGGATAGAAATACAACACACACACACACACACACACACACACACACACACACAATGCAAACATTAATAAAGAAAAAGTAGTGGTTATATTTATATCAAATAAAGTATATGTTAGAGCAAAGAAAATTACTGGAGACAGAGAGGGGCAATGCATAATGATAGAAGGGTGAATTCACCAAAAATACAAAGTGATCCTAATTGCTGATTTGCAATAAAGGAGCAAAATACGTAAAGAAAAACCTGATAAAACTGAAAGAAGAAACAGAAAAAGTGAAAATTACAGTTGGACACATCAATACTCTTCTGTTAACAATAAATAGTAGAACTGGACAGAAATAATATAGACGAGTTGATAACACTATCAGCCATCAGGGGAATCTAAACAACATTTATAGAACACATCACCCAACCACAGCAGTATAAACATTCTTTTCAAGTGGCCATGGAACATATGTCAAGATAGAATAGATTCTAGACCATAAACAAACCCCAATACATTTAAAGGAATTGGAATCAGATGGAGTGTATTCTACAACCACAAAGGAATCAAAGTAAAATTTAGAAAGGTAACAGGACAATCTGTTGGAAACCAAACACTTGGAAACCAATAATTCATTCACTTATCAATAATTCATGAGCCAAAGAATCTCAAAGAAATCTAAAAGTATATATTAAACAGAATGAGAATAAAAATACAATATATCAAAACATACGAGAGACAGTCAAAGTAATACGGAAAAGCAGATTTATGGCACTGAATGCATACATTAGAAAAAGACAAAAAGTCTGAAATCAATCATCAAAGCTCCTACCTCAAGAACCAGAAGAGTGACCTACCACCAAAGCAGGCAGAAGAAAGAAAAACAGAGCAGAAATCAATGCAATTGAAAACAAAAAATGGGGAAAATCAATTAAACAAGTTGGTTCCTTGAAAAGACCAATAAAATTGACAAATATATAACAAGACTGACAAAAATCCCACACAAACAAAAAAGAGAGAAAACACAGATTACTAATATCAGGAATAAAGCAGGAAATATCACTACAAATCTTGCAGACATAAAACACTAATAATGTAATACTACAAACAACTCCACACACAAAAGGTGGAATGAAAAAATGAAAAAATACTTATGTGAAATGAAAAAATTCTTTAAAAACACAACCAAAAAAATTTATTCAATATGAAATACAGTATGATTAGCCCTATAGCTGTTAAGGAAACCATTTTTAAAATATATTTTGATTACAAAGAGGAAGGGTGAGGGCAAGATAAATAGAAACATCAATGATGAGAATTACTGATTGGCTGTCTCTTACATGGCCCCCGACTGAGGATTGGGCCCTCAACACAGGCATGTGACCTGACCAGATTGGAACCTCAACCTCCTGGTTCATAGGTCGACCCTGAATCACTGAGCCAAGCTGGCCAAGCAGGAAAACATTTTCTTATTTTAAAATTCCCCAAAATGTTGCCGAGGTCGGTTTGGCTCAGTGGTGGAGCGTCGGTCTGCGGACTGAAGGGTCCCGGGTTCGATTCCGGCCAAGGGCATGTACATTGGTTGCGGGCACATCCCCGGTAGGGGGTGTGCAAGAGGCGGCTGGTCGATGTTTCTCTCTCATCGACGTTTCTGGCTCTCTATCTCTCTCCCTTCCTCTCTGTAAAATATCAATAAAATATATTTATAAAAAAAAAAATTCCCCAAAATGCAATCTTTTGACCCAGGTGTTTTCACCAAACATTGAAAGAATTAATATTGGTTTTAAACTGTCTTTTCCAGAAAAACTAAAGAGGGGGGAACACTTCCAAATTCTTTTGATAAAGCTAGAATTACCCTGATACCAAAACCAAATAAAAAAGTACTAAAAAAGAAAACTACAGACCAATATCTGTCATTAATGTAGATGTAAAATATTAGCAAATAGAATATATCAATATATAAAAAGAATTTTAAACCATGATCAAGTGTAAGACTAGCTCAAATATTGACCATAAATCAATGTAATCCACCATATCAACCTGCTAAATAAGAAAAATAAACAGTTCAATCAATGCAGAAAAAATAACAAAATTCAAGACCATTCATGTTAAAATCTCTCAGAAAAAAATAGAAACAGAGAACTTCTTCAACTTGATAAAGAGCATCTACAAAAAACCTATAACTATTATGATACTTAATGGTGAAACTGAAATGCTTTCCCCCAAGATCCAGAACAAAGCAAGGCTGCCTGTCCTTACCACTATTATTCAACATAGTGCTGAAAGTTAAAACCAATGCAATGAGGCAAAATAGAGAAATAAAAGGATATAGATTGGAAAAGATAAAATAAAAATGTCTCTATTCATAGATAACATGATTCTCTGGGCATAAAATTTCAAAAATTCTACACACAAAATAATATTTCCAGAAATATTAAGTCAGTTGAACAAGGTCATCTAATGCATGATAATTATATAAAAGTCTACTCTATTTCTATATACTAGAATAAACATGTGAACACTGAAATTAAAAATATAATACCATGAAAAATACCTCAAAAATTGAAATGCTTACATGTAAATCTAACAAAATATAAGGCAAATTTATGTGCTGAAAATAATGAAACACTCAGGAAGTAACACAAGGAAAATCTAAATAAATGGTGATACATATCCAGGTGTCAATTCTCCCCAAATTGATACACAGCTTTAACACAATTCCTATGAAAATCACAGCAAGACTTTTTGATAGACATAAAAAAATTATCCAGAAATTTATATAGAAAAGTAATTTGAAAAAGAAGAATACAATTGAAGGAAAGGGTCTACCTAATCTCAAGACTTATTATAAAGATATAGTAATTGAGACTGTATGGTGTTGGTGAAAGAATGGACACATGGATCAATGGAACAGAGCAGAGAACCCAGAAATAGACTCACACCAATATGCCGAACTGATTTTTTACAAAGGTACAATGGAATAAGCATAGACTTTCCAACAAACGGTGCTGGAGCAATTGGACAACCGTAGGTTAAAAACTGAACTTTGACCTAAGCCTTAGACAAAAATGAACTTTACATAAAAATAAAACAAAATGGATCGCAGATTTGAATTTATAACATAATGTAAAACATTTTTTCCCCTAAAAAACAGCACAAAATCTTTGGAATCTAGCGTTAGACCAGGGATTTGCAACCAGTGTGCTGCAGGAGTTTCTAAAACATGCAATACCCAACTATTTAGTCAGGGGTACTGATCTCTTTTCCCTTAGATTTTCAAATAAAAAATGACAATAGCTAACACAACAATAGCTGTCTGGTATGATGAATGAAAATTATGCATATTTTTGTCAGATCGGCAAAATATATAATAATATGTTTTTGGTGGTTGCAGAATTTTAGCAATTAGTTTATGTGTACCATTAGATGAAAAAGATTGAAAATTGTTGGGCAACACAAAGACATTTGCCATAATAAACTGAACCCATAGAAGGAAAAATTGATAAATTGGACTTCATCAAAATTTAAAACTTTCACTCTGAGAAACATCAGGTAAAGAGATAAATGGACAAGTCACGGAGTGGGAGAAAATATTTGCAAACCACTTATCCAACAAAGAACTATTATCTAGAACACTGTTTCCCAAAGTGTGGTACGAGTACCCCCAGGGGTACAGGAAGAGTTTGGTGGGGGTACGTTTTGCACTGGAGTTTGGTGGGGATATGCACTGCACCGTGCTTAGCTGCACCTAATTCTACGTTCTCATGAGTCAAGTCAAGACAGTCTTGTGAGGCGTGAGATGGTCCAATGTGCAAATAAATGTTATTTATAAATATAACTTTTATTTATATTTTATTATGAATAATTTTATTTTCATTTATTATTATTTTGTGTATGTACCAAAAAATAAATATATATTGATTGTTATTAAAATACATCCATTTTTTTTTGACGAGAGGTACTCAGCATTATGAAAATTATAGAAGGGGTACACCATATGTCAAAAGTTTGGGAAACACTGGTATAGAATATATTTTTTTTAAATCTCAAAACAAGCAGAAACCGGTTTGGCTCAGTGGTAGAGCATCGGTCTGCGGACTGAAAGGTCCCGGGTTCGATTCCGGTCAAGGGCATGTACATTGGTTGTGGGCACATCCCCAGTGGGGGGTATGCAGGAGGCAGCTGGTCGATGTTTTTCTCTCATCGACATTTCTAGCTCTCTATCTCTCTCCCTTCCTCTCTGTAAAATATCATTAAAATATATATATTTTTAAAAATCTCAAAACAACAGTAAAATAGGCAAATGACATAAGCATTTTACCCAAGAGGTTATGGCACAGAGGGTAAATGAACACATGCAAAAATGAACATCATTACTTATTAGGAAAATGCAAATTAAAACCACAGTGAGATGTCACTACAGAATGGCTAAAATACAAAAAGAAAATGATAATACCAAACGCTGGTGAGGATGCAGAGAAACTGGATCCCTTAAACACAGCCAACTCTGGAAAATAGTTTCTTTTTTTTAAAAAAAATATATTTTATTGATATTTCACAGAGAGGAAGGGAGAGAGACAGAGAGCCAGAAACGTCGATGAGAGAGAAACATCAACCAGCTGCCTCCTGCACACCCCCCACCGGGGATGTGCCCGAAACCACTGTACATGCCCTTGACCGGAATCGAACCTGGGACCCTTCAGTCCGCAGGCCGACACTCTACCACTGAGTCAAACCGGTTTTGGCTGGAAAATAGTTTCTTAAAAAAAGTACACATACACTTATGGGCATTATGGGCAGTTGCACACTTGGACATTTTCTCCTAGAGAAACAAAGACTTATGGTCACATAAAAATCTATATATGGATGTTTATAGCAGATTTATTCATAATAACACCAAACTGGAAACAACCCAGATGTCCTTCAACAGGTGCATGGTTAAAGTACAGTACATCAATATCACAGAATACGACTTAGCAATAAAAAAGAATGAAATATTGATATGTACAACAACTTGGACAAATTTCTACTTTCTTCATTTGTCCCAAGGGGGAGGTTGTCTCAAGGGCCTTCCATTTCAGGAATTCAAGTTACAGATGATCAGGGTAGGACAGGATGAGAACATATTTGAAAGAGCTAGGGCTTTAAAATTTTTAATGTAAAAATTTTAGAACTTTTAAAGATTCAAGAACAAACATAAAGAAGTGCTTCTTGGGCATTCAATAGAGCCCATTTTGTAAGGTGGGAAAGAAGTTTAGGGAAGGTACATTCAGTTGGTACAAACCAAGAGTTCTGCTAGTTGCAGTGAATCACTTTAAGGAGAGTGGTTGTGGCCTTTTAAAAGTGAGATGGGACAGGGTGGATTTGAGACCTAAACTGAAAGGACTTTCTGTTCCCAGGAATGTAAGGAAATGCCTTTGTTCTAATACACAAACTTAATGGTTCGCTGGTCAAGAGACCTGAAAAATTGGAAAACCCCACATTGCCTCCTGGACATTAGGAGTTATGGGAAGTCCCACGTTAGAGCACTTTCAGCTGTTGGTATAATATTTGTTATGTAATTCTCAAACAGGACAAGTGTTTGCATTGTGTTCAAGCTTGGAAATAAAGTAAAGAGTAGGATAAGGTGACCAGATTTTAACATTGTAAAGCGGGAGGGCGGGGGGTGGTGGTTCTTGATTAAAAATTTGGTCTATATGTTAATAGCATGAAAAGACATAAGTCCTTCTGCTAATGCTAATTTATTTTCTTCGTCCCCATAAGTTGTTTTCCCAAAAAAATTCCTGTTTTTTGGAGGAAGATGCAGCAGTATTTAAATATATTTTATGTTTCTGTGTCTCCAAGTGCTTTAAAATATCATTCTTCCCGCCATGCAAAATAGAAAATTCACCATTACATTTCTTACATTTTACCATGTAATCACTTTTGTTTTGTTTTTTTAATAAAAGGAAATTCACTTCTTAGATCATCACTGAATTTGCATCTTCTTTTCTTACTCATTGTTAAAAATCTAAAACAATAATTTAAAATTATATTATAAATTATTATATACACATGCTTAAAAACACAGTAAGTAGGTACATAATTACATGAACATATTTTTTAGTTTATAAATTAATTTGATTGTTATAAACTATATTTTAAAATTATTTAAATATTAATCCTATATTTCTTTCTAAATAATAACAATACTAACTTGTATTATTTTTCCCCTGAATTTGCTGTAAGTCGTGTCACTTTCAAGGCCGGTGCTAGACTTTTTGCCACCACTATAAAATATAAATAATACGAGTACTGTCTGCTAAATTCAAGAAAAGTTATGTATTTATGAAATAAATAAATAAATAAATAAATTACCTAAATTATCTGAATAGCTGATTTGTAATGACATCACTTGTTTAACTAGCTTACTAGCACATAGTACGATGTGTATCGTCTGAGAAACAATTAAAAAATGTTTTCATCGTTGCCAATCCCAAAAAATGCCATTCATCGTTCATTAAAGCCAAACAATGGTGGTCGAATTCTAACAAATGATCAACAATGCGAACTTTGATAATCAGTTCTCGATAATCTCAACAATTATTTGTTATTATTAAAGTTTAACATTATAAAATTAACAAAAATATTATAAAATTCATATCCTGGCTAAATAGCCACATGGCCGCCGAAAACCCCGTATATTCCCTTCCCGTTCTCCCACTGTTGCCTAGTTTGTCGTGCATTCTTTCCAAAACTCGGGACTTTTTTAAAACGCTGTGGCACGCGGGACAAATTGTTAAAAATCAGACGACCCCGAAAGCGACCCCGAAACCGCCAAAACCGGGACGTCTGGTCACCTTAGAGTAGGAGTTTATGAAAAATTCTACAAGCCCAGTTGCTGCGTAAAACCTGCAAAGGCAGAATCCCGTACAAAACCTGCAAAGGCAGAATCCCGTACAAAACCTGCAAAGGCTGGATCTTACAGGCCTCGGTTCAAACCGAGCTCCAAAATGGAAACACCTGTTGCTATGGTGTCTAATAGGGGCAGGTCTAGGGTCTCTCAGCAGCCAATCCCAGTGCCAGCGTCTTGGGGGCGTGGCCATGTTGAGACAGTGGCCAATGGCAGAGAGGATAGTGAATAGTGGGCGGGCAACCAGGGTCTTGAACAGAAAAGTCCGCCACTGGAGGCTGAGACCAACGGTTAGAGCAGTTGGACTGAACCGTAGCCGGTCCTCTCGCCAAACGTTAACCACCATGGAAGATCTGCAGCTTGAGTATCAGCGGCTAAAACGTCGCCACCTCCGTGAGAAAAAAGAGCTGCAGGATCGCATCCAGGCCATGAAGAACTCGGTTCCTAAGAACGACAAGAAGAAAAGAAAGCAGTTGCTCCTCGACGTGGCCCGCCTTGAGGCCGAAATGGAGCAGAAACAACAGCAGGAGCTGGAGGTGTTCACAGAGCATTCCCCTGCTGACAGCAACCTCGATTCCATCACTGAGGGTCTGGCCAAGATGGATCTCGAGAACCGGCCTCCTTGCCTCTTGAGGGCCCAGAAAAGGCGCGAAAGAAGGGCGGCGCTCCAGAGAGAGCGCCAGAAGATGGCGGCCGACGACGAGGAGGCCGAGTACCTGGCCGGCTATCGCCGCGATGAGGAGGAGAGGCTTGCCGTCATCCTGGGGGCCAAGAACCTGGAGATGAAGGAGATCCCGGCCGACAGCCACTGCCTGTACCGCGCCGTCCAAGACCAGCTGTCGTTCTCCGTGACCGTGGAGAGCCTGAGGGGCCGCGTAGCCGACTACATGCGGAAGCACGTCGACGAATTCCTGCCCTTCTTCTGCGACCCCGAGACCGGAGACGTCTACACCCGCGACGACTTCTTCAACTACTGCGACAACATCGTGCACAACGCCTCGTGGGGAGGCCAGCTCGAGCTGAGGGCCCTGTCGCACGTCCTGCAGAGCCCCATCGAGGTGATCCAGACGGAGTCGCCCGTCCTCGTCATCGGGGAGGAGTACACCAAGAAGCCGCTCACCCTGGTCTACCGGCGCTACACTTCCACCTTCGACGACGGGGAGCACTACAACTCGGTGAAGCCGCTCCAAACCGGCGCTGGCGCCGCGGGGGGCTTCTCCCCGCTGTTCTTGTAGTCCGGAGCCGGAGCCGTCGCCGGAGCTGCCGCCTGATCTCAGTAGGCTCTGTTGTTTCCTTTGCCTTGCTCTGGTTTTTCTTTTCTTGGTTTTATTCAAAATTTAACCGCGTTTCCACCTGGTTGCTCCTCCTCCCCCTTCCCCTCTGTGCCTCCTTCGCAGGGTGGGGAACAGCAGGGGCTCGGTACAGGGAAGGGGTCTGTATTCCTGTTTTGAAAGTTCTAACCCTTAAGGGGTTCTGCCTCCCTGGCCGATAAGAGTTGGTTATGTTATAAATAATTTGGGGGTTAAAATGGAAAACTGGGTTTGATGGCGTTCCCGACTTGGGGAAAAGCAGTTTAGCTTAGAATCTTCAGATTGCTCGTGAATATACTGGATTGCTTAGATAAACTTGGTGTTTGTGTACTTGAAATGCTCTGTGAATGCCTTTGGCCTAGTTTTTGGCGAGGAGGAGGGGGGCTGTTAGACGTTACTTTTTTTCCAAATGACTGTACATGTTGAAATAATCACCTATCTCTTGTCTTCAGTAATGTTGAAAGTGCTTCAGGGTGTCGTCTGCCTATGCTATTGCCATTCACTGCTGCCGGTTGAGATCGTCTCCTTTAAGAGGACTTCTATGAATTCCCCGGAGAGGCTGCCTTCCCGGGGGTTTCTGTCATACCCTGTGTGTATCACCATAACGTGTTGTTTCCCTCGGGTAGTTGGTAGAGCCTTTGGAGCAGAGTATGCATATTTATATCCTAGCAGCTAACAGCGTGGCTGGCATATAATAAATAGGTTCTCAATAAATATTCAGTTGAATCAAATGCCTCCTGCTTGCTTACGGCGAATCAAGTCTGCACTCTCCTGGCTGACTGTATGTACATCCTCCCTAAGGTAGGCCAGCTTACGGATTCAATCTTGCTTCTTTTTACTTTATTAGCACATCAAACCCTGTGTCCTGTTCTTTTAATTCCCAGGGCCTAGCATTCAGATAGCACGTAATGAATGTGGAAAGAAGGAAGGAAGGAAGGAAGGAAGGAAGAGATTTCTGCCAAGTCACACAGCTACTCAGTAGAAGAGGTAGGATTCAAATGCAGAGCGCCAGAGTATTTTTAAGTGCTGTACCACATTTCTCAGAGTTGGCTATGGAAGAATTTAAATCTTTCATTTAATGCAAGCTCCATTATATTGGAGTTTTTCCTTTCATGGCTTACTGAAAACTTGACACTACCAGGTAAATTCAAATATCAAAAATACTTTGTTAAAGGTAGTTTGAACACTTATGGATTAAGTAATTATTCCATAAATTTGGGCAAATTACACTATACACAATTTGATCTTACCTGGTGTTATTGCTGGCATTACAGATACAAATAACAGTATTACTCAAGATAAAACAGCAGTAGATCCGCTAAAGTCAAACAAAGGATGCCCCAACTGCCAGCTAAGCACCTCGATTCAGATGGGCAGGAAAAGGTCTACCTTAACATTTCTTTCATGAATCACACAGTTATCCAAGATAACAAATCTGTGTTAAGATCCTTACGGAACAAAAGAACAGCTGTCATCTACCAGTGAAGTCACATCAGGAAATATTTGAAAGGTCATCTCATTTCTATGGTCCTGCGTAGATTAATTAAAATGCCTTCTACATTCTGGACTCTCGTTTTTCCCCATCCCAGCTCGCTCTAAATACTGTTGCCCAGTTTATCTTAGCTGTGTGACCTTGGGCAAGTCACTTAACTTCTCAGGGTATGTTTCCTCAACTGCTGAAGGAGGAGGTTGTGCCAGATTAGTGCTTTTTATATTGTTACTTCGAGCTCTTGAGTCCCTCAGACACCCAGCCTTGGTGTTGTGGGTGCCACTAAGCAGGTTAGGGGAAAGATGGGCTGAGTTGGCATGGCAACTCAGAGGGGTCTCCATCTCTGGCAGAGCAACCCTTTTGAAATCACGGCCTGTCTAAAACTTGGTTTGGAAAAAAAGAGTTCTGCTACAACAAAAAGTGTAAGTCCAATTATACTTACACTAGAGGCCTGATGCACGAAATTCGTGCAAGAGTAGGCCTTCCTTCCTGCTGCTGTGGCCACTGGCTTGCGTCCAGCACGCAGGACCCGGGCTGCCCTCCGGCTGCTGGCAGGCACCTGGGACCCAGACTTTTCCTTTGCAGCCTCGGCTTCCTCCAGAAGGATTTCCAGTCTAATTAGCATAGTATGCTTTTATTATTATAGATGATTTCTAATGGTCCTTCTGGTTCTCCTAAATTACGATTTTATATAAAATCTTCTATATAGCCCTAGCTTTTTTGGCTCAGTGGATAGAGTGTCAGCCTGTCCTGGGTTGGATTCTAGTCAAGGGCACAGGCCTGGGTTGTGGGCTGGATCCCCAGTGTGGGGTGTGCAGGAGGCAGCCGATCATTGATTCTCATCATTGATGTTTCTCTCTCGCCTTTTCATTTCCTCTCTGAAATCAATAAAAATATATTTAAAAATTTTAAAAATCTTCTATAAACAATAGGGATTTAATGTGATAAAGTGTTAATATACAGAAACACAATAAACAACTAATTTATATTATTTTTTACTTAATAATCTTGGTATCTCAAAATAAGATGCAATGCAATGCTTATAATGACAATTTAATATGCACTCTGAAAGTAATTGGCAACTCCCATAAAGACTGTCATTTTGGAAGCCATAGAAAAAATGGCTCACAAAATTCAGGACCAAATTCAAATTCTGCTTTTTTTTTTTTTCTTTAGACAACAGTAAAGTTATACCTTAACCCAAGCAAATGCAAATGAACAAATTTTCTTTAGTCTCACAATTACTGAGTTTCCAAGTCTCCTCCACAAGTACTACCTTATTACTTTGTATTCCTGCCCAAGGCTAACCCTAAAAGTTAAATTTATTAGTCATTAGAGGTGCCAGACAAATAAAACACTAGATAATTAGCCAGTCTCCCTTCCTCTCAGCTAAAGTGAGGGGTCTCAAGGGGAGGTTTATTAGAATCATCTGGGAAGCTTTTCCAACCTATACTTAGGTTCCATTCTCCTCTCCCTCTTGCAAAGCATTGCTTTAGCCAAGGACTCCATTCTGCCCCACATAAAAGGACCTGTCCATCTTTTTTTATTGATTTCAGAGAGGAAGAGAGAGATAGAAACATCAATGATGAGAGAATCATTGATCTGCTTCCTCCTGCACGTCCTCCACTGGGAATCAAGCGTGCAACCTTGGGCATGTGCCCTAGGCCAGAATTGAACCTGGAACCCTTCAGTCCGAAAGCCAACGTTCTAACCACTGAGCCAAACCGGCTAGGGCTGTCCATCTTTTTAAATCCAGCTCAATTTAAGATTGATGGAGTAAAAACAATAGAATTTGGAAGACTCTGGCTTTGTCACAACTGGCTGGGCAAGTCACTTAACCTTTCTGGTGTCAGTTTTTCCTCTGATTTTTGAGGTCCCCTTCCAACTTTGAAATTCTATGATAGCAAATCATATCTAAGAAGCTTTCTGAATTCTTAGCATACAATGACTTGTCATTTCTTAGTTTTCTAACAGCCTGTGCAATGTTACACATCACCTAGTTTTATACTGTCCTATATTGCCCTCTAGTTGTTTTTACATGAAATTTTTTTCTTTCCAACTAGATTTAGTTTAAAACCTTATTTTCCAGGTCAGAAAATAAGCTTATTTATAAGCTTATGTTCTACTTATCTTAAATCTACTAGGACAACTCGGGTGTATCTTAAGGCAATCAGTATATATATATATTTATAATGATTTGTTCAAAGCAATGACACCCCAAATTATATTTTTACACCAGCACTGTCCAATAGAAATATAATGTAAGCCACAAATTGTGAGCCCAATATGTAAATTTAAATTTTCTAGTAGACACGTGAAAAGACAAGTGAAATTAATTCTATTTTTTCAAGTTTAGTTATTTATTTACTTATTTATTTTTTAAATATTTCATTGATTTTTTACAGAGAGGAAGGGAGAGGGATAGAGAGCTAGAAACGTCGATGAGAGAGAAACATGGACCAGCTGCCTCTTGCACACCCCCTACTGGGGATGCGCCCGCAACCAATGTATATGCCCCTGACCGGAATCGAACCCGGGACCTATCAGTCCGCAGACAGATGCTCTACCACTGAGCCAAACCGGTTTCGGCTGAAATTAATTTTAATACGTTTAACCCAATTTATATAAATAACAGCATTTCAACAACGTAGTTAGTGTAAAAATTATTTATTCTTGTTTAGTAATAACTTTCCAAACTCCGGTGTCTGTTTCACATTTACAACACATCCCCAAAATAGACCTTCAAGTACTCAGTAGTCCCATGTGGCTAGTGGCTATGTATTGCCACTGAGCACTTACTCCATCAGTACTAACTGGGCTAGCCAGAGCATAGCGGAAATTAATGACTCATTCTAGTAACGGATATACACAGATCTGTAGATGCACAGAACTGTGCTTGGCTGGGACGGGGGGGTGGGGGGGGGTGGGGTGGGGGTGGAGGTATCAAGGAAGGTTTCACAGAGGAAAACTTTTGAAAGGCAGTGTGTGGGTCCTCCTCACCTCACAGGGTGACCTGAGGCGGAAACGGGCGAGAAAGGATTGGGTGGGAGGATGCTGGAGCTCCAGCTGCGGAGGGACTCCAGCCCCAGGCGCTCAGACCGGCGCTTCCCTAGCGGGGTTAGGCGCGCGGCGGACCGGCTCCGGGAGGCGCGCCGCTCGCGCTCGGTACCCAGCCTCGCCGCAGCCGGTCTCTGTGCCCACGGAGCTTCCCAGCCCAGCCTCCGCGACGAGGAGCCAGTCGCAAAAAGGGCTGAGCGTTTTTGCTCGCGCGCGCGCGCTCGTTTTTCTGTGACGCCTCCTGCAAGTTAGGACAGCCCGGTCAAATGAGCCCGTGGAAGCGGTTGCCGGGGCAGCAGACAGATGCTTGCGAAGGTTCCACGGGCGCTTCGGCAACAAAGGGACTGCTGGACCGAAGCAGCGCCCCTTCCGCTTTCGTAGGCTCTCCGGAGCCCAGCAGCTGTGAGTAACCCCGGAAGTGAGGTCTTCCGGGTTCCTCCCTCCCTCAAGATGGCCGCGGCCGAAGAAGAAGAGCTACCGCTGCCGCGGCTACCCGAGCTGTTTGACATCAGCAGACGGCTTCTGGACGAAGTGGAAGTATCGAATGAGCCCACCGGCTCCCGGGCCGTCCAAGAGAAGGTCTTGAAAGGACTCCAGCACCTTAACCAGGCCGCCGAAATGTTAGCGCAGCTCGACTTGTTCAGGTATGGGGAGAGGGTAATAGCTGACAACGTAGGTAATAATGGTTACCAAGGGTGGGGCCTTTGGGCCCGGGTGGAAAAGACTAAGACTAACGGCCTTTCGTGCCTACCTCCCATTGTGATCTTCTATACATTGTTTACATTCGCTACCTCTCTTCCCGAGTAGTCAATGTCCCACGATTTTGTTACATAGTATAGGCTGTTGACGGATGGGTGTGAGCGCTCAGCCACTTGGAGGAAACCAAGCCACTGTTCCCCTTGCCTCCTCCCTTTGCCTCACTCCCACCCCAACCCTTCCCACCCTCAGGAAGCAAGGGCCATAGTTTTAATGCCCAGCCAGGCTTCACAGCCTCCTCTGCTTTTTTCCAGCAAAAATGAAGATTTGGAAGAGATTGCTTCCACGGACTTGAAGTACCTGATGGTGCCAGCATTTCAAGGAGCCCTCGCCATGAAACAAGGCAACGCCAGCAAGCGCTTAGATCATTTGCAATGGGCTCGAGAACACTTTTTAAACTACTTATCTCAGTGCCAGCACTATCATGTGGCAGAGTTTGAGTTGCCCAAAACCAAGAACAACTCAGCTGAAAATGACACAGCTAGTTCCTCCATGGCCCATCCTAGCCTCGTTGCTATGGCATCTCAAAGACAGGCTAAAATAGAGAGGTGGGTCAGTAATTATAATTTGAAAACTGCCCAATGGCAAGTGCTGTTGCGCAGGGTGCATGTTTTTTTTTTGGGAGGGTGCGGTGGGGGGGAGGGAAGGTGGACAATGATATATGTCACTCTTTTCATTTTTATTGAGCATAGGCCCTGGTGCTAGCAAACTCTACTGAGTTTTTCAAGAATCCTCTCCCCCTTTTTTTTTTTTAAATATATATTACAGAGAGGAAGGGAGAGAGATAGAGAGCTAGAAACGTCGATGAGAGAGAAACATCCACCAGCTGCCTCCTGTACACCCCTACCGGGGATGTGCCTGCAACCAATGTACATGCCCTTGACCAGAATCAAACCTGGGACCTTTCAGTCCGCAGACCGATGCTCTACCACTGAGCCAAACTGGTTTCGGCAAGAATCCTCTACTTTTGTTGAGATGATCATTCCTAACCATTAGACTCCTTATGGTTGCCAACAGCAGCAAAGTAGTTTAGCAGATGTCTCCCAGTCTCTCCCACATCACAACATGGTAATATTTGTATAGGACCGTGGGGAAAATATCTCTGATGGGCACAGTATCTTGTACTTGTAGTCCATTTACAATCCGTTGATTGAGAATCTGTTCCAACAGTACTGCATCAGGTGTGTAACATCCTGAACTAATCTTAGCCCTGGCATAGCTTCTTCATGTAACCTTGAACAAATTGCTTGCTCTCAGTTTAGTTTTTGTCTTTGTTTTGTTTTAACGTATTGAAAGAATGTTCACAGAGTCTAGGAACCATGCATACAGTCTGGTGAGGAAAAAAGGCATAAAAACAGTATCAACATAAAATGATGTGATAGGAAGATGTACAAGGTACCGTGAGAGCAGACCGGAGAGGCACCTAACCAAAGAGAAAGCAGAAAGAGGAAGGCTCCCTGGAAGAGGTTACTCTTATGATGAGTTGTTTAAGGATGAATAGGAATATTATCTAGAAGATGAAAGGAGGGCATTAGGCAGCACAGATAGCATTACTAAGATATAGGGGCATTAAAGAGCTGTGCTAGGTTGGAAATGTGTGGTGGGGAATAGCTAATCAGTTAGATGGTGTTAGAATGCAAAGAGGGTTGTGGATAGGGGGAAGGAACGATGCTCAAGAATGGAGCATTCAGACCTAGGGGGGCTTGGAGTGTGAGGAAGTTAAAGGTACAACCTCAGTCAACGATTAACGGAATAATGAGGGGATTTGTGGTCTTCGCCCTGGTGCCGTTTGTCATACCCTGAGGGGTCCAGACAAAGGGAAGTTACAAATTACCCTGAAGTTCTACAGTTACATTATCTTAGATACAGAAAGACTAAGAGATTCAATAAAGAGTTGATCTTTGTCAGAGAAGATACTGGCCTAGGACATGACTACCCACTATAAGCTGCTTTTTAATTAAGAAGTTTTAATTTCAGACCATCCTTTGTGGTTACTTTAGGTCTCTTAGTTTGCAAGACTGCCTTGCGGGCATTCCCGGAATTAGTCAGATTAGTGTGTGGCCCCTTTTCATCCACACAGCTTTGTGGAGAAAACAGGGAGTGCTCAGAACTGGTTGGAGCGATTGGGAAAGTTTTAGAAGGTAACAGGATTTGCCATAAGCCTTGAAGGATGGTTAAAAATAGAGATTACAGGTTTTCCTGAACGGAAAGGTAATACCCATAGTAGAAAGTTGGAAAAATAGAGAATATTTTTAAAATTAAAGTAATTCTTAATCCTAGCACTCAGAGATGAACTTTTGTTAACTTTCTGAATGTTTCCTTTTAGATATGATGTAATAAATTTGGAATAACTGTATATATAGTTTTTCATCTTTTTTTTAACCTAACATTATATTGTGATCATTTCCCTGTGTCTTTGGAAACCATGATATTTAATGGCTACGTAACATTTCAGCCCATAGATATACCATAAGTATTTAATCTTTTATTGTCAAATACTTAGACTGTTTATGTTTTGGGCTTTTATTTTTGATATTCTAAATAATGTTAAGAACAAACATCTGTTTTTATTATTTTATATGTTTTTATTAATTTTAGAGAAAGAGAAAGGGAAAAGGGGAGAGAGAAACATTGATGAGAGAGAAACATTGATAAGCTGCCTCTTGCATGCCCCCTATTGGGGATTAAGCCCAGAATGAAATCAGCAACTTCTTGGTGCATGGGTCAACACTCAAGCACTGAGCCATACTGGCCAGGTCAAACATATATATTTTTAAAATTTTTAATTTTTCCATCACCATTTATCTCCTCTATGCCCTCTTCCACCTCCAGCCCCCACTCTCTACCCCCTTAACCTCACATCCCCGTCTCCTGCCATCACCATTCTTGTCCATGTCCATGAGTTCTCTTTTTTTCTTTTTTGCTCAAACAAACATCTTTAACTGCATCTGTCACACAAATATTTATTGCTTCCTTAGGATAGATTTCTAGAAGAACCGGTGACTAGATCAAAAGTTTTAAATATTTTAAGACTTTTTAAAAAATATTTTTATTGATTTCAGAGAGGAAGGAAGAGGGAGATGGATACATCAATGATGAGAGAGAATCATTGATCAAATGCCTCTTGCACCCCCCACACTGAGGATCAAGCTCGCAACTTGGGCATGTGCCCTGACCAGGAATTAAACAATGACCTCCTGGTTCATAGGTCAATGCTCAACCACTGAGCCATGCCTGGATATTTTAAGACTCTTGATGGTAACAGTGTGTTGCTTTCCACAGTAACAAGTTGCAGAGTGTGTCCCACTGCACTGATATTGAATGTTAACACTTGGAAAATCCAAATGGCCAAACAAAAGTATTTCATTGTTTTGGTTAGCATTTCTTTAGCTAGAAAGCTTGATCTTTGAACATTCTCTTTATATGCCTGACAGATGAGATATCAACATGTTCTTTTAGACTCATACTTCCAGCACCCTACATCAGTGATTTTCAACCTTTTTCATCTCGTGGTAAACATAAAATAATAAGTAAAATTCTGTGACACATCAAAAAATATACTTTTTGCGGATCTGACAAAAAAAATAGGTCTAATTTTGATTTGTTCACACCAGGTGACTATTGTTGTATTGGCTATTGTCTAATATTTTTATTTGACAATCTAAGGGAAAAGATGTCAGTACTCCTGACTAGTCAGGTATTTCATGTTTTAAAAAGTATTGCAGCACATCAATTGAAAATCTCTGTCCTACATGGATGTTTCATAGACATCTCAAACTTAACATGCTCTTAATTGAACACTTGGCTTCTTAACCTGCAAATATCCCCCCACATCCAAGACTTAACGATCTTAATAGTTTTATCACCATTTACCAGGTGGTTAAGCCAGAAACCTAGAAGTTAGCTTCAGTTCGTCCCTTCTAAATCTCCACATCCAGTGGAGTCTTCAGGGCCTGCCAGTTCTAGCTATCATGTCCTGCTTCTCTCCATCTCCATTATCTCATACCTTAGTCTAGACCACCAGCATCTCTCACCTGAAATAGCCAAGCCACTAACAACTACAAGGCCCTGCATGATCTGGTGCCTGCCTCTCTCCAGTCTCATTGTGTATCATGCTCCTTTTGCTCAGTAGCCTTTCATTCTTTGAACAGTCCCAGCTCCTTCTAAAGAGTCTGTTTTTGTTGTCTTTGGCATGGAATGCTCTTCATTGATTTGTCTTTCTACCCTGCTAGAATGTGTGCTCCAGGAGATCAGGGGCCATTTCTCTTTTGTTCACTGTGTTATGTTGACTACGGGGCCTGCCATAGAAAGTGCTCAAGAAATATTTATTGTTAACAAGTAGGAGGAACAACATGAGCAAAAGCCCAAGGCAGTCTGAGGTATGTACAGGGAATGGAGAGTAGTCTGATTTGGCAGGATCTCAGAGGTCTTCATAATAAAGTGCTGTATATAGAATATGGAAATGGAAGAGAGAGGCAGAAAGAAATGTTAACATGCTGTAGTAGTACTTAAACTTGGAAGAGGTAATAAAAATGGTTACAGCTATCAGAGACGTTACTTTTGCAAGAAGCATTTCCATTAATAGAAAACTTATTGTTCAGATACTTAGTTACTTTTTGTAGGTCCTCCCTCCCCCACCTCACAACTTTACATACTGAGGCCATGCCACATAAAACACCTCTCTCTCAAAACCTTTTTCTTCACGTATTCTCTCTACTCTAATTCCCATCTTTGAGGAGTGAGTGTAAGTTTGATTGATTGACTGCATCTCATTCTTTTGATAGAAATAGAAGAGTAGTAGCGAGGTAAGCAATAAATTTAATTTTAGATTTTTTAAAATATGTTTTATTGATTTTTTACAGAGAGGAAGTGAGAGGGATAGAGAGTTAGAAACATAGATGAGAGAGAATCATCGATCAGCTGCCTCTTGCACACTGCCCACTGGGGATGTGCCCGCAACCAAGGTACATGCTCTTGACCGGAATCGAACCCGGGACCTTTCAGTCCTCAGGCTGACGCTCTATCCACTGAGCCAAACCGGTTTCAGCTCTAATTTTAGATTTACTGAATTTAATTCCAAAAGAGACAACTGGATAACCATCTCCACAGGCAGATGAAAATATATAACTAAAACTTGTCAGGCAATTTTATTACTAGTGCTAAAAATTTAGGTGCTTTGGTGGGTTTGTATAGTTTACCAAGGATAAAACCTTGGGGACAAGTTAAGGGAGAAGGAAGAGAAATGAAAAAGCAACCCGAAGTAAGAAAGTGATTGAACAAGGTACAGATAGAATTACTTGTAGAAGCCTGGGGAAGAGAGAGCAAAAGTCATGTCCTTGAATCTTCTCCCTACCTATCATGCCCTCCTCTCCCATATTGTAACACTTAGTTTATGGTTCTAATAATAACTATTAGAGGCCTGGTGCATAAAATTCGTGCACGGGGAAGGGGGATGTGTATCCCTCAGCCCAGCCTGCACCCTCTCCAATCTTGGATCCCTCTCACAATCCAGGACTGCTGGTTTCCAACTGCTCGCCTGCCTGCCTTCCTGATTGCCCCTAACCGCTTCTGCCTGCCAGCCTGATCACTCCCTAACCACTCCCATGCCAGCCTGATTGATGCCAAATTGCTCCCTTGACAGCTTGTTTGCCCCTGTAGGCCTGGTCACCCCTAAGTGCCCTCCCCCGCAGGCCAGTTTCCCCCAACTGCTCTCCCCTGCAGGCCTGGGTCCCCCTCCCCCCCAACTGCCCTTCCATGCAAATCAGCTGGCCCCCACCCATGCACCAGGCCTCTATCCAGCTGGTCTCCCCCAACTTCCCTACTCTGCCAGCCTGGTCACCCCTAACTGCCCTCCCCTGCGGGCTTGATCAGCCCCAACAGTCCTCCCTTGCAGGCCTGGTCCCTCCCAACTGCCTTCCCCTGCTGGCCATCTTATGGTGGCCATTTTATGTCCACAGGAGAGCAGCCATCTTGTGTGTTGGAATGATGTTCAATTTGCATATTAACTCTTTATTAGATAGGATAGAGGCTTGGTGCATGGGTGGGGGCCAGATGATTTGCCCTGAAGGGTGTCCCAGATTAGGGTTGGGGTTCCCTTGGGGCATGGGGTGGCCTGGGTGAGGGGCCTCTGGTGGTTTGCATGCCAGTCATGCCCCCTGGCAATTCAAGCAGAGGCCATGGTATCTGGGATTTATTTATCTTCTATAATCGAAACTTTGTAACCTTAAGCAGAGTGGAGGGCAGGGCAGGCCAGGATGAGCGAGAAGCTTGCCTTCCTCCATTGCCAAGGGCAGCTCAGCCTCCTGCTCTCTCCAGCTCCTTGGCTGCTGCCATTTTTGTTGGGATTGATTTATCTGCTATAATTGAAACTTTGTAGCCTTGAGTGGAGTCCAGGGCTGGCCAGGGTGTGCAGAAAGCTTGGCTTCCTCCATGGCCAGGGAAACCCAAGCCTCCTGCTCGCTCTGTAGCCACAGCCATCTTAGTTAGGTTAATTTGCATAGTCACTCCTGATTAGCTTGTGGGCGTGGCTTGTGGGTGTAGCAGAGGTATGGTCAATTTGCATATTGCTCTTTTATTAGGTAGGATCTTATTCTCTAGACTTGAAATTCCTAAATGTCAGAGTCTGACTACTTGTATCTCTTGTATCCCAATTGTATCACTGTATTCTTGGTGCCCAGTAACTGGATTATAGTAGGTACTTGAGTTGTCTTTGGGAGAGACAGAGTGGTCTTTGCGAAGATGGAAGCAATGTGGTATAGCAGAAAAAGCATAGGCTTTTTAATCAGACAAACCTAGGGTGACCAATTTCTACCACTTAATTAGTTGGGCATCATCTAGTCCTTCCTAGACTCAAATTTTATTATTAGCTAACAATATTCATATTACATTTCTGCTTACAAAGCACATTCATGTGATCCTCTTAGTGACTCCACAAAGCAAATATCCCCATGTTAGAGATAAGGAATTTGGCTCTGAGAATTGACATGTCCAAGTTACAGAGCTAGTAAGTGCAGGCTAGGATTGAAACCTAAGTCTTCTACTTCCCAGTTCTGGTGCCGTTTCCACTCTAGCATAGAACAAAGAGATAGAATATGTTTGGGGGAAGGTGTGTCTAGGAAAGGGGAATGGCACCAATAGAGTGAAAAATTGTAACTGTTAATGATGGAAGGTAATTGTTAGGGTGAGGCATGGAAGAATGTGGGTGGGGGTAGGATTTGTAGCAAAAGTGGAATGGTAAAGAGATGGCCTTGGCTCCTAAAGGTAGCATTAGCCCCTTATGGATGAGAGGAAAGGTGAAACTACAGAGATTTTTTAAACTATGTTTATATTGATTTCAGAGAGGAAGGGAAAGGGGGAGAGAGAGAGAGAGAGAGAGAGAGAGAGAGAGAGAAACATCAATAATGAGAGCGAATCATTGATCAGCTGCCTCCTGCACAGCCCCCACTGGGGATTGAGCCTGCAACCTGGAATCAAACCATGATATCCTGGTTCATGGGTCAATGCTCAACTACTGAGCCACACTGGCTGGGCAAGAAAGTTTTAAGGTAAAAGGAAAAGTTGGATTTCAGGCCATCTGGTGTGATGGTGGCACGGGATCCACAAAAGATGAACAAAAGGATAGCTGACAAATTTCTAATTCATTAGCTCTCTTCAGCAGCGTGGGAACTGGAAAAGGGAACAGTGAAAGTTGTCCAGAGTCAAAAGGGTGATAGGCATTGGGGTTCCTAGGGTGATAAGGGAGTGTTTTCATGTAATGGCTTACCATTATAAGAAAAGTGCATATCTATAGAATTCTGTATAAAATTTTAGAATGTTATGTAGACCACTGGCGGTCCATGAGGTCCGAAAGGTTGGCAAACGCTAGTCTGGAGTCCACGCACACAGCCAGAGTGGACCATATAAAAGTTTTCATGTCACTCTATTCCTGTCCTGTAATCTATCCATCTCACTCGAAATATCGTGGCATTTGTTATGCTGGGTCTTATTCCCTACAGGGTTCTGCAAATTATGGCCCTGGCTATATATCTGAGCCTATTTCCTGTCATTCTTCTCTTGACACTAGCGCACTGGCCTCCTTGCTGTTTCTCAAACATGTTTGGCCAGTTACTCTTACAGCCAGGCCCTTTCGATTTGCTTTCCCCCCTTAGAACAAATACTCAGAGGGAACCAAAGTTTTGCCACCCTGAATCTGCCTTTTTGAGATATTGATTTTAAGCTGTTTTTTAAGAAACAAGACCTAGAACCTTTGATTCCCCCCGCCTTCCCTGCCCAAGAGATTCAGACAGAGATCCTAGGATGCAACTTTAGCCCTATTTAAATTAAGTGCGGTAAATGAGAGGGCTTCCAGCAGGCTCTTGGTAGTTAGGCACCCCCTGTGTCCCATTGTCTCTGAGTCTCCTAGCAAGGACTTACTCGCCATGCCATGCATGTTCCACTCTTCCTGAACTAGCAGTAAATCGCCCATTCTCACTTCTGAAATCTAATACCCCAACGCCACTCCTTTCTCCTTTGTCCAAAATTGTCTTATATACCCAGTGTTGCCTCACTGTCTTTTGAAATTTACACTTGTGTGAGTTCCCCATGTGCATGTATTAAAACTTGGTTTTCTCCTATAAAAAAAACAACAACACCCTTCCAGATATTGACATGCTTGCTTACCAATTTCTTGGAAATCTTTGCTCAAATGTAATTTCTTCAGCGAGGTCTCTCCTGATCATCTTGTAATATAATAGTACCACTACCTTCATGCCATCGCTTTATCCATTATACTTTGCTTCTTGCTTCTTCATAGCACTTATCACCACCTGACTCCTCATTTCTTTTTGTCTTCTCCCACTAGAACGAAAGCTTCAGGAGAGTAAGGACTTGTGTACACAGCTGTAGCTCCAGCACTGAGAACATTGCCTGTCACACAATAGGTACTCAGTGAATATTTGTTAAATGAGTGATAGATGAGAGTGCGTCCTGAGAAAGGGAGGCAAGGTGATTATGAGACTTTAAGTTTTATTAAGATGCATCAGAAGAGCTAGGAATGTTTTGCTCAGCAGAAAAGAAAAGATCATTTTTTTAGGCTGTTTCACAAGGAATTCCTACATCAGTGGCAGGTAAATGACCCCTAAGATCCTATGATTCTTGGAAGTTGCAATTCCCAAGTGGATATTACGTGGTACTAAACACCCAACCTAGTAAAGGTTGATATAAAATGACTAAGGCACTCCATCTCTAAAGAGGATGGGAGGAGTTGCTCAAATGAAGTTATATCTGTACTTCTCTGGCTTCAGATGTATTGCTCAGCTGCTGCTGATCCCTTCCTTGCCTTGTAGTCTTGAGAGAACTGTTGGCAAGTTCTTAAGTATAGAATCTATGCAGTTGCCAAAGTGGAAATTGGCGTGCTGACTTCCTGGTCACTTGCAAAGGTAAAATCTTACTGTGGCCTTCTTTTGAAGGAAAACCTCTTCATTTTTAAGTTCACGGGTAATGCTTTCCTGTGGAACAGATACAAGCAGAAGAAGGAGATGGAGCGTAGGTTGTCTGAAATGAAATCTGCTGTGGAAGGTGGTGAAGCAGATGATGAGCATGTTCGTGAGTATTACCTCATTCACCTTCGAAGGTGGATTGGAATCTGCTTAGAAGAGATTGAGAGCATTGACCAGGAGATAGATATCCTGAGAGGAAAAGACTCTTCAAAAGAGGTAAGTCTGTTCACTGCTGTATAATTTTTTTAAAAACTGCTATCAGAGATTTGAGTGTTCTATAGGACAACAATCAAATTTAAATGCTTTTGAATCTTCATAAAATCATTGTTGTTATTAAGTTCAGTGGAAGAAGGCTGAATGAAGGTTCACTCTTGGAGCTTTCTCTCTGGTTTACAGTTTCGTTCCCCAGTGCCTACTAACCTGTAACACACTTTTAGTCATTTATAATTTTGTGCCTCAGAGGAGGGAGATTTCCCTGAAGTAAAAATTGGTTTTGGCTCTGGAAAGTCATATCTGCTGAAGGAGGCATAGGGAGTTCGGCTTTTAATAAACAAAGGGAAAGAGGAATTGGATGGAAATAGAGAAGAAAAATGGAATAGGAGAGAGAGAAAAGAGCAGGAAGGAGATGAATCTCAGTTTAACCATACACAGTGATGCCCACTCACCCCTTTTGATCCTCTAGTGTGATCACAGCAGAAAGGTGGGCATACTGATGAGGAACCCCTGGTGTCTTACCGCTTTGGCTGTCTTTGAACATCAGGATCCTGTTTTGGAGCCGCTGCTTCAAAAGACTGGGCTCTGCTGCCACTTCCTTTTTGGTTCTGATATAAGAGAAATTGAGTTGAATTTATCAGCTGGTCACAGGCATTTATTTAAGTCCTCAGAGAAACCTTTTCCCAATTTGATTTGTAGTCATTAGCCCAGGAGCTTTTGCCTCAGGTAATACCTACCTTGTCCCTCACGTTAAAGGATCAAAGAATGAATAATCATGAGGCCCCTTGAGCATATCTAGCATATTTAAACAGTGTGAGACTGGACTCTTCTGGGTCCTCCCCTGCCCCTTTCTTTGCTGCTGGTTTTTTCTTTTTCTTTTTTAAAATATATTCTATTGATTTTTTACAGAGAGGAAGGGACAGGGATAGGGATAGGGCATTAGAAACATCAATGAGAGAAAAACAACTATCAGCTGCCTCCTGCACACCTCCTACTGGGGATGTGCCCACAACCCAGGTACATGCCCTTGACCGGAATCGAACCTGGGACCCTTCAGTCCACAGGCCAAAGCTTTATCCACTGAGCCAAACCGGTTAGGGCTGGTTTTTCTTTTTTTTCTTTTTGCATGCTCTCTCATTTGGTGTTGAGATTGGCTCTGGGAGTGATTGAGCTTGAACCAAGTGAATGCCTTTTCATTGACCAGGTTTTGTTTCTTTGTGCACCTGGATAGCCAGGGCTCCTTGAAACATTTCTATATAGCTACCGGTACATATGAAAACTGCTAACTCATTCTCCCCCTTGCATTTAGGAACATCCACTTCTAAAGTACCCTAAGGGGTTCTTGACGGTTAATAGCATAATTACAGGGTCATAATTGAACTTTAGCACTAAAGGCCAGGCTAAGGAAAGGGACTTAAAATTTATTGCAAGGGATTAAAATGGATCATTGAAAAAGCCTTTGGCATCTCCTTTGGAGGGGGGACATTTTATTTTATTTTATTTTATTTTATTTTTGTAATATATTTTATTGATTTTTTACAGAGAGGAAGGGAGAGAGATAGAGAGCTACAAACATCGATGAGAGAGAAACAACTATCAGCTGCCTCCTGCACACCCCCTACTGGGGATGTGCCTGTAACCAAGGTACATGCCCTTGACCGGAATCGAACCTGGGACCTTTCAGTCCGCAGGCCGATGCTCTATCCACTGAGCCAAACCGGTTTCAGCTGGAGGGGGGACATTTTAAAGCCAAACAATTTTTCATTAGTGGTGAGATGATTCCTGAGTGAGCTTTCTCTTTCTCTTCAGCAAGGTACTCAGGTATCCTCAAGAGAGCTAAGCAACCTCCATCATTAATATCTGCTGATAAGTCTCAGAGACTGATATGCAGGGAGTAACTGAATTTTGAATCCAGGGTTTTCTGAGCACCTGAAGACCTAAGAGGCTGTACAGTGGTGTGGGCAAAGGCAAATACACTTCTGATACTTAATTTCCTTTTTAGGCATCAACTTCTCACTCATCTCATCCGTCCAGGCCTCCAATGAAACCCTTTATTCTCACTCGGGATGCAGCCCAAGCCAAGTAGGTAGTACTAAAAAGTGGGGTGCCTTTGCAAGCCCCTTGCTTTTGTGGTTCATTTACAGTGCATGGTGCCAAGCAGAATGGGCATTATTAAGAGGGTATGGCTTTGCCTTGGAGGCTATTTTTTCATCAAAGGGATGTTATGTCTTCTAATAATTTCTGTATTTGGCCTTCAGCAGACATTTCCCTCACAAGCCTGACCTTAAAAGGATCTCCAAAGGAAACCAATAAAAATAATCTGTTAATTAATTAAAAACAAAGAAGAAAGGAATCAAATAGAGAATTGTACACTTTAAAATTTTTTCCCATTGCCTTCAGCTATAGTTCTTTTTTTTATTTTAAACATTTTTTAAAATATATTTTATTGATATTTTACAGAGAGGAAGGGAGAGAGATAGAGAGCTAGAAACGTTGATGAGAGAGAAACATCAACCAGCTGCCTCCTGCACACCCCCTACCGGGGATGCACCCGCAACCAAGGTATGTGCCCTTGACCGGAATCGAACCCTGGACCTTTCAGTCCGCAGGCCAACGCTCTACCACTGAGCCAAACGGTTTCGGCATCAGCTACAGTTATTAAAATGACGTTTGCCTATCTGAGTTCTTGAGATGCTTTTCCATAAGGTGCAGGAGAGTCTGCATACCTTTTAGACTCACCAAGTATAAGTACCCTTTTCACAGTCTTATCACTGCTCTATGGGGCATTGGCCTCTGGAATTGCTTATTGGGAGATTGTCCTGGGACCGTGGTGGGCAAACTGCAGTTCACGAGCCACATGCAGCTCTTTGGCCCCTTGAGTGTGACACGTCTACAAAATGCCACAGCCTGGGTGAGTTAGAAGTTTAAGTTTAAAAAATTTGGCTCTCAAAAGAAATTTCAATCGTTGTACTGTTGATATTTGGCTCTGTTGACTAATGTGTTTGTCGACCACTGGCCTGGGCTATTTATCATCTCATGAAAGACTTAAATGCCCCTTCCTGGATGCCTCTTTTTACATATCCTCACAGGAGTTTGCACAACTCCTCAGAAGATGCCTGGTTAGGGGAGGGAGGATAAAACAGACATAGGTTTTGCCACTAAAGAGAAGAGGCTTTTTAAAGTGCTATTTATGTTTTGTTTTCTAAATACACTGTGATTCTTGCAGAGTATTTGGAGCTGGTTATCCAAGTTTGGCAACCATGACAGTGAATGACTGGTATGATCAGCATCAGAAGTTGGGAGCTTTACCAGATCAGGGGATCGCGAGAACATCAGGTATGAAGGGCTGGGAGCAACGTAGTTACACTATGGTTCCTTATTCTCCAGTAATGAAAATTCTGACCAAGTATTGCTGTCCTTTAGGAGCAGAAGTAATCTGGACAAAGATTCTGAGTAACATAAAGATTCTAGGCAGTATTTTATTTCACTTAATAGTAAAATAAATAGCCGATGATTCTTGCAGTATCAGGGCAGTGGAGAAGTGTAGGTTTTGAACCTCTGCAAATATTATTATGGCATAGAACAAACTGAGCAATACGATAGTAAAACCAAAAATCCACTGATAGCAGTTCCGCTTCTGGTATTAGCAGAACAGGTTGTACTAGGCCAACACCTCCTATAGTTAACAGTTGCAAACTGGTTCCATTTTTAGTTTTTTGAGGAAACTCTGTACTGTTCTCCACAATGGCTGCACCAGTCTGCATTCCCACCAGCAGTGCACGAGAGTTCCTTTTTCTCCGCAACCTCGCCAGCACTTGTCCTTTGTTGATTTCTTGATGATTGCCATTCTGACAGCTGTGAGATGGTACCGCATTATCATTTTCATTTGCATCTCTCAGATAATTAGTGACTTTGAGCATGTTTTCATGTGCCTCTTGGCCTTCCTTCTGTTTTTCTAGGAATATGTCCATTTCTTTCTGGTTGTCCAGTTTGTTGGAATAGAGTTGTTCATAGTATTTTTTATCAATCCTTTGTATTTCGTCGGAGTCTGTTTTTATCTCATCTCTTTCATTTCTGATTTTGTTTATTTGGGTCTCTCTCTTTGCTTCTTCGTGAGCCTGGCTAGAGGTTCATCAATCTTGTTTATCCTTTTCAGAGAACCAACTCTTGGTTTTCTTGATCTTTTGTATTGTTTTTTTTTTTTATCTCTATATCATTTATCTCCACTCTGATTTTTATTATTTCCTTCCTTCTACTTACACTGGGCTTTTCTTGCTGCTCTTTTTCTAACTCTTTAGGTTGTAGGTTTAGGTACCATTGTTTGTATTGTTTTTTTGATCTCTATATCATTTATCTCCACTCTGATTTTTATTATTTCCTTCCTTTTACTTACACTGGGCTTTTCTTGCTGCTCTTTTTCTAACTCTTTAGGTTGTAGGTTTATTACCATTGTTTCTTTTTTTTTTTTTTTTTTTTTGCAGTAGGCTTGTAGAGCTATGAACTTGTCTCTCATGACTGCTTTCACTGTGTCCCATAGATTTTGAATTGCTGTGTCTTCATTGTTGTTTGTTGCCATGTTTTAAATTTCTACTTTGATCTCTCTTGTAACCCAGTCATTGTTTAATAGCATGCTATTTAGTATTTATGTGTTGGATTTTTTTAGATTGTTTTTATTGTAGTTGATTTCCAGTTTTATGCCATTGTGACATGAGAAAATGCTTGATATGATTTCTATCTTCTTAAATTTGAAGAGACTTTGCCTGTGACCTAATATATGGTCTATCTTTTAAAATGAGCCATATGCACTTGAGAAGAATGTATAATATTTGGCTTTGGGTGAAATGTTTTGAAATGTCAATTAATTCCATCTGGTCTAGTGAGTCATTTACGATTGTTGTTTCTTTGCTGATTTTTTATTTAGAGGATTTGTCCAATGATGTTAGTGGGGTATTAAAGTCTCTTACTATGATTGTATTGCTGTCAGTTTCTCCCTTGATAGTCTCCAGGAGTTTTTTGTTTTGTTTTTTATGTGTTTGGGTGCTCCTGTATTGGGCGCATGTATGTTTACCAGAGTTATTTCTTCTTGATGGATTGCTCTCTTTAGTATTATGAAGTGACCTACCTTACCTCTTTTTATGTCCTTCACTTTGAGATCTAATTTGTCAGATATAAATATTGCTACCCCAGCTTTTTTTTTTTCATTTCCATTCACCTGAAAAACCTTTATTCATCCCTTCATCCTCAGTCTGTGTGCATCTTTTTTTTTCTGAAGTGCCTTTTCTGTAGACAGAAGATATATGGGTTATGTTTTCTTATCCAATAACTTACCCTATGTCTTTTGATTGGGGCATTTAATCCATTTACATTTAAAGTTCTTATTGATAGTACTTTTTTTTCACCATTTTTATTCTTTACCCCAGTTTTCCTTCTTCTCTTCCTATTTCTTCTTTTTACAGCAGACCCTTTAGCATTTCTTGCATTGCTGATTTGGTGGTAATAAATTCCCTTAGTCCTTTTTTGTCTGTGAAACTCCTGATTTCACCCTCAATTTTGATTGATAGCCTTGCTGTGTAGAGAATTCTTGGATTTAGACCCTTCCTTTGTATGACTTTGCATATTTCATTCCATTCCCTTCTGGCCTGGTGTGTTTCTGTTGAGAAATCAGTTGTTATTCTGATGGGGGATCCCTTGTAGGTAACTTTCTCTTTCTCTGGCCGCTTTTAAGATTCTTACTTTGTTATTGGTGTTTGCCAATTATAATGTTCCTTGGCATTAGTCTTTTGGGGTTCATTTTGTTTGGGACTCTGTGAGCTTCTTGGATTTGTGTGGTTTTTTTCTTCCCTATATCAGGGAAGTTTTCTGTCATTATTTCTTCAAACAGGTTTTCTATTCCTTGTTTAATTTCTTCTTTTTGCACCCTTATAATGTGGATCCTTTTTCGTTTCATGTTGTCCCAAAGTTTCCTTAGGCTCTCCTCCTGTTTTTTTTAAGTTTTTTTTTCTCAAAGCTGTTCAACTTGGGTATTTTTCCCCACCTTGTCTTCTAACTCACTGTTGCGGTCCTCTGATTCTTCTAGTCTACTGTTGATGTGTTCTATTGAGTTCTTTATAGCAGTAATGTAATTTTTAACTTCTTGGGTCTTCATTTCCTCTTAGTTCTTACACATATTGTTGAATTTGTCTTCCATTCTTTTTATCCACCTTATGACCATTTCTCTGAATTCATTCTCTGACACATTGCTTTCCTCCATTTTATCTACTTCCCTTTCTGGTGATGCCTGCTTTTCTTTCATATGCGGGTTGTTTCTTTGTTTTCCCATGATCCCTCTTCTCTGGGTGTCTGGTTTTGTAGTTCTGTGTCTCCTCTGTTGATTTAAAGGCACAAAATATAACACACAAGGCACTGAACACAAATGTATTCACAATATGAATAACTCCAAATAAAGGTGACCACCAGAGAAAGGTGAATTAGAGGATAAGAAAGAAAGAAGCAGCATGATATAAAGGAGTGCAAAAATGAGATTGGGAAAAGCAAAAAAAAAGTAAGATGGAAAATAAAAAATAAGAAAGAAGAGGCGAAAAAACTCCAATAGAACAACCACTAATCCCTACAAATGCCAGCAAGAAATACCTAGAGATGAATGTAAACTACAAACAAAAACTAATATCAAACGAGGTGAGGGAAAACAGAAGCAAAAAACAAAAGTAAAAAAAAAGAAAAAGGAAAACAATCTCACAAACAAGCATAAAAAAACTGATCTAGTCAACAATGAAACAAATAACAAAAGGACAAAGAGAAAAAAAATTGGGATAGAGAAGAGAGAGGTGTGTATGGACTTGGAGCAGGGGGTTGGAAATTATATATATAAGTTGGGTGAAATTTTAATGGGGTAAAAAGAAGGAATAGGGAAAATATAAAGCAGGAATAGGGTAAGAGAAACAGGACAACAAAAGGGGAAAAGTGAGGAAGAAAGTGTTGATATAAAGGTAAAGCTGAGATAGTATAAAATGATGCTAAATGAAAAATGAAAATAGAATGTAGAACACTAATCCCAAAGTAAAATAAAGAGAAAATAAAATGACAATTTTTTAAAAAGTAAAATAGTAGTAGTAATAATACTGATTAAAAATAAAAATGTAATACTTAAAAGGTAAAATCAAGTGAGGAAAAAAGAAAAAAATTATTTCCTTAAGTAAAAAATGGAAAAATAAATAAAATTTACAGTAGTGAAGGTAGTATGGCACACCTGGTTCCTATTCAGGACAGTATTGAAGTTACCTGCATTCCACTGCGCCTCAGCGTTGTAGGCCACAGTCTTGATTTTCTAGAAGGCAGTATGTCTTTATTTCTTATCTTCCTTGTGTTTACACAAGGGTCAATTTGTGATTCAACCCTTGTGTGACAATGTTTCTGGATTGATCTATAGGTCTTCTCTAGCTAGTGTTTAGATTTTGTTTTTCCCATGGCACTTAATATCGGTTTGGGGGAAAGGGCCGCCCCAGAGCTGGTTCTCTGATTGCTGATTCCTGCTCTGATCCCCAGGTTCCATAAAAACAACTTTCCCCTGCAGTCTCTTAGAGTGGCCCCAGTTGGGTGATATTATGCACTGGGCTCAGCAATCAAAAGCAACGATCCAAACAGAAAGAGAGAGAAGCTGGAGCAAGTGCATGAACCCTGGAGCTGCGCACAAGTCTGCACAGTCTCCCCTTGGGTCCAAGCAGCTGCCACATCCCCAAAATCTCTAGGCTGTTCTTCTGCACCTAGTTCAGCTATGGGTTGCTTTTTAGAATTCCCTTCTATTAGATTTGTGGATCATGCCAGCCCCAACGGCTGCAGATTTTTCTGGTTGCAGACTTTCCCAGGATCTCCACCTCCCGCAGTGCATATTTCTCTCTCTTGCCCACACAACAGACATCGCCTTATCCCAGGTGAAATCTGACCTTTTGTAAGGGGTTGCAGATCTCCTCTGAATCTGCGTCCTTGTGCCACTTGGGACCCAGTGTTCTCAGGTTTGCAGCTGTTTACTGGGTGCAGTATTTGTAGGTTTTCAGGCTTACGATAATATTCACTTTCCCCTCCATGTTAGAGCTGGTTGCTCCAGGAGGGAGCCCAGCAGCATGGGGGCTGCCTGGTCAGGGAAACCCCATCCAGTAGTCCCCCACAGTCTCCTGGAGTACAGCTGTTCCTCAACTCACCAACAAACACTCCCTGTGCGACCACACACTCTCCCTTTGTTCTCTCACTCACACAGTATCTTGCAGTCTGCTTTCTTGTCAGCAGCCATCTTCTCCAGTCCTCAAGTATATTTTTTTTAAATAATGCTGAAACAAAGCTATTGTTAGTAGATAAATTAAAAGGCTAGAAAGAATGAACAGAGGAACAAAAAACAGATGAACAGAAATCCAATAGTGGAATGGTAGACTCCAATCCAGCCATATTAATAATTATCCTATCTAATAAAAGAGTAATATGCAAATTAACCATCACTCCACCACACCTACAAGCCATGCCCACCAGCCAACCACAGTGAGTATGCAAATTAACCCAGCCAAGATGGCTACGGCCACAGAGAAAGCAGGAGGGAGGCTTGGGTTTCCCAAGCAATGGAGGAAGCCAAGCTTTCCACACACCCTGGCCAGCCCAGGCCTCCACTTAAGGCTAAAAAGTTTAAATTATAGAAAGTAAATAAATCCCCTGCCACCTTGGAGCCAGCAGAAGGCTTGGCTCTGCTCCAGGCTACAAAGTTTTCATTGTAGAAGATAAATTTCAGATAACCAGGGCTTCCACTTGGGTCGCCAGGGGGCATGACCAGCCTGCAAACCATCACTGGCCCCTCGCCCAGGCCACCCCATGCCCCAAGGGAACCCCCACCCTGATCCAGGCCACCCTTCAGGGCAAACGAGCCGGCCTCTACCTGTGCACCAGGCCTCTATCCTATCTAATAAAAGAGTAATATGCAGATTGACCATTACTCCAACACTCAAGATGGCTGCCCCTATGTGGACACAAGGTGGCCGCCACAATATGGCCAGCAGGGAAGGGCAGTTGGGAGGGACCAGGCCTGCAAGGGAGGGCAGTTAGGGGTGACCAGGCTGCAGAGGAGGGAAGTTGGGGGCAACCAGGCCTCCAGGGAAGGGCAGTTGGGGGTGATCAAGCCTGCAGGGGAGGGAAGTTAGGGGTGACTAGGCCTATAAAGGAGGGAAGTTGGGGGCAAACAGGCTGACAGGGGAGCAGTTAGACATCAATCAGAGTGGAAGGAGAGTGGTTAGGGGTGATCAGGCTGGCAGGCAGAAGTGGTTAGGGGCAATCAGGAAGGCAGGCAGGCGAGCAGTTGGGAGGGACTGGATTGTAAGAAGGATGTCAGACTTTCCCTTTATACCTGATCCCACCATCGTCCCAGATTGGAGAGGGTGCAGGCAGGGCTTAGGGACACCCCCCCCCCCCCCATACACACACACGAATTTTGTGCACCGGGCCTCTAGTCTTAAATATAAATGCAACAAACATGTTTTTTCTTTTTAATCCTCACCTGAGGATATGTTTTTCATTGGTTGTAGAGAGAGGAAGAGGGAGAGAGAGAGATTGGTTGCTTTCTTTCTATCCTTACCAGGGATCTAGCCCACAACCTGGGTATGTGCCCTGACCAGGAATCAAACCCAAGACCCTTTGGTGCTTGGAACAATAATCTAACCACCTGAGCCACACTGACTAAGGCCAACCCAATAAACTTTCAAATTAGAAATCATATCATTAGACAAATTATAAATTGATTATGAGACTCAACTGCAAGCTGTCTGTAAGAGATGCATTTTATTTTTTTTTATTTTTAGATTTTCAATGATCTCATTTTATTTTTTAAATATATTTTTTATTGTTGATAGTATTACAGGTGTCTCCCATTACCCCCCCCCCCTTTTCTGCCCTCCTCCCATCATCTACTCACCCCTCAGATCTTCACTATCCTATTTCCCATGTCTATGGGCTATGCGTATCTATATACTTAAAAGCCTAAGCGATGATTAGGATTGAACAACAAGAATGACCGACAACTTGCTGCTATCTGTGATGTGCACTGACCCAGACGTTGCTGCTGGGGCTTTGACAATCCCAAATCTGGTTCACTCGAACCCCTGATTGGCACCAGGAGGGAGGAGGCAGCCCGTTTCCTCATGGAATTGGCCATGCCTTAGCTTGCTACTGGGGCCCTGACAGCCCCAAATCTGGTTCACCTACATCCCAGACTCAGACAGGAGAGAGGAAGGAGCTCGATTCCTCGCAGAATTGGCCATTGGTTAGCTTGCTTCTGGGGCCAACCTCCCGTGGTCCCTCCCCCAGCCAGCCCCCTCTGCCCCCCCTATCGGCCCTGTTGGGGGAGGGTAGGGTCTGGTCAGCCCACCTCCTGTGGTCCCTTCCCCCAACCAGCCAGGCCCCCTAATTGGCCCTGATGACAGGCCAGGCCAAGAGATCCCACCTGTGCATGAATTTGTGCACTGGGCCTGTAATAAGTATATAAGTTCTGTGGTTTATCTCTTTTTATCCCCAAACCCCACATTAAAGTATGTTAGTCTGTTCTATGCTTTAGATGTTATTTTGTTGGTCAATTCATTTTGTTCATTAGATTCCACAAATAAGTGAGGTTTATGTTACTTAGCATAATATTTTCCAGGTCTATCCATTCTGTTGCACAGGGTAAAAGATCCCTCTTTTTCACAGCTCCATAGTATTCCTTAGTGTAAATGTCACACAACTTTTTTATGTATTCATCTGATGGGCACTTGGGCCGTTTCTAAATCTTAGCTATTGTAAATAATGCTGCTATAAACATAGGGTGCATATATGCTTTCTGATTGGTGTTTTGATGTTTTTGGGATATATTCCCAGAAGTGGGATCGCTGGGTCAAATGGAAATTCCATTTTTATTTTTTTGAGGAAACTCCATACTGTTTTCCATAGTAGTTGCATCAATTTGCATTCTCACCAGCAGTGAACTAGGGTTCCCTTTTCTCAGCATCCTGGCCAGCACTTGTTTGTTGATTTGTTAATGATAGCCATTCTGTCAGATGTGAGGTAATATCTCATTGTGGTTTTAATTTGCATTTCTCTGATGATTAGTGACTTTGATCATTTTTTCATATGTCTCTTGGACATTTGTATGTCCTCTTTGGAAAAATGTCAATTCAGGTCCCCTGCCTACTTTTTTTTTTAATATTTTTTTTATTGATATTTTACAGAGAGGAAGGGAAAGAGAGATAGAGAGCTAGAAATGTCGATGAGAGAGAAACATCGACCAGCTGCCTCTTGCACACCCCCTACCGGAGATGTACCCGCATCCAATGTACATGCCCCTGACCGGAATCGTACCCAGGACCTTTCAGTCCACAGACCGACGCTCTATCCACTGAGCCAAACCGGTTTCGGCTTCCCTGCCTACTTTTTAATTGGATTGTTTGTCTTCCTTTTGTTGAGTTGTATGAATACTTCATATATTTTGGATATTAACCTTTATCAGATGTATCATTGGCAAATATGTTCTCCCATTCAATGGGTTCCCTTTTCATTTTGATGGTAGTTTCTTTTGCTCTGCAGCTTTTTATTTTGATGTAGTCCCATTTGTTTATTTTCTCCTTAGTTTCCTTTGCCCTAGGAGATGAATCTGTAAACATATTGCTATGTGAGGTACAAGATGCATTTTAAGTTTAAAGACACAAATTGGTGGATAGTAAAAAATTGAAAAAGATATATTGTGCTAACAAAAAGCATTAGTAGGTACAGTTAGATCAGATAAAAGTAGACTTCAAGACAAAAGATATTACTGGATATAAAAAAAGACATTTCATACTTATAAAAGGGGCACTTTATTAGAAAGACATAGCAATTATAAACATGTTTGTGCCTAATAAGTTTCAAATTACATGAAGAAAAAGTTAACAGAATTAAATGAAGAAATAGACAAATATACAATCATAGGGGATTTTAACACTTCTCTTTTAGTAATTGATAGAATTACTAGCCAAAATTAATAAAGACATAATGTCTGTACAACACTGTCAGCCACCTTACCTATTTGACATTTATAGAAAATATATCCAACAATTGCAAAATGTACCTTTTTTCAAACACACGATTGTACAATCACCAAGCCAGACCATATTCTGGGCCATCTATTAAGTCTCAATAAATTTTGAAAGATTGAAATCACACTGAAAATGTTCTCTGACCACAATGGAATTCATTTAGCAATCAATAACAATTTACCTAGGAAATCTTTATATTTTTTGTTGCTATTAATCCTCACTGGAGGGTATTTTTCTATTGATTTTTAGAGAGAGAGGAAGGGAGGGGGAGAGACAGAAACATCAATGTGAGAGAGATACATTGGCTCGTTGCCTCCTGCATGCACCCCAAGCAGGGCCTGGGATCAAACCTGCAACCCAAGTATGTGTCCTTGACAGAGATCAAACCCCAGACCCTTCAGTCTCCATCCACGGAGCCAAATAGCCAGGGCCCTAAATAATTTTTAAATTAAACAACACACTTCTAAATAACCCAAGATCAAAGAAGAAATCACAAGGAAAATTAGAAATATTTTTAACTGAAGACAATGAAAATAGAATATCAAAATTTGTGGAGTACAACCAAAGCAGTATTGAGCGGGAAATGTATAACTATTAGTACTATTGCAGAAGACCAAAGAAATAGCAGGCACGCTTCCTAAAGAAAGGGAGGGGCCCTGTTTATTAACACTAGGGAACTCAGAATAATTTCCAAATCAGAGTGAAGAAACACGCAGAAGGCTTCACTTTTTATAACTTTCTGGCGTCTTTGTCTTGCAGATATGGTTCTGCCCCCTTTTGTGGGCTTACAGGAAGGCCCCAGGTATTGGGGGTCCCCAGGCCATATCCCATGATCTGTCTTGGGGCCAGTGATAACAACCCTCCCCTGCAGGGCAGTGCATTATTCACAGTTTTTATGGCATAACACGCCTTGCATGACCAGTTTCCTCCTCATTCTCCTCCTTCGCCCCACAACCTTTTAGCCTTGTGGAACTACGACCACGGGGTGTTATGGTGAACAGGGGTGACAACCGCTCTTAGCTACTTCCTGCTGGAGAGGGACGTTGACCAAGGGGTTACCGTCCTACTTCTTCCCCTCAGAGGGGTTTGTAGGGAGTTCTGGTTTGTAGGACTATCTGAAGTTTAAAGGCATTCTGTCCGGTTTGCAGGCAGGCAGAGGTAAGCAGTGGTCCCACACACATAGAATGTTCCTGCAGGGATTACCAGAGGTAAGTAGTGTTTTCAGCCTTGGGGGTAGAGTTGCATAGTTCATCTGGGAGGTAACCTGTTGGATGTTGGCCCTGTGTACTGCTGAAACAAATAGAAGCAACGTTAGTTAGCTGCACATTGGTCATGACAGGGCCTATTATTATTTTTTCCGTCTAATATAATACACACACACACACACACACACACACACACACACACACACGCATTTGATAGTAGAGTCGTAACATGCCGTGTGCTGATAAGTATAGTTAACAAAAATCTGGCTTGATTGGGTTTTCTCATGGACTACCCGGTCTAGCATATTTGGGTAGTGAGTTTCGAAGCAAGGAGCAAAGAATGGCATGACAAGGTATTATCCAATAATTTATTATAAGGCCTTTGTTTCCTTGCTGTGTGGGGAGCAGTAATTTTATGATGCTTCTGTGTCCCAGCAAGAGCAGGTGAGTTCTTCTGGTACTAGTCTCAGATTCCACCGGCACTCATAAAAAGACAAAATAAGAATTATTAGATAAAACCAGTGATTATCCAGAAATACTAGAGCATGTTATGTTAGGAGGAGATAAGAAAGAAAGATTAGTATAAGGGAGAATTCGGCAGAGTATTATCTGAATTCCTTGGAGCAGGTTGCTCAGGCCAGGTCTGCTGTCTTCCTGAGAGTGATCCGAAGGGGGTGTTTCTGGTCAAAGGTTACCTTCCACTCAGACTGGATGTCACTCGGTTGGTGGGCTGCCTTCATCCAGGGGTGGTGGATCCAGGTGTTCAGTCCTGTAACCTTGAGAGCTGTGGGGATGGTTAATGTGACTGGATAGGGTCCTTTCCTGGCAGGCTTGAGGGGCTCCTTTTTCCAATCCTTTACCCAAAACTGGTCTCCTGGTTTCTAAGGATGTACAGCTGTTCCTAGAGAGATGGATAGTCAGTCAGTAACCCACCTATGGACCTCAAAGACAGTTTTTCCAAATCCTTGTAGTTGTTTCTGGATTCTAAGTTCCCTATTTCCCCCAAATCTCCCTTTGACCGAATTAAGGGAGGGGGTCTACAGTATAGAATTTTAAAGGGAGAGAAACCTACCCTGTCGCTCGGGGCACAGCATACCCGCAGGAGTATAAGAGGCAAGATATCTGTCCAGGGTAAGGTTGTCTCTTGGCATAACTTAGCCATAACCTGCTTTAGAGTCCGGTTCATGCACTCCATTTTCCCTGAACGCTGAGGCCTGCAGGCTTGTAGGTTCCATTTAATTCCTAAAGCCTTAGCTACCTATTGTACTATCTCTGCTATAAAGGCTGGGCCATTATTGGACCCTATGGTCAGAGGCAATCCATACCATGGAATTATATCCCTCAGCAATGCCTTAGCGACTTATCTCGCCTTTTCAGTGTGAGTAGGATATACCTCTACCCAACCTGAAAAGATGCAAACAAAGACTAGCAAATATTTATTCCCTCTGGTGGCCCTATCCTGTAAAATCTACTTCTATGTCCTCAGAAGGAGCTTGCCCACATCGCCGAACTCCTCTTGGTCCCACGGGACCTTGCTTAGCATTGTTCTGAGCACAGAGGAGGCAGCGCTGAGAGACTGAGGCACACAAGGAGGGTAGATGGGCAGTTAGGCAGTACCTGCCCAGCAGGGACTAGGGCAGCCTTTCCTAAATGAGTGAATTCCTGCTGCCGGAGGACTACCTTATGGGCTAACTGTTCTGGGACATAGACCCTGTGATCTGGGAGCATCCACCAGCCTTCCTTCATTCTCTTGCCCCCTTCTCTCTGGGCCCATTTCTCTTCCTGAGGAGTGTATTTTGAAGGTTCAGGAGGAGTATATTTTTGGGGGCTAAGATGATCCGTGACAGTATTGCTTGTTCTTTAGCAGCCGGCTTGGCTGTGGCATCAGCATGCTGGTTTCCTTCTCATGCCGAGTCTTTCCCTTTCCGGTGACCTTTGCGATGGATGACGGCTGTTTCCTTAGGCTCCCAGACTGCTTCTAGTAACTTTAAAATCTCCTTCTGATTTTTTATTCCTTTTCCTCCTGCTGTCAAGAGCCCCCTTTCCTTATATATGGCCCCATGGACATGCAGGGTAGCAAAGGCATAGCATGAGCCAGTGTAGATGTTGGCACGCTTATTCTTACTGAGTCTGGGGCTTTTACTAGGGGCCAAAGTTCTGCCCTCTTTGTTTCAGTTGTCTCAAAGTTTGATACCACTGCATATCCGGCTCGTCTTTTTCTTCATCTAAGAAGCTGCTGCCATCTGTGAACAATACCAAGTCTGCGTTTTGCAGGGGCCTGTCCCTTAGGTCTGGCCGGCTAGAATAAACCTCCTCTAGGACTTGCAGGCAATCATGCTCAGGGCCCCCTCAGCGATGGGTAGAAAGGTGGCAGGTTTAAGTGTTCTCACTGCTTCTCATCCTACCTGCGGATTCTCACACAACAGCCCTTGATACTGAGTCATTCGAACATGAGTCAGCCAGTGCTGCCCCCTTGCTTCCATTAGGGTGACAGCAGCATGAGGTACTTTTACATTGAAAGTTTTGTCCCAAGGTAAGCTTATCCGCTTCTTTGACTAATAATGCCATAGCTGCAAGGGCCTTGAGGCGTGGGGGCCATCCAGAGGCAACTGGGTCAGTCTGCTTGGAGAGATAGGCTACTGGACTTTGCCAGGGTCCAAACTCCTGGGTTAGAACTCCTAGGGCTATTCCGCTGTTCCTGAGAACAAAAAGATTAAAATCTGGTAGCTCTAGTGGCGGGGCCTCAGGGAGCTTTGCCTTTATGGTAATGAAGGCTTTCTCCTGTTTGGGACCCCAATTGATGGGTGCCTTTTCTTTTAAAGCTTCCTAGAGAGGCTTGGCCAGGCCTGAAAATCCTGGGGTCCAAATTTGACAGAATCCTGCTGCTCCCAGGAATTCCCGAATCTGCCGCCAGGTGCTAGGGACTAGGGTGGCACATACTGCCTGCTTCCTTTCAGTCCCTAGCCCTCGTCTCCATTGGGTGATTCAGAAGCCTAGATACTTGACTTCTTTCTAACAAATCGGTGCCTTTTTATTAGACACCCGATAGCCTGTGTCAGTAATCTCAGAAGGGCTCGTGTTCCCTCCCAGCACTGAGCTCGTGTGGAGCTGGCCGGTAGGAGGTCGTCTACATACTGGAGTAGAACACACCCCAAGTCCTGTCCTGGGAACACAGATCAGATATGCTAGCGCTCCACTAAAAGGAGTAGGGGAGTTCTTAAACCCCCGTGGCAATCTGGTCCAGGTGAACTGCTCCTTGGCCCCTGTAGTTGGGTTTTCCCATTCGAAAGCGAAGAGAGGCTGACTGGAAGGTGCTAGTCGAAAATAGAAAAAGGCATCTTTCAGATCTAGGCATGTAAACCATTCCGCCTCTGATGGGATGAGTCCCAGAAGAGTGTAGGGGTTCGGCAGTGCTGAAAGCAGGGTTTTAACAGCCTCGGTAACAGCCCTGCACCGGGCCGTAGTCATTAGTCCCAGGCTTTTTGACAGGCAAGAGAGGCGTGTTCCATGGACACCCGCATTGATTAACAAGTCCCCACTGCAGCAGCCGGTCTGAGTGGACCTGGGTTCCTAGGCGTGCTTCTCTGGGAATTGGATATTGGCAGATTTTAACTGGCTGTGCCCCAGGCTTTAACTCAATTAGCGTTGGGGCGTGGTCCTTAGCCAGGCCTGGAGGATTCCCTTCTGCCCAGACCAGTGGGAATTCCTTTTCTAATTCAGGTTCTAATGGTGAGGCATTTGTCTGGGGTGGGGGGTGGGGGTATAAAGTCTCCATTCTCCCTCCCTGGGCACTGTTAGGGACAGGATCATTGGGGAGGCTGTGATGAGCTGTGCTGAGCCATCTGGAGCAAAAGTGATTTCTGCCCCCATTTTGGCTAAAAGGTCTCTACTAGAGGCACTGAGCAGTCTGGCAAGTACAGGAATTCATGAATTACTCGGTGACCACCAAGTTGGCATTGGTGAGGGTGGCAGAATGGTCCCCAGTAGCTCCAATAATGGTGACCACCTCCTTTCCTCAGAGAGGCGCTACTTTCCGAGTGATTACTGAATACTCAGCTCCCGAATCAACCATAAAGTCCACAGTCTGGCTCCCTATTTTCATTCTGACCGTGGGCTCGTGGGGGCCTAACTGAAGCGAGCCCTGTCTGTCCTAGTCGGAGTCAGCCATTGCTAGCCCAATGAGATCTGCTCCAGGTGGCTCTGGTTGATAGCAACTGGGCGGGAAAGGGGGCTAGTCTTTTTACTTTGTCATTTGGGACATTCATTCTTCCAGCGTCCTGTTTCCTTACAATAGGCACACTGGTCTCGTCTCAGGCTCGCTCTTCCTTTTCCCCCTGGTCTGTATCCTGGCTGCTGCTATTATCTTGGCCCTTCTTTGTATTCTCTTTTCTTCCTCCTTCCTTGCTGCACTGTCTCGATTGATGAAAACTTTGTTAGTTATCTGGTAGCATTCTTTCCTGCAATCCCTTCCAGTTTCTGTTATGTTCTACTGATGTCAGGCTGAGCTTGGCCTACAAAGACGGCATTTACCACGGTTTGATTTTCTGGGGCCTCCTGTCTAAAGGGGGTGTAGATCCGGTATGCCTCACACAGTCTCTCATAGAAAGCTGCTGGACTTTCATCTGGCTTCTGGAAAACCTCAGAGATTTTAGCCATGTTTGTGGGCTTCTTGGCTCTGGCGCTGACCCCCCCTGGAGGAAGGCCAGCTGATATCTTTCTAGCCCAGTCCTTCCATCTTCTGAGTTCGGGTTCCAATCGGGTTCCTCATCTGGGAAGGCCTTCCTGGCCCATCTGTCTGTATCTAATATTCCTGCTGGGGACTGGGGACTGGGTCTCCCACTTCCAAGCCTCTGTTACTACTCTCATGTGCTCCTCGGAGTTAAAGAATGTGAATGCTTGCAGTCCACCCAGGTGCGCTTCTGGGTTTGGAAGATTGTTTCTAGGAGGTCTATCATGGCCTGAGGTTTTCCAGAATAAGCTGGGGTGTGATGTTTCCAATTCAAGATGTCACTGGTAGTAAAGCGCTGATAATAATAGACTGGTCCTTCCTCCTACAAGGTCCCATCTCCACCAACTACTTTGGCACCCCGAATCTCTTTTAGAGGCATCTTACGTGCTGGTTGTGGTCTGGGCCCTTGATCGGCTGAACACAAGTGCCGCCCAACTGGCTCTGGAGAGCCTGGTTGAGGAGAAACAGAAGGGGGCAGAGTTTCTGGACTTTTCAGACCACTGGGGAAGCACTTGGTGCTGCCTGTGGCACACATGGAGATGGTAAAACTAGCGGGACTTCCTCAGGGGATTCTGACAGAACAAGGGGCTGTGTTCCCTTCTGTTTCTTTTCTCCTAATACTAACACCTTACAGAACCGGACCCAAGACTACCAGGTTCCTAACCAGCTGTCTATGATCTGGGTGTCCAGGGTCTGTCGTGACTACATTCCAGACCGCCCTGACCAGTTCTACATCTAAAGAGCCTTCCAGGGGCCAGCCAGCCCCAAAGGCTGGCCATTCTAATTCACAGAATTTCCTCAGTGTTTTGGGGTTAATTTTAATACCATAGTCCTCAGTGAAACCCTTTATAAAATTTTCCAACATGCAATTGAGACCAGTGGGTTTACTTTGTCCCACCAACCCCAAGAAGATCAGTGTGGAGAGATGAGGGTGCAGGGAAATTTACTAAAAGCCTGGAGGGTCTCCTTAAAGAAAAGATCCTTAATCAGCACAGTCCGGGGCAGGGCAAGTAAAATCTCTCGGCCCTGTGGAGCTGTGAGCCCCGCCCCTGAAAGTCCCAGTCAGCCCAAAGAGACCAGAAAAGCTGCAAATACCTTTAAATCTACCCCAGAGTTCTAAAATTTCAACCTAACAAAGCAAAATCACAGAGCAAACTAAAGCCCCTAGTACACAAACATAGACAGAAATTTTTATCAACTATCCCTCCGTGATAGAGAGCAAACGTCTCTGAGAAAACTAACTCAACAGCACTGCTTGAGACTTTTGCAGATCGTCACAGGTTCAGCCTTCAGTAAATCACACGTTTTAACCAGATGAGCAAACAGAAAATCAAAGTAGCTTTCCCTTTCACACAGACCAGTTAATCTGCTGCAGACAGACAAACATCCGTACTCACACTCTCTCAGTAGACTAGTCCAGACTGGAGCTGAGTAGATGATGCCCAACTCCCCAGATAGGCATGGGGGCACTCTCGGCACCCACGCCCCAGAACAGAATTTTCAACCAATGTCTCAGTGAGAACCTACCGGAGGAGTTAAGACTGCATCCAGCCTTCCTTCTTGGTAGCAAATGGGCTAGTCCCACACACAAACAAACAGAAGAGTGAACCCATAATTCCTTAATTGAATCTGAATTCACTCACCTCCATAGTTCTGATTCCTGATTTACCTGACGAAATCCCATGACTTCCAGGGAAATGATCAAGCTGCCCCTTCCACTCACTTGGAGTAGGCCAGACTGACTGGGGCCCCTACCTTACCGATTCTGCCCACAGGTCCAGAGGTGTTCGTCCGTACACTTTCTCCAGATGCCAGCCGGGTCCTGGGCTGAGGTCTGGGAGCGCCTGGAGGTTCCGTCCATCGGTCTGTCCGTGTCCGCCCCCCTCCCCCCCGCCCCATTCAATAGATTCCTAGTCAGGGAAACAAATGTTGCAGGAGACCAAAGAAATACCACACATGCTTCCTAGAGAAAGGGAAGGATACCGTTTATTAACACTAGTGGACTCTGGGAATAATGTCCAAATCCTCGTGAAGAAACATGCAGAGGGTTTCACTTTTTATAACCTTCTGGGGCCTTTGTCTTGCAGATATGGTTCTGCCCCCTTTCTTGGGCTTACAGGAAGGCCCGCCCCCAGGTGTTGGGAGTCCCCAGGCCATATCCAATGATCTGTCCTGGGGCCAGTGGTAACCACCAGGGCAGTGCATTGTTTACAGTTTTTATGGCCTGACACGCCTTGCAAGACCAGTTTCTTCCTCAGTACTTACACTAGAAAAAAATATAAAAAATCAGTAATCTGAGGCCCTACCTTAAGAATTTGAGGGAAACAAGAACAGAATAATCTCAAAGTACATAGAATAAAGGAAACAAAAATAGAGAGTCTAGTGGTGTGGTAGTGATAGTGATGCAAAAAAGTTGAACATAATGTACAACCCAACCTGCCAGTTTCACTCTTAGATATATAGTTAAGAGTGTGAGACTGTACATTCACAAAAGACTTGCACAATAATGTTCCTAGCAGCATTGCTTCTAATACCCCAACCTGGACACTACTCAAATGCACATACAAAATAGAATAGATAAATAAATGTTGCTATATTCACACAATGAAATTCTATTTAGCAAAACATTTATACTAATGGTAGTTTTTCAGCCATAAGGAACAAATATAACTAAATTTTGTAAACATTTATGAGTGAAGAAAGCCAGACACAAATGAGTATATACTGTATTGATTCCATTCGTATAGAGTTCAAACAGATGAAGCTTCTCTTTGCTGATTAAAAGCCTATATGGTGTTCATCCTTAGTGGGGGCTTAGGAATAGAATGGGATCTTAAGTGGACTTCTAAGGAATTAGTACTGTTTTCTATTTTGATCTGATTACATAGATATGTTCAGATATAAAAATTTATTGAGCTATATATGTTTTTTCTACATGTATGTTATATATATAAAGCCTAAGGATCTTTTATGTATATAAAAGCCTAAGCGACCTGAATGATCAGAACAGCCCGTTGCTATGATGTGCACTGACTACCAAGAGGCGGGCACTCAACGCAGGATCTGTCCCCTGCTGGTCAGTGTGCTCCCACAGCCAACCTCCCTCGGCTGGCCAACCTCCTGTAGTCCCTCTCCCCCGCCGATAGGCCCCGATTGCCTGATTGGGGCCAGCCCCTGGGCTAGGATGGCTAACCAGGGGTGGGTGGCGGCAGATGAGGTTCTTTTCCCATGGTGGCTGAGGGCTGGCTCCCTCCTTGGGGCTGGCAGCCAACCTCCCATGCCCTGTCCCTCCCCCCAGCTGGAAGTCTCCAATCAGCCTGCCATCCACCCACCACAGTGGCAGTGTGGTGGCAAGGGAAGGAGAAGTGGGGGAGGCAGAGAGCTGTGTGGTGGCAGAGCGCTGACGATGGTGGTGTAGGCATCTGGCATCTGTTCCTTCCACACCCGGCCCAGCAACTGTCGCTTCCTCTCCGAACCCCACCATGGTCTTTGGGCCCTTGGCTGGGATGGGGAGCCAAGGGTGGGTGGCAGCAGATGCGGCTCTTTTCCCAGAGGGGCCAAGGGCTGGTTTCCTCCTCTGGGCCAGCAGCCAACTTCCCATGCCCTGTCCACCCCCCCTCCAGCTGGCAGACCCCGCTGTCTGCCCACTGTGGTGGCAGTGCAGCAGCGAGGGAAGGAGGAGGGAAAAGGTAGGGAACTGCATGGTGGCGGAGTGCTGACTATAGTGGCATCCACAGCCAGCATCCGTTCCTTCTGCGCCCGGCCCAGCAGCTGTCGCCTCCTCTCCAGCCTGACCCTGATCAGCCTGGCCCCTATCATCCCTGATCGCCAGCCAGACCTAGGGACTCCACCCATGCATGAATTTCATGCACCGGGCCTCTAGTACTTTAATAAAAACACAAAAGAAGAAAACAGATAATATTCACAACAGAACTAGGTGACAATTTATCCCCATGACTCTCACATTAAACGGGTAAGGGAAATCACCCTCAGTACAAGATCAATAGGTGATTGGCATCTGTGTGGAAGAAAGCAGAGGAATTGACAGACCATGTGAACAACTTGACAAACACAAGAATTCCAAACAGCAAACAGGTATTCACTAAAATGCATAGCAGTCCATTTAAGAACAACACTTGAAATAGGAGCAGTTTTGCCACCAATAAAAACTTGGTGAGTCCCGGCCAATGTGGCTTTGTGGGAGTGTTGTCCTGTGCACTGAAAGGGTTTGGGTTTGAATTCTCAGCCAGTGCTTGTGTGATGTTTCACTCTCACATTGATTTTTTTCTCTCTCCCTCTCCCTTTTTCTCTAAAGTCAATTTTAAAAAGCATATCCTCAGGTAAGGATTAAAAAAACACTTGGGTAAATATAAAGGGCTTGTGGTCAGAAATATAAAGGGGTGGAGTAGTCTAGTCCTTAATGAACTTTTGAAAATGACCCACCAGATCTCCCTTCCAGGACAGGGTTCTACCCTGAGGAGAAATTGCTGAGAATAGAATTGAAATTGAGAACTGGCACAATAAAGAAAAGAAGGAAAGAGAAAGTCCAGATAAAAGTGTAAGAAAGGACCAGAATCAAGAACTAATTAAACAAGGCCTATTTCTTTAACAACAGAAAGACAGCTTCTGTGAAGTTGGAAAAGCCACCCTGAACCTACTTCTTTCTAAAAGTAAATGACAACTTAACCACACATCAGAATTAATAATAGGCTGCAGTGATGGTTGCACAGCTCTGAATATACAAAACAAAACAACAACAAAAACCCCCCGCTGATCTGTACACTTTAAATCGGTGAATTTTGTTTTATAGTCTGTGAAATATATACAATAAAGCTGTTAGAAAGTGAACAAAATTATCAAGGCCAAAGTTCACACAAAATTACTCCAAGGGGAAAAAGAATCAAGAGCATTCCAAAAAACAACAGAATCTAAAATATACTTTTTAAAAAATTAGTTGAAAGACATTAAGAAAATTATATAAGACATGGAAGAGTACCATAAAGCCAGGTTAGAAGAACTCAAAAATGTTGTGACAACTTAGGGAAAATAAAAAAGAAAGAATCATTTTGCCTGGAGAGTGTGGCTCAGGATCTATGAGCCAAGAGGTCGCTGTTCGATTCCCAGTCAGGACGTATGTCCTGGTTGCAGGCTCGATCCCCAATGGGGGCATGCAGGGAGCAGCTAATTGGTGATGTTTCTCTTATCGATTTTTCTATCCCTGTCTCCACTCTTCCCTTCTCTGAAATCAACAAAACATACTTTTTAAAAAAAGAAAGAGGGAATTTAGTACACTGTTGGTGGAGGATGCAGACTGGTGCAGCCACTGTTCAAAACAATATGGCATTTCCTCAGAAAATTAAAAATGGAGCTTCCATTTGACCCAGTGATTCCACTTCCAGGAATATATCCCAAGAAACCAAAAAGCAATCAGAAAGAATATATACTGTATTTGTCGGCGTATAAGACGATTTTTTGGCCCTGAAAAATATGCCTCCAAGTGAGGGGTAGTCTTATACGGCGAGTATATAACAAACTCTGTATTTTTAGTGGAAATGTTAGGGGGTCGTCTTATACGCCCAGTCGTCTTATACGCCGGCAAATACGTATTTTTCAGGGCCAAAAAATCGTCTTATACCCCGGCAAATACGGTACACCCTGTGTTCATAACAGCACAATTTACAATAGCTAAGATTTAGAAACAGCCTAGGGGCCCGTCAGCAGATGACTGGTTCAGAAAACTATAGTACATCTATACAATGGAATATTACACAGCTATAAAAATAATTCTTGCCATTTGCAACAATATGAATGGACCTGGAGAATACTATGCTAAGCAGAATGAGCCAGTCAGAGAAAGATAAGTATCATATGATCTCACTCATATGTGGAATCTAATGAACAAAATAAACTGATAAAGTAGATCCAGAGACATAGAATCATGGAAAAGACTGAGGAATTTCAGAGGGAAGGTGGGAATGAGAGGTTGGGTAGGGAGTGATTAACCAGGGAACTTACATGCATACTAGAGGCCCAGTGCACAAAATTTTTGCACAGGTGCAGTCCCTATGCCTTGCTGGTGATCGAAGTGTGAGCATCTGGCGTGAAAGGGCAGGTCCCAGCTAACCTCTGGGCCCTGGGCAGCACCTGGGCTCCTGAGCCCCCATGCACCTCCTCCACCTCAGTCATGGTGACCGAGCCTCCAAGCAAAAATGGCAGTGAGCTTGGCCGGATGCTGCAGGCCGGGGCTCAGCATTGGGCCTCTGGGCTGCCCAGCAGTGCCACATGGAAGCTGGACATGCAGTGCGCTCACTCCCAGCTCGTCTCACAGACCAGCCCCTGCATGAACTCATGAGGACCCCAACTGGTCCCTGCAGTTCTGTCGGTTGCAGCCTAGCTCACCCAGAAGAGGCTGCGCAGATGCAGTGTGGGTTCCTCACGGGCACCCAGCACCTGAGTGTGGTGACTTCTCCGGTATGCAAGCCCTGGTGTTCTAGTTGAAGGTAGTAGGGGGAGTGAGAGCAAGCTTAGACACCCCGAATTCTCAGTGCACCTCCATCCCTCTCAACCCCGCTCCAAGTAGCCAGTGAGAGGTTGCAGCATATGGCCCAACATCCATCATGTTCTGCGCCACCCCCTGGTGGTCAATACATGTCATAGTGAGTGGTCGAACAACCACTCAAGGAGACAGTTTGCATATTAGGTTTTTATTATATAGGATATGCATAGCCCATGGACACAGACAATAAAGTAGTGAAGGTCTGGAGAGGCAAGCGCAGAATGGAGGGGCCCAATGGAAAAAAAACAAAGGAGAGACATTTGTAATACTTTCAACAATATAGATAACTTTTTAAAAAATGTTTCAGAAATGAAGACTGCAGTAGAGGAAAGTGATAGGAAATCCCTTACTAAAGTAAAAAGGAACATGTTTTAAATAAAAAGATTTGACATATCAAAGAAAGTAAGGAAGACCTGGTGTAGGATAGTAGGATTACCTGAAGAAGAAAACCAAAGCAAAGAAAAAGAATAAATGCTAAAAACTAATAGTAAGGAGACTTTGCTGAATCTTTAAAAAAAAAATGATTATAAAAAGTGTACTGTGTACCTGAGAATTCTCACCCAAAATGACCAACAAATGATGATAAAAGTACTAGGCTGGAAAGAAGAAAAAAATACTGTGGAAATTTCAGCAAAAAAAAACCACACAAACAAACAAAAAAATCAGGTGTTTTATAAAGGGAAGAAAATTAGATCACCCTGAAACTTTGACACCAATATTTGATGCCAAAAAAAAGTGGAGTAACAGATATTACAATATTCAAGGGGAAAAATGTGAGCCAAGAACATATACCTGCTAAAACTGTCTTTTAAGTGAAGAGTACAGAGATTTATCAGTATGCAGTAACTTGAGCTACTGTTCCCATGATTTCTTTCTGAAGAAATTGCTAGAGAATGAGCTTCAACCAACCAAAGTGATGAGAGAGACATTAACATGAGGACTGGTGGCAAGCATCCTATATAAGAAAAACATTTAAATTGACCATACCTCCACTACGCTCACCCGCCAATAAGGAATGAGTATGCAAATTTATCAGACAAAGATGGCGGGTTATTTTATATACACAAGCTCCAGGTGGAGAGTAGAGGGGGAGAGCTGATTGTGTGGAGGACTTGGAGAGCAGGGTGCCATGGGACAGAGACAGAGCAAGAAGGGAATACCCAGGGCACGGGGAGCACCAAGAATTCTGGGAATAGTAGTTCTGGAAGAACCAATTATCTTGAAAAGTGGTAAATAACATGAAAGTATCAAACATTTATTTTGTTTTTCTCCTGGGTAACCGAATAGTAATAGATGAGGGGAAACCTCTCTTTATAAATGTATTCTAGTTAATAAAAAGGAAATGTTGAAAATAAGTGTGTTACCTTTTTGAAACATATGGAAAATTAATGAATCTAGGCATTGTGCATCAACAGCTGCTGACATTGCAACACATGAGACACATATGTGCTACCTTATGAGGGAAGGCAACACCTCCTATAATCATGATGAAGGGATCAATCTGAATCAGATCAAGCCTCTGTATGAACTTGCTAATCTACAGAATTTCAAAAGAATGTGTTGGACTGCATCATGACTATTCAATTCATAAAATGCAAGATTTGAGGAAACTATAGATTTGTATTCCCCAGCTTCTTCCAAGACAACATTTAAAGAAAGGAAAGGATGGAAGAGGAACCTCTAGATTAAAAAGATACCAAAATAGTTCTAGCTGGTTTGGCTCAGTGGATAGAGTATTTACCCAAGGACTGAAGGGTACCAGGTTTAATTCTGATCAAAGGCACATCCCTGGCTCCATCCCTGGTCCTGGTTGGGGCATGTACAAGAGGCAGCCAATTGATGTTTCTCTCTGTCTGTCTCTCTCCCTTCCACTCTCTCTAAAACTCAATGGAAAAATATCCTTGGGTGAGGATTAACCAAAAATAAAATATAAATAAATACATCATAAATAAAAATCAGTAGAAAAATATCCTGGGTGAGGATTAACAACAATAAAAAACAAAGATACCAAAATATTTTAAATGGGCAAGACTAAACTCAGAAATATTTGGCTAAGTAAAAGAAATGAGGTACAAGACCATATATTACTTGATTCTGTTTCTTTTAAATGCCCATCCTACATTATAAAAACCCAGAGTCCATAACGACCAACCGAAGGCTCTACTGAACACTGGAAGTCAGTCCTGCAGTCAGTGCTAGATTGCCATGGAGACCAAGCACTAACTACTGCCAGTGCAGGAGAGGCAACTCAGCTCTGACTGCTGAGGGAGCTGTTGATCAGCCTTTGCCTCTCTTCACCAGCAGCTGTGCCTGTTGTTTCTCCCCAGACCTCCACAGGGGCTGCTGATCAGACCCGCCTCTCTGATCAGGCCTGGAGAGAGGCCCAGAGACACTGACTGGCATAGAAACTGACCAATCAGAACCAAATCTGTGTGAACTGTGAGGGGCCAATGGCTGCCTAGGAGGTAGAGCTTTTGATGCTGACTGGCATAGAAACTGACCAGTCAGAACCAAATTGCCTGGCAGGGGAGAGACGTTGGGGCGAGATCAGGCCAGCAGGGGAGGGCAGTTGGGGGCAACCAGGCCAGCAGGGGAGGGCAGTTAGGTCTGTGATCAGGAAGGCAGAGGCAGTTGGGGGCGAGATCAGGCCGGCAAGGGAGAGCAGTTGGGGGTGAGATCAGGCAGGCAGGTGAGCAGTTAGGAGTCAGTGGTCCCAGGTTGCAAGAGGGATGTCTGACTGCCAGTTTAGGCCTGATCCCTGTCCAGCAGTAAGACACCCCCCAAGGGGTCCCAGATTGGAGAGGATGCAGGCGGGGCTGAGGGAACCCCTCCCCCTCTGTTCACGAATTTCATGCACCAGGCCACTAGTAATAGACAAATCTATAGAGAAAGAAGGCAGAATAGTGATTTCCAGGGGCTGGAAGAAGGGAGAGAATGTGAACTAACTGTAAATGGGTACAAGGGGTCCTTTCGGGGTAATATAATTTTTTTAATTGGATTATGGTGATGGAGTCCCAACTTCGTACTAGAAGTCATTGAGTAAAATGTGAATGTACAAATGGACAACTCTGGTGTCTTGGGATGCACATTTGGATTATAAAGCTGTAATAAAGTCCAGAAACTTATTTCTATAAAAGGTTGTACAGTGGTTACCTTTGGAGCAGAGGGGGGAGGGTGTTGTAATTTGGAAGATGCTCATGGAAAAGCTTTGGGATGGGTTCAAAAGATCTTTTGATCTAGATGGAGGCTATATAGATATAGCCTCCTTGTGAAAACTGAAATTAAATATATATGATTTACAGTATTCTTTATTTTACAATAAAAGTGTTTTTAAAGAACACAAGGCTGTTAGAGTAGATCAGATCCCCACACATTTAATTCTTTATCATAGTCATGAAACTATTTCTCATAAGCAAACTCAGAGTTACCAGGATACAGTCTGTTACCTTGGAAGAGAAAACAATTAGTGCAGAAGAGATATAGCAGTTGGTTCAATTTCTTTTGTGTGTACACTGCATGACAAGTGCCATTTGGACCTTAGACCCTGTTCCAGTCATGTGCAGAATAACACAGATGTTCTCTTCTGGTAGGTTCAACTGCCCTGTGATTTCCAATCTTACACACAAGCAAAATTGTATAACTAACAGGAAATGGGTGGAGGAGGGGAAGTCACCTGTAGGTCCTGCTCCTTAGCATATCACAAATTATATAAAATACATCCTTTTTACTTTAGTGTTTTGGCTTGCTGGGGTTTTGTTGGTCAGTTGGTAGTTTGCTTTTTTGTGGGTCTTTTTCTTTTTGGAGTACTGACAGGGATATTTAGCCATTTTAGTAATAATTCTTTCCCAAAATAGAATTCATCCTGAGGGGCAACTTTTAGGTTTTAGCTTTCTTGTGAAAAGTACTCAAGAGCACCCTTTCTTGCTGTTGAACATGTCCTCTGTTAGGTAGCTAAGTGCTCTCCCCGCTTCTGCCGGCCCCAGGCAGGGGACAGCCATATGCCTTGTTCTCATGAATGTGATTGTGTTTAGAATGGCGCTGAGGTTCCTGACATTCTGTCACTTTCTCATTTTTCTACTCTGGCAGAGGCCAAAAGAGCAGCTCAACAAGAAGAAGATCAAGAACAAAGGGAGGAAGAGGATGATGAGCAAACACTCCATCGAGCTCGGGAGTGGGATGACTGGAAGGACACCCATCCTAGGGGCTATGGCAACCGGAAGAACATGGGTTAGTCTTTTCACAACAAGCCAGAACTACAAGGGGCGCACATCTTCCCCACAAAGGAAAGCTGTGCAGTCAGTCTTCCCACTTCCCTGGGCTCCTGCTTCAGCTCTCCCAGGAAGGCAAAGACACCTAATCTCGCTTTGCGTTCAATAAAGTGTCAAGCAATTAAGTGTGTTTTGTTCCCTAGGTGATGAACCAGTGATTCTTATTTTTGCATTATCCTAATCATGTTGTATTTCAGATTCTTACGTAGGAAGAAAAGGAGTACTGAGAAATGGCTCTATAATCAGTGGCTGAATGAATTTTCCTTAAAAATAAAGTCATTTCTATTGCATCTATACAGAAATACTGGTGTCGGCTGGTTTTGTGTGTGCTTGTAGAGGGGAAGGGGGTCATGAGTGGGTCCCTGAGCTTATGAAGAGATCCTGGTTGTCTGCCTTTGATCTGGGCAGTGAGTTTCCCAACCTCAGATCTGCAGAGCTGGGGCTTTCACCTTCCAACCTAGCACTGGGAAATAATACCGCTCTACAAGGGGTGAGTACAAAACCCAGGACTTGCTCTGCCACACAACACTTTTTTTTTTCAGGAATTAGAGCTGTAAATTAATGGATCATAACAATCCTTTCTAACTGGTCTTCCTTGCCTTGGCCAGGAGAAATGAGATAAATAGATCAGGTGTTACGAGAGCCATCCTTGTGTATGCATGTGAGGCTGGGGTCTTTACCCTCATGGAACTATTTGCCATGACCCTTACGTAGGGGGAAGAGCACCTCAGGCCATCACATAGCTCTTAAATGGGCTGCCATAGAGCATTTTGGCCCTTCTTACCTGTGATGTGCAATACCTGACAGTCTGAAGGCGGTCATTTTGCTAATGAGTAAGGTGCCGATGACCGGGTGTGGGACAGATTAGCGGTTTCCAACCGGTGATCCACGGACCACCAGTGGTACATAGGGTCCAAAAGGTTGACGACTGCTGGTACAGATGACACTGAGAAGTACCTACTTTATGCATTAGAAAGAAGACATGTCCTCAGCTCTTGGGTTGATAGCTTTAAAAAGCAGCCATGTGTTGAAATAAAGATATGTATAAAAAACACTTTGTTTTAGTGCCTTTGGTACACTTAAATTTTCTAAGAGGAGGATGACTCAGCCTTCCTATTTCTCACTTCTGTAGTCTAGCTTAGGAGAGGGGTTTGAAAAGGAGACTCGGTTCCCTCTTATTTTTAGGGAGGGAAGTAGAAGGCTGTCAAGTGATGAGTAGGAGGTTGTTGTGTTTAGTGGGAGATGACAGAAGACTACCGATTATATATTTGTATACTGCTTAATAAAGGACTCATCTCACCCTCACAACATAAGCTCCTGATACTGATAGAACACAGATTAAATTCCCCAAGGATTTGGGAAGAAAACATTTGGTTTTTAGCTCTTTCAATTGCTGCCAGGCTGCCTCTGGCAATGGCCTGTTTCCTGTCCTTGAAGCTTCACCTTGAATTTATTCTCAAAATGGGCCAGTTTGGGGTTACCCTGTAGATCCAACTCTTAAGATGAGCCTTCCAGAAGATCCAGTATGATTAAACCTCCTCATACATTTTGATTATCTAAAAAGCAAACTAGACATGGTGGATCCTGCCTTTAAAAATTGCAAGCTTGCCGAAACCGGTTTGGCTCAGTGGTAGAGCGTCGGTCTTTGGACTGAAAGGTCCCGGGTTCGATTCCGGTCAAGGGCATGTACCTTGGTTGCGGGCACATCCCCAGTAGGGGGTGTGCAAGAGGCGGCTGGTCGATGTTTCTCTCTCATCAACGTGTCTTGCTCTCTATCTCTCTTCCTTCCTCTGTGTAAAATATCAATAAAATATATATTTTTTTAAAAATTGCAAGCTGGCCCTAGCTAGTTTGGCTCAGTGGATAGAGCTTTGGCCTGCTACCGAAGGGTCCCAGGGTCAATTCCAGTCAAGGGCTTGTACCCGGGTTGCAGGCTCCTCCCCAGCCCAGGCCCTGGTGGGGGCACGTGCGGGAGGCAGCTAATTGATGTGTTTCTCTCACATTGATATTTCTCTATTTCCCTCTAAAAGTCAATGAAAAAACATCCTGAGGTGAAGATTTAAAATTGCAAGCTGGCCCTGGCTAGGTAGTTCGCTTGGTTAGAGCTGCGGCCAATATGTCAAGGTTGTGGGTTTGGTTCCCAGTCAGGGTACATATAAGAATCAACCAATGAATGCATAAGGAAGTGGAACAATATATCAATTTCTCTCAAAGTCAATAAAAGATTTCACAAGGTATGTGATCTTGGGCAGTCAAACTCTGACCTCTCCTGATGTCTGGAGATGAGCTGTCTCATGGGGTTGTGAAAATTAAATGAGTAATGGCAGCCACTATAATAGAATCAAGCAACTGAAGAGTATGGTAAGTGCTTTTTTTAAAATATATATATATATACATATATATATATATATATACATATATATATATATATATATATATATATTATTGATATTTTACAGAGAGGAAGGGAGAGAGATAGAGAGCTAGAAACATCGATGAGAGAGAAACATCGACCAGATGCCTCTTGCACACCCCCTACCGGGGATGTGCCCGCAGCCAAGGTACATGCCCTTGACCAGAATCGAACCTGGGACCTTTCAGTCTGCAGACCTACGCTCTACCACTGAGCCAAACCGGATTCGGCAGTAAGTGCTTTCTTTTCCTCTGAGCTCAATGACCACAGTCTGTCCACTAGGAAGGGAAAGACAATGGACAGGTATTGGGCCGCAGTTGTGTGCCAGGCATTGGACCCGGCACTTTCACATACTAGTAATACAGTGACCCTGCCGTGTCCCCATTTTATAGATGAGAAAACAAGCCCAGAGAAGCTGAATAATTTTCTCAAGTTCACACTAGAAAGAAGCTGGGCTTCTATCATTTTCCACGTGTTTGCCAATTACTTGTGCTTTTAGTTATGTCTTAAAGCCGCTTTCAAAGAGGAAGCAGCTTTAAACCGAAACCAACACTTATACATAATTGGAGCTCTAGAAATTCTTTCTTAGCTGACTCACCAAAGAAGAAGTTCTGCCAGCTCCCTGGCCTTTCCCTCCTCAGCTGGGGGATAAGAAGACAGGCTGTGAGCAACCCCATTTTCCTCTCTGGTCTTCGGGCTGGAGAGACCAAAATAGAACCACCTTCTCTACTCCCACCAGAGCCAGGCCTTTCAGGGACCTAGAGTGCGTTGGGTTTGGGGGACTCTGGGAAGTGAGGATACAACGCTTTCAGCTAGATAATACTGCTCCATAGTTGACAACATGCTTTCACATATGCTGCTTATTTCATTTCCACAATCTGTCAGGCAGGAATTGCTGTCTTCATCTTACAGAGAAGGAAACTGGCTCTGGACAATGAAGTGGGTAACTTCAGTCACACAGCTAGTAAGTGGACAGTGCAAGCATATCAGTGTAGCCACATTTGCTCGCAATAGCTCTCACCTGGAGACCCATTTGATTAGGAAAGGTGAACGTGGAGCACTATTTCTTTTCATGCTGTTATGCAGTGATTTGTCCTTTCCACTCTTGTTCCTCTCAACACCCTTGTGAGAAAGGCCCAGGGACTGAAGGAGCTGATTCCAAGCCCCAGAAGCACAGTTAAGAGCCCTGAGTTAGATTCTCAATCCCGGGGGCTCTGCCACTCCCTAGCTGGGTGACCCTGGAGCATCCAAGTCACCTGCATCACTTATGTCATTGAAAACAACTTGAAAAAGTGAGACGTTTGAAATAAACCCACCTTTCTGTGTCATCTGAACTCCAAAGTTGTCCTCTGCTTCCCCGGGGCCTCTAGTTTGCTCATCAATAGAACAGGTGCATTGACACTATCTCTTCTGGACACTCTGCAGCAAGATGCTGTTGTTATCACTATCTCCTTGCAAAACATCATTTCCCCACAGGTTGCTTTGAACCCATTCATCCAAGGTACAGTTGAACCTGGCCTAGTTCCCTCATGTTCTGTAACAAGGAGACCTGGCTCCAAACCCCAATTCTGTCATTACCTTAGCTCCTCTGTTGCACGCAACGAATGCCCTACTTACCTCACAGACTAGAATGAGCAGCAAGTGACATTCATACGTGGAAGCATTTTGAACGGTTCTAAAGTGGGGCACAGGAACAAGGAGTAAGAGTAGCAGGCTGTTGATAGGCTAGGGGGACAGAGAGCAGATGCAGTTTTTTCTTCATCACTGTTTCACAACTTTATTTAATCCCTGCCCCTCTAATGATTTCTCAATCTATCTTCTATATATCACCACCAGCAAAAGGTTTGTGAAATGCTTTTCTTTGTGTGCTGAGATGAGCAACAAAGAATTATTACCTACAGTGGGAAGCAGGAACCAGTTTTTATATATCTGCCTGCCAAGACACCTTTGACAAATGTATGTGAAAGGGTGATGAACAGTCTTAGAATTCAGTGTCTTGTCCCAGCTGACAATGAACATCTCTCAAAGAGACTACAGCTCAGCAATAACTTGGGCCTGCCTATTCTTGGTGGCAGCACAAATAAAAATAGTAGCCATGTAAGTACATCCTAGTGGTCACCTATTGAGCGCCCACTGTATATTAGGAGCTTTACATTTTCCTAATCCTCACAACAGCCCAGGGTAGATGGTGTTGTAGCCTCAATTTGTACTAGTATGTGAGGAAAGTGAGACTCAGAAGAGTGATTACTAGTTGGCCTGACTCCAAAGTCTAGCATTGCTTCTCTAGGAAGCACAAAGTACAGGGGACACAGGAAGGTGGGCAACACTGCTCTGAGGACAACCTCTCCCCTTTCTCTAAGCTTTGAGCAACAGTTTCATCAGCTTTGCCTGCAAGGCCCTTCAGGGGCACCCGTGAGACCTGCTCACCAGGGGAATCCCCGCTCCTTTGAAATCTCCCCTTCCGGGGACCTCACATCCCCCAATCCTGCAAGCCACAGGGAACCTTCCTGCTCCCAGCGCCAGGCCCACCTCTGCCCTTTCAGACCTAGCTGATCTTTGTACGAGTAAATATTTTACAGCTTTTTTTCACCTTTTACTTTAAAAAAAAAAAAAAAATATATATATATATATATATATATATATATATATATATATATATATTATTGATATTTTACAGAAAGGAAGGAAGACAGAGAGCTAGAAACACCAATGAGAGAGAAACATCGACCAGCCGCCTCCTGCACACCCCCTACCGGGGATGTGGCCGTAACCAATGTACATGCCCTTGACTGGAATCGAACCTAGGACCTTTCAGTCCGCAGACCGACGCTCTACCACTGAGCCAAACCGGTTTTGGCTCACCTTTTACTTTTAAAAAAAATTTTATTGTTGAAAATATTACATATAGCCCAATCCGGTTTGGCTCAGTGGTAAAGCATCAGTCTGCGGACTGAAAGGTCCCAGGTTCAATTTCGATCAAGGGCATGTACATTGGTTGCCGGCACATCCCCAGTGGGGGGTGTGCAGGAGGCAGCTGGTCGATGTTTCTCTCTCATCGACCTTTCTGGCTCTCTATCTCTCTCCCTTCCTCTCTGTAAAAAATCAATAAAATATTTAAAAAAGAGAGAAAATATTACATATATCCCCCCCATCTCCCTCGACTCCCTCCAGCCCACCTCCACACCTCCACCTCAGGCTTTCAGCACCCTATTGTCTGTGTCCATCGGTCATGCATATATGCATATATACCCACACTCACCAACCTTCAGCTCCGAGATTCCACACTCTGTTCCAGCTTCCATGTTTCAGATCCACTCAGTTCATCGATTTATTTTGTTACTTAGATTCCACATATGAGAGATCATGTGATACTTGTAGTTCTCTGAATGACTTATTTCACTTAGCTTGATACTCTCCAGGTCCCTCCATGCTGTCTCAAAGGAGAAGAGATTCTTCTTTTTTACTACTGCATAGTATTCCATGGTATAAATGTAATACAGCATTTTTATCCACTCATCTACTAATGGGCACTTGGACTGTTTTCAGATCTTAACTATTGTAAATTGTGCTGCTATGAACATAGGGGTGCATACATTCTTTCTGATTAGTGTTTCAAGATTCTTAGGATATATTCCTAGAAGTAGGATCACTTGGTCAAATGGCCGTTCCATATGTAATTTTTTGAGGAAACTCCATACTGTTTTCCAGAGTGGCTACACTAGTCTGTATTCCCACCAGCAGAGTACTAGGGTTCCCTTTTCTTCACATCCTCACTAGCACTTGCCATTTGTTGATTTGTTGATGAAAGTCATTTTGACAAATGTGAGGTAATAACTGATTGTTGTTTTAATTTGCATCTCTCTGATGACTTTGAGCATTTTTTCATATGCCTCTTGGCTTTCTGTATGTCCACTTTGGAGAAGTGTCTATTTAGGCCTTTGCCCATTTTTTAATTGGTTTGTCTTCCTTTTGTTAAGTTGTATGAGTTCCTTATATATTTTGGATATTAACCCTTTATCAGATGTATCATTGCCAAATATGTTCTCCCATACATATTTCTTTTTGCTGGTTTTCTTTGCAGTGCAAGAGCTTTTTATTTTGATGTCCCATTTGTTTATTTTCTCCTTTGTTTCCTTTGCCTTAGAAGATGTATTCATAAATATATTGCTATGAAAGATGTCTGAGATTTTGCTTCCTATGGTTTCTTCTAGGTTTTTTATGGTTTTTATGACTTACATTTAACTCTTATCTATTTTGAGTTTATTCTTGTGTATGGTGTAAGTTGGTGGTATAGTTTCATTTTCTTGCATGTATCTGTTCAATTTCCCAGTACCATTTATTAAAGAGATTGTCTTGATTCTATTATATGCTCTTTCTTCCTTAGTCAAATATTAATTGACTAAGCATAATGGCTTTGGTTGATTTATGGGATCTCTGTTCAGTTCCATTGATCTGTATGTCTGTTCTTGTGCCAGTACCAGGCTGTTTTGATTATGGTGGCTTTGTAGTATAGCTTTATTTTTTTTTAATATATTTTTATTGATATTTTACAGAGAGAAAGGGAGAGAGATAGAGAGCCAGAAATGTCAATGAGAGAGAAACATCGACCAGCTGCCTCTTGCACACCCCCCACTGGGGATGTGCCCGCAACCAATGTACATGCCCTTGGCCGGAATCGAACCCGGGACCTTACAGTCCCCAGACCGACGCTCTACCACTGAGCCAAACCGACCTCGGCTGTAGTATAGCTTTATATCTGCTATTATGATTTCTCCAACTTTGTTCTTCTTTCTCAAGATTGCTACAGCTATTTGGGTTCTTTTTGTTGTTGTTGTTCCATATAAATTTTTGGAATATTTGTTCTAGATCTGTGAAATATGTTGTTGGTATTTTAATATGGATTGCATTGAATCTGTAGATTGCCTTAGGTAGTATGAACATTTTAATGATTCTACCAATCCATGAACATGGTATATTTTTCCACTTGTTGATATCTTTTTTCAATATCTTGTAGTTTTCTGAGTACAAGTCTTTTACCTGCGTGGTTAAGTTTATTCCTAAGAATTTTAGATTTTTTTTTGCAATAGTAAATGGGGTTTTTGTTTAGTTTCTCTTTCTGAGAATTATCTATATGTATAAAAGCCTAAGCTATCATTAAGATTGAACAACCAGATGACCAAATGACCAGCAGGTAGCTATGACATGCACTGACCACCAGGGACAGACACTCAATAGAGGATCTGCCCCCTGGTGGTCATTGCACTTCCACAGCCAACCTCCCATGGCTGGCAAACCTCCCTTACCCCTACCCCCTGCCCAATGGCCCTGATCATCAGCCACGCTGAGGGATCCCACATGTGCATGAATTCGTACACTGGGCCTCTAGTTGGTGTATAAAAAAGCTATTGATTTTTGGATGCTCATTTTGTATCTTCCTACATTGTCAAATTGATTTATTAAATCTAGTACATTTTTGGTGGAGTCTTTAGGGTTTTCTATGTACAATATCATGTCATCTGCAAATAATGAGAGTTTGACTTCCTCCTTTCCAATTTGGATACCTTTATTTCTTCTTGTTTTAATGCTGTGGCTAGGACTTCCAGTAATACGTTGAATAAGAGTGGTGAAAGTGGACATCCCTGTCTTGTTCCTGTTCTTAGGGGAAATGGTTCTAGTTTTTGCCCATTAAGTATAATGCTGGCTATAGGTTTGTCATATATAGCCTTGATCATGCTGAGATATGCTCCTTCTATTCTCACTTTGCTGAGAGTTTTTATCAAAAGCGGGTGTTGGATTTTGTCAAAAGCTTTTTCTGTGTCTATTGATATGATCATATGATTTTTGTTTTAAAATTTTTTATATGATATATCATGTTTATTGATTTGCAAATATTGTACCAGCCTTTCACACTTGGAATAAATCCCACTTGGTCATAGAGTATGACCTTTTTAATATATTGATTGATTTGATATGCTTGTATTTTGTTGAGAATTTTATTTTATTTTATTTTTAAAAAATGTCTTTATTGATTAAAGTATTACATATGTGTCCTAATCCCTCCATTAAACCCCGAAACCACTCCCCCACTCATACCCTCACCGCCCTGGTGTTTGTGTTCATTGGTTATGATTATATGCATGTATACAAGTCCTTTGGTTGAACTTTTATCTCCCCCATATCTCCCTACACTTCCTGCTGTAATTTGACAGTCTGTTTGTTGCTTTACTATCTCTGTATTTAACTTTTTGTTCATCAGTTTATAATGTTCTTTATTATCCATAAATGAGTGAGATCATGTGGTGTTTTTCTTTCATAACTGGCTTATTTCACTCAGCATAACATTCTCCAATTCCATCCAGGTTGCTGCAAATGATAAGAATTCCTTCTTTTTATGGCAGCATAGTATTCCATTGTGTAGATGTACCATAGTGTTCTGATCCAGTCATCTGCTGACAGGCACCTAGGCTGTTTCCAAATCTTAGCTATTGTAAATTGTGCTGCTATGAACATAGGGCTGCATATATCCTTTCTGATTGGTGTTTCTAGTTTCTTAGGATATATTCCTAGGAGTGGGATTACTGGATCAAATAGGAATTCCATTTTTAGTTTTTTTAGGAAACTCTATACTGTTCTCCACAGTGGCTGCACAAGTCTGCATTCACACCAGCAGTGCAAAAGAGTACCTTTTTCTCCACATCCTCGTTAACACTTGTCATTTGTCGATTTGTTGATGATAGCCATTCTGACAGGTGTAAGATGATATACCACATTGACATTTTGAGTTGCATCTCTTGGATAATTAGTGACTTTGAACATGTTTTCATGTGTCTCTTGGCCTTCTGCCTTCTTTCAAAAAGATTCTATTTAGGTCTGTTGCCCATTTTTTTTATTGGATTGTTTATCTTCCTTTTGTTAAGTTGTATGAGTTCCCTCTAAATGTTGGAGATTACACTCTTATTAGTGATGACATTGGCAAATATGTTCCCCTATGCAGTGGGCTTCCTTGTTGTTTTGTTAATGGGTTCTTTTGCTGTGAGAAAACTTTTTATTTTGATGTAGTCCCATTTGTTTATTTACTCTTTAGTTTCCATTGCCCTAGCAGCAGTATCAGTGAAGAAATTGCTTTGGCATATATCTGAGATTTCACTGTCTGTGGATTCCTCTAGTATTTTTATGGTTTCCTGTCTTATGTTTAAGTCCTTTATCCAATTTGAGTTTATTTTTGTGTATGGTGTAAGTTGGTGGTCTAGTTTCATTTTTTTGCATGTATCTGTCCAATTTTCCCAACACCATTTTTGACTCCATTTTATGTTCATTCCTCCTTTGTCAAATATTAATTGAGCATAGTTGTTTGGGTCAATTTCTGGGTTCTATATTCTATTCCATTGATCTATATGTCTGTTTTTGTGCCAGTACCAGGCAGTTTTGAGGACAGTGGCCTTGTAATACAGCTTGAAATCTGGTATTGAGATCCCACCTACTTTGTTCTTCTTTCTTAGGATTGCTGCAACTATTTTGGGTCTTTTTTATTCCAGATGAATTTTTGGAGAGTTTGTTCTAGGTCTATGAAATATGCTGTTGGTATTTTAATGGGGATTGCATTGAATCAATAGATTGCTTTGAGTAGTATGGACATTTTGATGATATTGATTCTACCAATCCATGAATACGGTATGTTCTTCCATCTGTTTACATCTTCCTCTATATCTTTTTTCAGTGTCCTGTAGTTTTTCTCATATAGGTATTTTACCTCTTTAGTTAAGTTTATTCCTAAATATCTTAATTTTTTTTGGTAGGATGATAAATGGGATTGCTTTTTTTAGTCTCTTTTTCTATAAGTTCACTATTGGTGCATAGAAATGCCATAGATTTCTTGGCATTAATTTTGTATCCTGCTACCTTACTGAATTCATTTATTAAGTCTAATAGTTTTTTTATAGAGACTTTAGAGTTTTCTATGTATAGTATCATGTCATCTGTGAATAAGGACAGTTTTGTCTCTTCTTTTCCAATTTGGATGACTTTTATGTCTTCCTCTTGTCTTAACGCAATGGCTAATACTTCCAGTACTATGTCAAATAGGAGTGGTGAGAGTGGGCATCCCTGTCTTGTTCCTGTTCTTAGGGGAAATGGTTTTAGTTTTTGCCTATTGAGTATGATATTGGCTGTGGGTTTGTCATATATCGCTTTTATGATGTTGAGATATGATCCTTCTATTCCCGCCTTGCTAAGAGTTTTTATCAAGAAAAGGTGTTGGATTTTTTTCAATGCTTTTTCTGAATCAATTGATATGGCTATGTTATTTTTATCTCTCAATTTGTTTATGTGGTGTGTCAGGTTTATTGGTTTGTGGAAATTGTACCATCCTGGTATCCCTGGGATAAATCCTACTTGGTCATGGCGTATGATCTTTCTGATGTATTGCTGGAGCCAATTTGCTAGAATTTTGTTGAGGATTTTGGCATCTATATTCATCAAGGATATTAGCCTATAATTCTCTTTCATTGTGTTGTCTTTATCTAGTTTTGGTATTAGGGTGATGCTGGCTTCATAAAAGAAACTTGGAAATGTTCTTCCCTCTTGAATATTTTGGAATAGTCTGAGGAGTATAGGTTTTAGTTCTTCCTTGAGTGTTTGATGTGACTCCCCTGTGAAGCTGTCTGGCCCCAGGCTTTTGTGTGCTGGAAGCTTTTTGATGACTGCTTCAATTTCTGTCATAATTATCAGCCTTTTGAGATTTTCATTATGTTCCTGATTGAGTTTTGGAAGGTTGTATTTTTCTAGGAATATGTTCTATTCCTCCAGGTTGTCTAGTTTGTGGAAGTAGAGTTGTTCATAGTATTTTTTTTAAACAATCCTTGTATTTCTGTGGGGTCTGTTGTTATTTTGCCTCTCTCATTTCTGATTTTGAGTCTTTATCTTTGGTTCTAGAGGTTCATCAATCCTTTCAAAGAACCAGATCTTAGTTTCATTGATCTTTTGTATTGTTTCTTTCTTTTTTGTGTGTTCTCTATGTAATTTATTATTGCTCTGATCATTATTATCTCCTTCCTTCTGCTCACTATGGGATTTTCTTGTTGCTCTCTTTCTAATTTCTTGCATTCTAGAGTTAGATGAATTATTACCATTTTTTCGTGTGTGTGTGCGTGCGTGCGTGTGTGTGTGTGTGTGTGTGTGTGTGTGTGTGTGTATGTGTGTGTGTGTGTTTTAGGTAGGCCTGTAGAGCTATAAACTTCCCTCTCAGGACTGCTTTCATTGTATCCCACAGATTTTGGATTGTTGTGTTTTTATTGTCATTAGTTTGCATGATGTTTTTAATTTCTTCTTTGATGTCCTTGGTAACACAATCATTTTTTAATAGCATGCTATTCAGCTTCCAAGTGTTTGAGTTTTTTTGGATTGTTTTTATTGTAGTTTATTTCTAATTCTATCCCATTGTGGTCTGAGAAGATGTTTGTATGATTTCAATCTTATTGAATTTGGGTAGACTTTGCTTGTGACCCAATATGTGGTCTATTTTTGAAAACATCCCATGTGTACTTGAGAAGAATGTATATTCCGTGGCTTTGGGATGAAATGTTCTGAAGATGTCAGTTAAGTCTGTCTGATCTAGTGAGTCATTTAGGATTGCTGTATCTTTGCTGATTTTTTTTGTCTAGAGGATTTATTCATTTATGTCAATTGTGTATTAAAGTCCCCTGCTATAATTGTATTGTTGTTGAACTCTCCCTTGATATCTTCCAGAAGTTTTGTTATGTATTTGGGTGCTCCCGAATCTGATGCATATATGTTTATCAGGGCTATATCCTGTTGTTGTATTGATCCCTTTAGTATTATGAAGTGGCCTTCATTATCTCTTGTTATGTCTTTCACTTTGAGGTCTATTTTGTCAGATAGAAATATTGCTACCTCAGCTTTTTTTTTTTTTTCATTTCCATTTGCCTGAAAGATATTTTTCCATCCCTTCACTTTCAGTCTGTGTGAGTCCCTTGTTCTAAAGTGGGTCTCTTTATAGACAGTATATATATATATGGGTCATGTTTTGTTTTGTTTTTTAATCCATTCAGCCACTCAATGTCTTTTTATTGGAGCATTTAGTTCATTTACGTTTAAAGTTATTACTGAAATGTACTTTCTATTTTTGTGCCTGTGTTCCTTCTTACCTTTTTATTTCTTCTTTTTATAGCATTCCCTTTAGCATTTCTTGCATTCCTGGTTTGGTGGTGATAAACTCCCTTAGCCTTTTTTTTTTTTTTTTTTGTCTGTGAGCCTCCTGATTTCCCCTTCAATTTTGATTGATCGTCTTGCTGGATAGAGTATTCTTGGATTCAGTCCTTTGCTGTGCAACCCTTTGCATACCTCCTTCCATTCCCTTCTAGCTTGATGTGTTTCTGTTGAGAAATCATTTGATAATCTGATGGGAGATCCTTTGTAGGTAACTCTCTGTCTCTCTCTCTTGCAGCCTTTAAGATTTTCTCTTTGTCATTAACATTTGCCATTGTAATTATGGCATGACTTGGTGTGGGTCTTTTGGGATTCATCTTGTTCAGGACTCTCTGTACTTGTGTAACTTTTTTCTTTCCTATATCCCAGAAGTTTTCTGTCATTATTTCTTCAAATAGGTTTTCTAATCCTTGTTGCTCTTCTTGTCCTTCTGGAAGCCCTATTATACATATGTTACTTCGTTTCATATTGTCCCAAAGCTCCCTTAGGCTCTCCTTCTGCTTTTTAATTTTTTCTCCAGTTGCTGTTCAGATTGAGCTTGTGTCTCTATCTTATCTTCTAACTCACTAATTTGGTCCTCTGCTTCTTCTAGTCTACTGTTGAAACTTTCCATGGTGCTTTTGATTGTAGCTATATCACTTTTCATTTCTTTCTGATTCTTGCATAGGTTGTTGATTTTCTTATCCATCCGATGTATGACTTGCACAACCCTTACTCTGAATTTTTTTTCAGTCATGTTTCATGCTTCAATTTCACTAATTTTCTTTCTTGGTTACTGCTCATTTTCTTTCCTCTGGGGATTGCATCATCTCTCCATTCTGACTATCACCAAAAGGTTCAAACTTCGAGTTGTGTAGACCTGGGCCATGTGCAGTGGGAGCTTCACACCACCTGAATGTCACTAAAGTGCTCCAACATTAATACATGTGGCTGTCATGGGTTGGTGGGAACCAGGCTCACCCAGGGTCATTGTTACTAGCTCTCAGTGTGGTCTCGTGAGTGCACCTAAAATCACGGACCCTGCCTGCACTGCGCTATTGGCATGTGCTGAAATCAGAGTCCCCTAGCGTGTGCCAGGAGTCAAAGCTTCCCTATGTCTGCACCAAGAATCGAGTATTAGAGTCTCTGTTGATTTGTGCATCCTCTTGCTGAGAATCAGGGTCCCTGTGTATGCATGCACCAAGAATTGGAGACACTGCCTGCCTCTTTGTGGGAGTGCACTGGGAGTCAGGGATCCCAGGCACACACGATAAGAAACAGAGTCAAGTCAGTGATTCTCAGTGCTGCCTCCTACCCAGAGAATTGGGTCCTGGTCAGCTTGGGGGACTGAGTTGCACAGTAGCACTGTGTCGGTTGGAAGTCTGCTCCTGTGCTGAGGAAAACAGACTTTTGTGTGCACTTGCCCAGAATCAAAGTCAGGTGGTACTGCTGCCCCGTGTGGGCTTTGGGTTTGGTCACCCGATTATGTTGTGGAGAGTAGATTCCCAGTGTTCGTGCATGCACAGCCTCAAATTCCTGTAATAGCACTGCGCCCATGCAAGGGACAGGTCTATCAGTTACTATGGCGCTGCATGTGAGCCTGTGGGGAGAGGGATAGGCTCTTTGACTCACAGAAATCTGCTTCTGGGATGCCTGGATTCTTGTTGTCTGTTGGTCTGCAGCTGTGGTCACAGGTCTTTGTCCCTGGTGGCTGCAGGGTCCTGGTTTGCATCTGAGACCAGATTAGATGGTGCTGAGCCCAAGATCCTAGTCTCAAGCAGCTCTGTTTCTCAAGATGGCATGGTCTCTGTGCCCACACTGGCTGCCCAGAAGTGTCTGCATTGTGCATGGGGTTCCACTGTATAAGATTGCCCAATTTGGCAGCTCCTTGGAAGACCTGCAAAATTTGTCCCTAGCTCATACACACACACACACACACACACACACACACACACACACACAGTGCACATGTCCACACACTCCTCTATTACTCTCGCACTCTCTAACACTCCCTCCCTCCCTTTCTTCCTGCTGGTCACCATCTTCAGTCCAGCCTTGTTGAGAATTTTAGCATCTATGTTCACTAGGGATATTAGCCTGTAATTTTCTTTTTTTGCAATGTCTATCTGGTTTTGGAATTAGGATAATGCTGGCCTCATACAGAGAGCTTGGAAGTGCTCCTTCCTCTTGGGTTTTTTTTAAAAAAAGTTTGAGTATAAATGTTAGTTCTTCTTTGAATAGTTTGGTAAAGTCACCCGGACCCAGGCTTTTGTTTGCTGGGAGTTTTAAAAATTATTATTACTGCTTCTATTTCATCATTTATTATTGGCCTATTCAGGTTTTCTGATTCTTCTTGTTCAGTTCTGGGAAATTGCATTTTTCCAGGAATTTTTCCATTTCATCCACATATAGGTGCTCATAGTATTTTCTTAAAATCCTTTGTATTTCTGTGGTGTTAGTGGTTACTTCTCCACATTCATTTTTTAATTTTATTTGGGTCCTCTGTGTTCTTGATGAGTCTGGCTAACAGTTCATCAATCTTGTTTATCCTTTCAAAGACCCAGCTCTTGATTACATTTATTTTTTGTATTGTTTTTGTAATCTCTATGTCATTTATTTCTGCTCTAATCTTTACTATTAACTTCTTTCTACTTACTCTGGGCTGTTCTTATTGTTCTCTTTCTAATTGTTTCAGTTGTAAGATAAATAGTTTGTTATTAACTTTGTTGTTATTGTTTTGAGGTAGCCTGTAATACTATGAACTTTCCTCTCAGAACTGCTTTTGCTATTTTTCAGAGATTTTATGTTGTTGTGTGTTCATTTTCTTTTGTTTCCATGAAGTTTTTTTTTTTTAAAAAAAATTCTTGATCTTGTTGGTAAACTATTTTTATAGTATATTTAATAACATATTATGTGTCATCCATGTGTTTGAATGTTTTGGGGGTGTTTTTGCAGTAGTTGATTTCTAATTTTATTCCACTGTGATCTGAGAAGATGCTTGACGTGATTTAAATCTTCTTGAACTTCTAGAGACTTGTGTCCTAACATGTGGTCTATTTTTGTGAATGACTCATGTGGATTTGAGAAGAATGTATAGTCTGAAGCTTTGAGGTGAAATGGTATATAAATGTCAATTAAATCCATCTGATCCAGTGTATCATTTAAAGACACTGTATCCTTGTTAATTCTTCATCTGGAAGATCTATCCAATAAAGTCAGTGGGGTGCAAGAGTCCCAGACTATGACTATATTGTTGTCTATCTCTCCCTGAAAGTCCTACAGAAGTTGTTTTTAAAAATATATATATTTAGGTGTTCCTATATTGGGTGCATATATGGTTATCAGGAGTATATCCTCTTGTTGGGATCAATCTCTTTAGTATTAGTAGTGACCTTTGTTTTCCCTTATGATGGCCTTCATTTTGAAATCTATTTTGTCAGATATGAATATTGCTACCCCAGCTTTTATTTTATTTTCCATTTGCATGGAAAAAATTTTTCCATCCCTTCACTCTCATCTTGTGTGAGTCTTTTGTTCTGAGGTGGGTCATTTGTAGACAGCTTATAGTTGGGTCATATTTTTGTATCCATTCAGCTATCCTATGCCTCTTGATTGGAGCATTTAATCTATTTACATTTAAGGTTATTATTGACAGGTACTTATTTATTGCCACTTTAATTCTGTATGGCTAGGTTTCTCTATTTCTTCTTCTCATTACAGTAGTACCTTTAGCATTTCTTATAATGTTGGCTTGGTGGTGATATACTCCTTTAACACCTCTCCCCCCTTTTTTTGTCCAGGAATCTTCTTATTTCACCATCTATTTTGGATAACCTTGCTGAACATAGTAATCTTGGTTTCAGATCCTTGCTTTCCATTACCTTGAATACTTCATGCCATTTTCTTATGGTCTGTAGAGTTTTTGAAAAGAAGTCAGGTGTTATCCTTATTGAAGCTCTTTTGAAGATAATAGTTTGCTTTTTGTCTTGCTGCCTTTAAGATTTCTTTCTTTAATTTTGGCATTTCAATTATGATGTGTCTGGGTATGACCCTGTTTAGAATCTTCTTACTTGGGACTCTCTGTGCCTCCTGAACTTGTGTGACTTTTCCTTCACATGTTAGGGATGGTTCCTGCCATTTTTCCCCCAAACACATTCTCTATCCCTTACTCCCTTTCTGCCTCTTCTGAAACACTTACTATATGAATATTGTTATGTTTCATGTTGTCCTTTAGCTCAATTAAGCTGTCCTCTTGTTTTCAATTGTTTTTTGTGTTTTTTTGTTCTCTGATTGAGTAATTTTTTTTCTACCCTATCTTCTAATTCACTGATCCGATCCTCAATTACCCCTAATCTGCTGTGAATTTCTTCCAATGTGTTCTATATTTGTGCTATGTCATTCTTTATTTCTGTTTTTATGGTTCTATATCTTTTCTCATGCTGTTGAGTATCTTTACCATCATTATTCTGAACTCTTTATTAGATGAATTTCTTATCTCCGTTTTATTTATCTCTTCTTCTGGTGAATTCTTTTGTTCTTTCATTGGGTGTTGTGTCTTTATCTCCCTATTTTGGTGCCTATTTGGGTCTGTGACTATGTACTAGGCAGATCTGCTATGCCTCTCAATCTCTAGTGCAGGACAGTGTCAAATGCTGATTCCAATTCATTAGGTCAGGCAAAGTTTCAAAATGTCCAGAAATCACATCTGCCTGCAGACTGATTGGATTCAGTCTTAAGTAGCCCTCAGACAATTGTCCATCAGCATGCTATGAGTTTTTTTTTCAACAGGATGGGGATATTGTTTCTGCCTCAAGGCTGCTGATTGTTATTCTCAGTCTCTAAATGGGCCTCAGAAGCTCTGCACCATGGGTCCAGGTGTTTTCCCAATAGGGTGAGTCAACTATCTTCATCCTAGGCAAAACTGCCTGGATAGCAATTGTCTTCGTTAGAAAGATGTGCTCCTCACCATGAGGGAATGACTTAGCACAGGAAACCTTCTGAGCTTGAACCCCAGAGCCCCTAACCCTGGCTTCTGCTCACACAGCTCTAGTCCACTCTGCCCTCTGTCTGCTGGAGCACAAGGTGAGTGGTTTCACAGGGAATTTTGTGTATTGGCCCTTTACACGGGTACTTGCATCTACAGCCATCTCTCCCTGGCAGATAGCAAACCTGCTGCTTTTGTCAGCCAGATGTTATGGATACCTTTAAGTTCTGGTGGTCTCTGTTTGAGGGCCCAGCTTGGGGATTAGATCCCAGAATTCTCAGTGGTAACTCCCCACAGCTGAGATATCTCTCCAGAACTTCAGTTGCTGTCTGTGGGGGCCTGCCAGCCCTTTCACACATCTGCCCCTCCTACCAGTCTCTAAGCAGTCTCCACTTTCTGCCCTTGGTTATCATGGGTCTCTCCAGTGAGTCTTCAGTTGATTATTTAGGGAATTTTTCTGTGTTTTAGTTGTAATTCCAGTTCGGTCCTGGGAACATGTTTATGCAGCATCCACTTACTTCACTGCCATTTTAAATCTCCTGTACAATTAAATATTTAAAACCCTTTATGACAGTCTCTCTCTTAAGGGTTCCTATAAGTTTCTAAGCCAGTCGAAGCCCCCTTAGTCCCCCAGGCCTTCGCAGGTGACTAAAACCAGACACAGGCCACGAGTGCATGAGGCTTGGGGGCCAGAGGCTGGGATTAAGAGTTTCTACCTGAACTATGAGACCCTTTAACACTCAGTGACATATACTATCTCTGCTACCATGGTGCCATTGACCCTGGTTCAGAGATAGTAACAGAAAGACTTCTCACCAGCTTTACTGTCTTCTCTCTTCCTTGTCTACCTTCTCCCTGGGTGAGTTCCAGCCCACCTCCTGCTTCCTGACCACATGTGCACAGTGGCCAAGCACTAGCCCTGACCTTCCTGCTCAGCTCTCATACCTGTATCCTATCATTTGCTACACAGCTCTTTGTGGTGAAGAAACATAACTCAAAATCAAGTCTTAAAATGAGTTCATCACATTCCCCACACCTCTCTTTCCATCAGAGCTTCTTAGGCACCTATTGCCTATTCTGTGTTCATCCTGAAAAGCTTAGCATTATTTTTGCCTTCTTCCTTTTGACAAAGCAAGCATTCAATGTCTGTGGGATGAATTACCGAATGAATGAGTCCCATCATGAATCACACTTCTTCATCATGCAGGTTCACAATAATCTACCCTTTTTCTTTACAAATTCAATTTTACATAAAGGAAAACCCAGAATCCTTCCCCTTAAAGCAGCAATCATTTCTCTCTCGGGCCTTTCATATTAACAATGAAGAGAACACATTTTTACAAAGTGCAATCAATGGATATATAAAGTGGGGACTCTCTATATTTTGCTTTTAACATATCATATACTACAGAGTCTGTTTTACAATCATTTTAATGACTGCAAGTTAGTTTATAATGTTGCTGTATAATGGATTACTTAGCCAGCTACAGAGTTTGAAGGTTTGGATTATTTCCAGGTTTTTACTATTTGTTCCTTTATTCATTTAACAAAGTAAATTACATTATTTGCTTGTGTATACATAAAATATCCTTGGAGAAGGAGGGGTGTTGGCTGTTAGAGTCCAGGAGTGGGGAGGAAACTTTCCACAGAATTCCCTATCATTCCTCTTGAATTTTGAGTAATATGAATAGTCTGACTTTTCAAAATATAGATACCAATTGTTACTAAGCAGTGCCCTGGAAGCTGGGTTTAGAGATGGGGTCTATGTTCCAAGCTAACTCCCTCATATGGGCTGTCCCAAAAGTATGTCTAATGTGCCTTAGGAACCCAGAGGAGAAAAGTGGGCAGGGAATGACATTTTCACTGAACCTTGAAGCTTGGGTAGGAGTTGGTCCAACTGGTAAGAGACCATTGTGAGAAGAGACCCAGGATAGGAAAGGGCATTTCCTGTTTGGGGAAGGATACTATATCTAATGTGGGGTGACAATGATTAAAAATGAGACTTTAAAGAAGACAGAAATCAGTGTAGTCACAGATGTGGGTGCCAGGCTCTGGGGTCCCAAGTTAATTGTGGAGGCAATGGGAGAGTTTGGAGGGTGTTTTGGTTTTTTTTAATCTTTTTTTAAAATTTTATTTTATTAAGGTATTATTTGTGTACATAGCTTACCATTGCCCCCCCCCCCTCACCTCCCATCCATGCCCTCCCTCCCCAGAGTTCCGTGTTCGTTGGTTGTACCTATGCTCATGCATACCAGTCCCTCGGTTGCTCTCCCATCTCCCCCCCCAGGTCTCCCTCCCCTCCCCGCTGTCATTTGACAATCTGCTTGTTTTATGGTGACCATCCCAGGACCCCATGAATAGAGTCCGCTCCTCATTTGGCAGTCTGCTTGTTTTATGGTGACTATCTCAGGACCACACGACCAGAGTCCGCTGCTCCTCTGGTCCCCACCGCCCCTTCCCCTGGGTCCCACTGCTTCCCCTGGGACACACGGCTCACCCGGGGCACACGGCCCCCTGGGACACTCGGCTCACCCAGGGCACTTGGCCCCCTGGGACACTCGGCTCACCCGGGGCACTCGGCCCCCTGGGACACTCGGCTCACCCGGGGCACTTGGCCCCCTGGGACACTCGGCTCACCCGGGGCACTCGGCCCCATGGGACACACGGCTCACCCAGGGCACTCGGCCCCATGGGACACACGGCTCACCCGGGGCACTCGGCCCCATGGGACACACGGCCCCATGGGACACATGCCTCACCCGGGACACCCTTCCCCTTTGGGGGGTACGGCTCACCCGGGGCACTCGGCCCCCTGGGACACTCGGCTCACCCGGGGCACACGGCCCCTCTAGGGTGTTGGGGTCGCATATTGGAGGCGCCTTGCTAGCTCCTTGCTAGCATGGCGGGCAGGCTGGGACAGCTGCAGTTGGGCTGAGATGGTTGCAGGCAGGGGGACCACCTTCAAAGGTGTCTCGTTCGGTGTGGGAGTGGAGCAGCTTCAGACATGGAGGCTAAGTTCTGAGGTCGCCCACTCCCTGAGCCCAAGGCTTGGTGAGCTCTGTTCTCAGTGGATTTCCTTTATTCACGGTGGCAGTGGCAGGTGGTGGTGCCAGGTGCAGCAGTGACGGTCACTCCTGTGGTTCAATTACCACTGTAGTTTTAAAGTTCACATGGCAGTGGTGGCGAGAGCTTCAGCTCGGCCATGCGGCATCGGAGGAAGGGCTCGCCTGGGTGGCTAATGGAAGGCACCGTGCCATTTCCTCACCAGCGCGCTCCATCTCCCTCCCAGCATGGTGGGTGTGCTGGGAAGATTGTGGGCGGGCTGTGATGGCTACATGGGGACAGTCCGCCCTCAATGGTGTCCTCTTTGGTGCGGATGTGGAGCTGCTGTGGATGCAGAGGCTAATTTCTGAAGCCACACTCTCTGTGAGCCCGGGGCGTAGTGAGCTCTGATTTCGGTGGATTCCCATTCTTGGGGGCGGCGGCGGGGGCGGCAGCGATGGTAGCTCCTGTGGCTCAATTTCCCCTGTAGTTTTAAAATCCGCATGGCAGTGTCTGATGCTTTGGCCTGGCCATGCGGCAGCGGAGAGAGGATTCTCCGGGTCTGCCAATGGAAGGCGCAGCGCCAGCACAGTGCACGAGAAGGCCTGGCAGAGCAGGCCGCAGGCGGTGGCAGCGGTGGAGGCCGCGGGATCCGCGGGTGTGGCGCAAAGGCAGGGCCGAGCTGGTCGTGGGCGGTGACGGAGAGTCCCCGCGATGTCTTAGTCTTTCAGACTTAGTGGAACGCTTCCCCTGAGCCAGGAGAAGCAGCACCACAAATATTGGCCAGCTCAGTGCTGCCCCTCTACAGGTGAAAGTAGGGGCATCCTCACCTCGGTAGGCCTTTGCTCTTGGAGGTCTTAACCAGTGGAAGGCAGCACGGTACAGAACTGCCCCACCTTCTCAGTCCTCTGGAGTTTGGAGGTTTTGAAATAGGGAATTTGCAAAGAGCTGTGTGTGACAGTGATCCTCTAGCAGTAGCATGGAGACCAAAGGAAGGGAGCCCCGTGGGGAACAGCCTACTGATGTCCAGGACACAGTGGCAAGGACCAGAATTAGAGAACCAGCTATCTTGGTCAACTCCTCAGTCCCTAGCACACAGACATGATTGGTCACCCTAACCTGCTGCTGCAGGCCTACCTACTCTGAGACGTGACCCAGTGACTTCCAGGAGACTTTGAAATACCCATCCAATTATACTCTACCCTTTACCATCATAGGCCCTTCCTCGAACCACCATTCCTGGGTGGATTTTAACTGGTTCTAGAGTCAAGACCCATTGACCTCTAGACATAACAGATTTTTGAAAAAAAAAATATCCCCACTTACTAATTTCCAGCCCTTTTTCCTATTTCCCTCCACAAAACTGAGGCTCCTGTTAAACTCAACTAGTTCCCATGTCAAAACAAACCTTTACACTTTTTAAAATATATTTTATTGATTTTTCACAGAGAGGAAGGTAGAGGGACAGAGAGTTAGAAACATCAATGAGAGAGAAACATCGACCAGCTATCTCCTGCATACCCCCCGCTGGAGATGTGCCCGCAACCAATGTACATGCCCTTGACCAGAATCGAACCCGGGACCTTTCAGTCCGCAGACCGACCATCTATCCACTGAGCCAAACCGGTTTCGGCCAAACCTTTACACTTTTATGTTCAATGAACCACTACAGGAAAGGTCATGTTCTCTATTTCTCTGTCTGCTGGAGCCTGTAGCAAATATCATCTCCCCACAAGTCAATACCAATTCTATAGAGCAGTGTCTGGGTGTTAGATATCTCCAGAGGAGCATCTCAAAAATTACCACTAATCCTCACAGCAAATAAATGTGACTAGTCCCTTTTTCCACGTAAGAAAACTGAGATTCAGAGAGGGGAAGTGTCTTGTTTAAGGTCACACAGCTACTAGCCTTCTCTTCTGTCTTCTTTATAATTCTCTGATGGCCCCAATCTTTGTTTTATGTACGCACTTCTTTCACTCTCTACCTGCCCCCAGAACCAACCACACACACAATTGCCAACCTAGAACAAAAATAGACTACCTAGAATAATACTTACTATGACTAGTAGGGCCATAATAGAAATTTGGTGAATGAAAGGACTATGTAGCCTGATGCCTGGCATTAAATAGATTCACCACAAAATTCTTTTAATTGAGCTGTAGTTGCAACATCTGACCAAATAAGAGTATGTCAGAGGAGGAATATCAGAAGAAAACACACTGTGGCAAAACCTCAGCTACCCAAAGCTTTCTGGAAATGAGTCATTCTGAACGATGAGGGTGAACTTTGAATCCAGAAAGAATAATCCTGGGACTGCTTTTTTTTTTCTTTTCCTCAGCTACCCTCACTTCCACCACTCCTTCTGAGCTCCCTGGTTCCCTTCACCTTCTTTCCCTTTCATTATTGTTCTCTCTCTCTCTCTCTCTCTCTCTCTCTCTCTCTCTCTCTCTCTCTTAATCTCTTGCTCCCTAGGAGCTTCTTAGCTTCACAGCTTATCCCAGACTCCCCATTCTTTCTGGTTTGGCAAACTAATTGCAGTCTACCCTGGATTACTCTTTTGTGCCCAGTCCATTTCTGTTCACTGCAGCAGCCCCTGCTCCATCAAGCCTTGCCAGATCACCTTGGGCTAGTGGCTGCTTTTCACCTGCTCACCTCATGGTTCCCCATACAGGTGTCTGGGCTTATGTCTGTCTACCTTGGACGCTGGAATGTATATTTCTCCAGGGTTAGAATCATGTCAGCCCTAATTATTTTGCGAATGGAATTGAAAGACCTTTTGTACTTTTTGGCCACCATTCCTTTGGTACTGCTTTCTCTGAGGCAGTTAAATTTTTGCTTTCTGGTTGATTGAATTGTAATTGGGACATATGTGTGCTGGTTGTTCAGGGTTTTTCTGCTGGCTTACTTATCTTCTTGCTTTTTGTATATATACTCCCTGGTACTTTACACTTGTCCATTTGGCTCAAGAGAACTGAAGGTCACCTGGCCGGCATGGCTCAGCAGTTGAGCCCCGACCTATGAACCAGGAAATCATGGTTCAATTCCTGGTCAGGGCACATGCCTGGGTTGCAGGCTCGATTCTCAGTGTGGGATGTGCAGGAGGCAGCCATTCAATGATTCTCTCTCATTATTTATGTTTCTGTCTTTCTCTCCCTCTCCTTCCTCTCTGCAATCAATAAAAAAAATATTTTTAAAGAGAGAACTGCAGCTCAAATGGCACTCTCTGCTCAGTGGAGGAAAAGGTGGCCAATCAGAGTCTGAGCCAAGTCCTGCCAGTCACTCTTACTCAAAGAACCAGGAGACCAGATCTTCTTCATTTGTTCCACAAGCATTTAATTCAGTGCCTGCTTTGTATTAGGCAATGAGCCACACTTTTGGCTCTGTAGTAACAGAAATAAAAATTGGTCTGTACTTGTCCTGCCCCTGGTGTCCTATATGATCTTAAGTCCTTCCTAGGCCTCTAGGCCTCCAGGCCTCTTGATTTACCAATCTGAAAATGAAGTGGGTAGAGGCCTTATCTGTAAGTACACTTAAAGCTACCAACATTGGGCGTCTTGTTTATCCTGAATACTCCATCCCTCTTCACATCTGTGCTTTCTGTTAGAAGAGCCAGGCTTGCCTTTCTTACCTTTCTTCCTCCTCCCCTGCAAATTCTGAGTAGACATGCTCCAATACATCTCATCGTATATGTAGTCAAGTAGCCCCAAGAAGCTATGGGAAAGTAAAAAAAAAAAAAGGGGGGGGGGAGTGGAGAAAGGGGCAACATGTCATATGACCATCTAGGGTACATTGGAGAATGAAAGCACTCCCCTGCCCAAACATACCAAAAAAAAATTGTCTAAGCCCAACTCTGAAGAGTGGTATTAGTCAGTCTAATTAGACCCAAGCCAGAGTTGGGGGGTCGGGAGGAGAAAAGACAGAGTTCTGCTTATTTCCCTGGAGAAAGCTAAGGAATCAATATTTCTTTGCACTCGTAGGACACTTGATAGTATTTTTGTATTTGATTTTCCTAGTAACCCTTTTAATGACATTCAAAAGTGTTGTTGTTTTTTAACACCTTGTACACACAAGGCCTTATGCTGAGAATACTAGTCTTTTTTATGACACAATCACAAATTCAAGAGTATAGACATTTTCATGATTTTTGTTTGTTTGTACAAGTCTCCTTAACTAGACTGTATGTTCGGTGAAGACATGAATCATGTCCATCTTCTTCCCCACTGAATGAATCCTCAGCGCCAAAAATAGTGTACAGCAAAGAACAGTCACTCAATGAATAATTAAAGCAAAAAATGAATCCAGCAGTCTGGGACCTGGGGACAATCTTTAATTTTGCAAAAGCTGCCAAAACTGGTTTGGCTCAGTGGATAGAGCATCGGTCTGCGGACTGAAAGGTCCCAGGATCTATTCCGGTCAAGGGCATGTACCTTGGCTGTGGGCACATCCCCGGTGGGGGGTGTGCAGGAGGCAGCTGGTTGATGTTTCTCTCTCATTGATGTTTCTAGCTCTCTATCCCTCTCCCTTCCTCTCTGTGAAAAATCAATAAAATATATTTTAAATTTTTTTTGCAAAGGCTGGTATGCAGGAGAAAGACTCTTACCCTGGAACCTAGTAGATATTAAATAGACAAATTATAGTAACAGGAAACACTTAATGCCTATTGTGTGCCAGGGCCTGTGCTAAGCACTTCATATTTATTCACTCATTTAATTCTCACAACAACCCTATGAAGTAGGTACTATTATTATTATTGTTGCCATTTTATAGATAGGGGAAGCCAAGGCACACAGTTTTTACCAATTATAAGTGTCAGAACTGATATTTGAACCCCAGCTATCTGGCTCTGAAGTCCATGTCCCTAACCAGTACACTGCCTCCCAACAATGAATGGTCAAATTGAATTGTAGAAAGATGAGCAATTTCCAAAGGTGTCATAGGAAAAACATAGTGGAGCTAGGACTGGAACTTAGGTCTGCTCTCTGTGAAATGCTTTTCCCACTCTATCATATGGTGTCTGACCACTGATACAGAGACCCTATAAATAGAGGCACAAAGAGGGATTTGAGAAGTATAGATATCAGTGTATAAAAAGACCAGGAGACAGGAGGGGGCAGAGAGTAGCTACTAAGGTAGAAACAAATGTAGTTTCTAGGTCCTCTTTCTTAAGCAGTGAAAGGTAATAGGTTGCTTTCATTGGTCCTATTTGGGGCCTAAGCCATTCTTTTTTCTGCACAAATTTATCAGGGATTCCCTCCCCCGACACACATAGCTAGAACCACCCCAAGGCCATTACTGCCTCATTGCAACTGAGCACCCATGGAGAAAATATATATGTATATTAGGGAGATTAGATCGTAGGATCTGAAATCTGATGTGTGTAGGTAGTTGGGGCGGGGCAGAGAAACAGAGAAGACTGGAGGAAAGTTTAGGTCAACCCTAAAATCTACAGCAGCTAAAGGGACTCAGTGATAACAGATTAAAGCAAAGCACCTGTAAGCACCTCAGCATTAGAGACGCTGGCCTTCCGTTTGGGCTTCTTGCCACGACAGAAAAGCACCCTGGTCATGGCTTTCTTCTCCCGACAGAATCTTCAGGAGATCCTTCAAACCCTCTCAGTTCTGCAGTGGCTCCCAGTCTACATATTTTTAGGTGAGTGAACATATGGAAACAGGCCAAGAAAGAGGCCAGGAATCCACAAATGAGGAGGGCTCCAAAGAGATCATTTGGTTGGTACCCTCCCTCTGGGAAGGACTGTGCCTCCTCACTCAAGATATGGCTACTTGTTGAATTTACTGGATTTCTCTCCTCCCAGCTGAGGGGTGTGAAGGCCAGGAATGAGGCTGTAGTTGTTCTAGTTTAAAGATCACCCAGCCTTCTCAAGACTGCCCCCTCTAGTTCAGAGTCAGATTCACCGACTGGGGCAAAGGTGTTGGTGGCTTGCAGCATTGGTGTTACTAGATAGGTATAAGGTGATTCCCCAATATAAGGTAATGGTGAGAGAATTCTGAAAAATGCCAGGGCTTCCTGAGTAACTCATTAGACAGAATTTTGAGAAAAGACCAGTTGTTCAGTGGACTCCCAGTCAGAAACCAGGACTTTGTGGGTAGCCAATTAAGGGGCAAGCTTAAAACTGGACAGAGAGAAATGTCATCCCCAAGGATGAGACAAGTAGGAGGCAGCCTGTTCCAATCCATGGGCAGTTGGCTGTATGACCCCTTAGAGCAGAGGTTCTTAACCAGGACCTCGAATTGGGGGTTGGGTCACTTTGAATTTGGATGGGGGAAAAATGCCTCTTTATTATCACTAATTTCAAATAGAATTGATGAGTGTAGACAGCAAACCACAGAAGTGTTAGCAGTACCTGCGAATGTGTTAGTAATAGACATTGCAGAGATGTGCACATCATATGCCAGTTGCTGCAGATATTTCATTTATGCTCATGACTGTTTCAAAATTCTTATAGATATGTGATTCAATAAATACCCTTGTAAGAACCTAAACTGCGACAAGCCATAATGATTATGCTGAGAGGCAGATGAATCAGTCTGTAGTGAGTTCCTTTCTGGGCCAACAATTCTTTTGAATCCCAATTTCAATATCAAATAGTTCCTTATGTGTACATGTCAGCCATGCTATTTCAGATCTGGTTGGTGGACAAATGGTGGTGATGCAGATCCAACCGTCTCTGGTTTGGTTCTGGGCATCCTGAAGTAACATGCAGCTGCTGTCTGCTGGTATGGTGAGGCGTCGTCAGCATCTTCCATCTCTGAATTGTGCCTCTTCTGTCTTCATGGCTGGAGCACTTCTGTCTATTCCACTCTGTTTCAGGATTCCAGATGGTCTTGGAGTTGTTTAATGAAAATATACAAACATATTTTCAACCAAAAGTTAATAAAGGGATATTTTCTTTAAATTTGACTTGGGGATCTTTTTCATCCCCCTCCCCTTCTAAATAATTTTCCTCTGGCTTATTTTGATACCATGTGTGTATGTTGACACCATGTGTGTATTTTCATCAATGTTTGTATTTCGAATGAAGGTTAATATTCTAAAGTACAAATTTTTTAGATGTAAATTATTCTCATGATATTTTTCCTTACATGATATTCTTCCACTGTCACCCCATTTTTTAATTTAAATAATAGGAGACTTTTAGAAATTTTATAATGTAGTCTTGATTGCTTTTACATTTTAATTATTTGCACTACACTATGACTGCTTTGGGTTCATAACATGTTATGCAATTTTACCATGAGATACTCTGCCAAATAAGAATTTTTGTTAACACTTTAGGAACAGCTTTTTGTACAGTACAATCAGTTTTTCTAGAATATTCATTTATTTCCATTAGCCACATTAACTTCCTCTGAGAAATTGGCTACTATTCATCTGTCAAACTCAACATTCTAGCAACTATCTTATTTACCATGTGTGTATTAGTGGAGTTGATTATTTGCCTTCTTGAGAAGGGCCTGTGCATTCCTGCTACTAGGCTGGACTTGGATATTAAAAACCCTTGCCCACACCATGGTTACAAGACCTCTCAAACAAGTCATGTTGCAGTGAGAGGGCAGCTGCTGTCAGCCAAGTCTCTGTCTGTTACCTGGGTTCCAATTTGAGCTGTGCAGGGGAAGCGAAGCAGCCATGAGGGCAGGAGACCTCCCTCAGAAGGGGAGAAGGTTCAAGCACCTGCCATGTTGCAGGGGTGGTGGTGGTAAGGGTCTGTGCCCCACCTCTGTTGACCCCCAAGTTCTCTCCTGATGGCCCCTTGTGACTGTGCCTGACTTAGGTTGTTCCTTCCCTGAGGAATCTTACCCTTCTCTGGCTAACTAGCCATCCTCTGGGGCCAAGCAGGGTGATGTGAGGTTTAGTTCTGTCTCCTTTGTAGCCTATGCCCCCAAGGGCTCCATGCCCAGCACCTGCTCGGGAACCCCTTACCTGCTGGCGAGGCCTGAGCTTTGATCTCATATTTTTGGGAACCCATGTTTCTTTTTCAGAGAGGGCCCAGCTCCCCCCACTGGGCGGGCGAGAGATCCATGGTACCAGCCACCATGGTGCTTCAGCTTCAGCATGAACTGAAAGGTCAGGCATCAGTTGTGGGCACTTGGACCGTGAGAAGAGGTTCATTTTTGGCCAAGAGGGCAAGATGGGCCAATATAGAATGCTCAGGTGCCTTCCCAGGAGGCCCTCTGCACAGTGGAAGGGATGAAGTCCTTTCATGTTGTTTTTAAATTGCTGCCAGACATTCAAAGGATTGGTTTGTATGTTTGTTTGGGATAATTGTACAATATGCTTTTGTAATCCTAAAATATCTAGAGCTGTGTTAGCTTTGTCTCTAAGCACCAATATATAAAATAAAATAAATGATTTTTTATTGATAATGCATGGTAGGATGTACTATTATAGGTAATGGGGATAACCCAAATCTGGGAAAAATTATAATGACCTTGTAGAATAATATCATGTAAGGATATTCTTTGCTCTAGGTCATGGAAATTCCATTTAAAACTGGTTGTCAATTTCTTTTTGTGTAGACAAGGTCTTTGTTTCATTTTCTACACCTCTGATGGTCCCTTCCTATGGTGTCCACGCAAGCCAGAAACCTCTATTTAATTTTACACACAAAGGAACAGTGGTTTAATTTTTTGTCATACAGAAGGGCAGCTGGGTGGTGACCCCTAGGTAAATATACTTCCTTGTCCCACCTGTGGTCCTCCTGGATGACCAAGGTGTTTGGTATCATCAGTGACTACTTTGGGCAGGAGAGTCAGCCCAGGTAAGGGCTCCCACCCATGAAAGATTAGGAACATAAGTCCAGAAATACTTACCCAATAGCCCCAGGTTATATTACCGTACAGCTGATGCCTGCTAGCATGGCAGTAGAGGTATTCTCAGGTGTTCTTGGGGTTCCAGTTACCTCACACTTTATTCTCTCTCTCTCTCTCTCTCTCTCTCTCTCTCTCTCTCTCTCTCTCAATTTTTTAATATTATTATTATTTTACATATGTGTTCTTATCCCCCCCTTATCCCCTACCCTCCACTCATACTCCAACCCCGTGATATCTGTGGCCAACGATGAGGCTCATATGCATGCCCATAAGTCTCTTGGTTGATTTCTCCCCCTTATTCCAAGAAATCCCCTCCTTCCCTGGGGTTTGATGTTCTGATCAATGTTACTAAGTTTCTGGTTCTGTTCTTATTCATCTGTCTATGCCATTCACTATATTCCATAAATGAGTGATATCATGTGATGTTTATCTTTCTCTGCCTGGCTTATTTCACTTAGCATAATGGACTCCATCTCCATCCATGTTGCTGCAAATGGTAGGAACTCTTTCTTTTTTACCACAGCATAGTATTCCATTGAGTAGATGTACCACAGTTTTTTAATCCATTCATCTGCTGATGGGCATTTAGGCTGTTTCCAAATCTTAGCTATAGTGAATTGTGCTGCTATGAACATAGGGTTGCATATATCCTTTCTGATTGGTGTTTCAGGTTTCTTGGAATATATTCTTAAAAGCAGGATAATTGGGTCAAATGGGAGTTCCATTTTTAGTTTTTTGAGGAAACGCCATACTGTTCTCCACAATGGCTGCACCAGTCTGCATTCCCACCAGCAGTGTAAAAGAGTTCCTTTTCCTCCGCATCCTCGCCAACACTTGTCGTTTGCTGATTTGTTGATGATAGCCATTCTGACTGGTGTAAGATGGTACCGCGTTGTTGTTTTGATTTGCATCTCTCTGATGATTAAATAATGACTTTGAGCATGTTTTCATATGTCTTCTTTAGAAAAGTGTCTATTTAGCTCAGTTGCCCATTTTTTTTATTTTGTTGTTTACCTTCTTTTTGTTAAATTGTATGAGTTCTCTGTAAATTTTGGAGATTAAACCCTTATCATTGATATCGTTGGCAAATATGTTCTTCCATGCAGTGGAGTTTCTTGTTGTTTTACTGATGGTTTCCTTTGCTGGGGAAAATCTTTTTATTTTGATGTAGTCCAATTTGTTTATTTTCTTTTTAGCTTCCATTGCCCTAGGAGTAGTATTAGTGAAGAAGTTCTTTTAGCATATGTCTGAGATTTTCCTGCCCGTGGATTCCTCTAGTATCAAAAGCATTTTTACTTACAGCCCTCTCTTGTTCAAAAACAGTCAGTGGTTTCCCATCTCTTACTCAATGAAGCATAATTGTGTTAGCTTGGACATTCAAGGCCATCCTTTACTATCTGGCTCTCTTTACCAGCTCATCCTCTTACTCTTCCCCTATATGAAGCTTGTCTTCCAGGCAATCTATTCACAAAACAAACACTAGTGGTACTCTCCCACTGCCTCACCTCTGCTCTATTTCCTTCAGAGGAAAAGCCCTCATCACTCTTCCTGGATTATCCATGGATAACCCTTCCTTTCAGATATTGCTTAAGTCACAGCTTCTCTATAATGTTTCCCAGACAGCCAGAGACTGCATCAATTCTTCAAATCCAGAGCACTTTGTACAAACAGGTTGGGTAGCAGCCTTTATATTTGTTGTCCCCTTATACCCAGTAAGCTCCATGAGAACAGGAGCAAGCCATGTCTTGTCATTATTATATTTCTCCTAAGATCAGACTTGACACTAAATTGACAATTCTTCCAGATTTCTGCTTCCTCAGTAGAGACCTTTAAGTCCACCTTTTATTCTTTTTTCTCTCTCTCCTGAACATCTCTCTCTCTCTCTCTCTCTCTCTCTCTCTCTCTCTCTCTCTCTCTCTCTGTGTGTGTGTGTGTGTGTATCTTCTTTCTCTAGTTTCTTTTTTTAATTATTTTTATAAATATATATTACTTATGTTTCTGGTTTCTGATACTACAAAAACAGATCATTGTCTTAGAAGTCACACAGACCAGGTCTGCCACTTACTTGCTATGTGACTCTGTACAAATAAGTCACTATTTGTATTTTCTATGTGACTTTGAACAAGTCATTCACCCTTCACCATTGTAGAAACAGAGCATAATACCTGCCTTTGAAGACCATTCCAAAAATCAAAGAAGCAAGAAAACCCTTAATAGATATTTATTTTTTCCTTCTGTTATAGAAGTTGGCATTAACTAGATCTTAGAAAATTAGGCAAATAGAGACTTTGATACATTGCCAGCATTCCCACAGGCCCCTTCAAAGCATTATTCACTAATCCTTTTCCTTCACCCCATACATACAATCAATCACCAAACCCTGAAAATTCTACCTCCATATTATCTTTCAAAATGATTTGGTAAATAGAAACCCATTTTAGGTTCCCATTGCCTCTCACCTAAATCATTGCAACTCTTAGCTTATCTCCCTGCCTACGGTTTCTCTTGTTCCCATAGTTAGCCTAAAATACCTTCCTGATACACAGATATAGTCATACTACTCCTCTCCTTAATAACCTTTACTGGTGTCTCATTCCCTTCAGCATGAGGCCTAATCTACCCAGCTTCCTTCCCAGCTTCATCACCTATTCCATGGCTTCCTGAGTTTGGAGGTTATGGTGTTGCTAATGGGCTTCAGACTCCTCTACCTCCAGGCCTTTGCTAACTTTCTTTCTTGTGCATGGAAGGCTCTTCTTTCACTAATCTATATGTAAAAATTATATGTATTCCAAAAATTCAACTTAAATCATCCCTTCTACAGGAAGACTTTCTTGATTCTCCATTAATAAGGAATAGTCTTTTCCTTAGGTTCTCATAGAATGACATTGGAGCTCTGACTACATAGTTCTTACTCTCTGGGATGTATTTATGGCTCAGTCTTCCCCACTAGACCATTAATTTCTGGAAAGCAAGAAACTTATCTTCTACATGTGTTAATATGAGTTAACACACACATTGTGCTTAAAATAGCTCTTGGCACATAATAAAGACTCAACAAACACTACACTTTCTCCCCCAAAGCTTGGAAGAGTGAAGGTACATGACCTCTCAGAGCCTCAGCTTCTTCATATGTAAAACAGGGATGATAAAATTACCTACTCTTAGGGTCATGAGAGGATTAAATGAGATAATGTACAGTAAGTGTTTCTTAATTTAAAATGCTACATTGATACATGGTATCAATGACTGTACTTAAATTATTTTCATAATTTCCATATTTGCCATTCTCCTTCTAGTTCCCAGCCCTGACTGCATGGCCTCTAGGACAGAGATTTTACATGAGGTGTGCTCATTCAATGTTTGTTGAATTATTAGATTACCTTTGATTCCCACAGATTCTTAGAAATCTATGGTTAATTTGGATCCAAAAAAGTACCCACAAAACCACAGATACTCATCTTGGACACACCAGCCATGTTTTTAGATTTTTTAAAAGGCTTTGATTAGAATACTGTGTCTTTGCTTTACACTGGAAATAACTGGTTGCCTATAGCCTTATACACACATGCACAACCTGGAACCTCAGAAGGCCTTTCCTTGTTTGGAATAAGGATATTGGTGGTTTCTCTTACTCTTAGGTGGTTTCACCTACTCCTGGAGAATTTTGAAATTAAACTTCTACCGGTGGTACAATTTAATGTAACATTTTATTATGGGTCATCTTGCCCCTGCTTGGCACTGTGCTAATGGCTGTTTTCAAGAATCTTAGTGTCTAGTAGGGAAAGGGCCATACATGTAAGCTACTAACTACACAAGCAGCAAAATCAAACAGGGTAAGTAGAAGCATAAGTAATGTGCTGTGGATATGTGGAGGAATAAGCCCTTAATTCTGACTAGATAAGCAGCAAACATATCACCAAAGAGTTATCATGTGAGCTAAGCCTTAAAAGTTGGGAGAATTTTGATAGGTAGAATGTTGATGATAGGGTAGTCAGAATAAGAATAGCATTCCCAAAGGCATAAAGATATGAAATTACATGATGGGATGAGGAAATAGGAGTAAGCTAAGGTAGTTAAGCTCCTGTTTCCCATACTTCAGCCATTTACATCCCATCTTCTGGTGTTTTCCATGGCTGAAAACTTCCTATGTTATTATTACTGAACATTTTTCCAAATTGGTTCCTTTATGCAACCTAAATTTATGTATTTCAACCAGAAACTTTATATCACTGCTATGAATTCACTTTTATTCATTACACATTAAAATAACTTTTTATCCATACACCAACTCACATCATCCAGTGTCCTTTCAGTGGTATGGGACCACACTTTGAGGAATACTCGGCTAAAGCATAAGAGATGTGAATGCAGGTACTGAGAAATTAGGCTAGGAAAGTGGGGGTGGGGGTGGGGCAGTACATAGAGAGCCTTAAATGCGAATATAACATGTTCAGACTTTATTTTGTCAGCAGTAGGAAAACTTTGAAGGTTTCTGAGGAAACAAAGGACATTATATGACTGTTCTTTAAAAAATTATCTGGAAGTAGCATGTAAAATGGACTGGAGAGGAAGAGATTAGAAGACAAAGAATAGACACACAACTGCAATCTAGACCAGAGGATATCAAGTCCTGGACTAAAAAAGTAGCAATGGAGACAGAGGCAGGAGGGTGAATAGGAGAGATTTCTTTTTTTTTGTAAAGTCAACAACAGCTCCAAAATATTGAAACTGATATTTTTTCCCCCAAGGTCTGAAAGATGAATAGCAACTAGTCAGGCAAAGATCTGAGGGAAGAATCTTCTAGGTAAAAGGAACAACTTGCACAGAGTTGAAAGAACTGACAGAACAGGATGGTGACATGCAGAGAACAAAGGAGTGGCCGGGGCTCCATCATGGATGGCCTTTTAAACCAAGGTTACAAGACTGGACTTGATCCTAAGAGTGATTGGAAGACATGTTAGTTGTTGATTTTTTAAATCAACATTTATTCCCACAGCTTATGATATCTATAGTTAATTTAGATCTACTATGTAATCACAAAGCCAAAGAAATGCCTCTTTGATAAGCCAGCCATTTTTGGTTATATGTGGCAGAGGGACAGACTGATTTTTATTCAGCTTGCTACTGGGTCACGGCTCAAAGAAGCACAGGGCCTACTTAGGAATAGTGGCAGTCATCCAGGAGATAGGTGATGAAAGTTTGAATAAGGTAGTAGCATGGAGACGGGGAAGAGGATAATTTGAAAGATGTTTGGAAGACAGAACTGACAGGAAGCAATAACAACAGGTTAATGGTTAAAGGTACAGTCTCTGAAATCAGACACATTGTGTTCTCAACTCTGGCTTCCCTACAAGCTAGCTATGTGACTTCAGGTGGTTATTTAACCTCTCTTAGCCTGAGTTGCTCATCCACAAAATGAGAATTACTGTCCTAATGAGGTATGTACAAAGATTAAATAAAATATGCATGTAAAACAGTTTTACATAATGAGTATATAATAAATATTGGCTATTCCTATATGGGGAAAGTGAGCAAGTGAGATGAATCAAAGATGACTTGACTCCAACAGAACATCAGAAAGATTATACACCATGACAAAATAGGATTTATTCCGGGAATGCAAGGATGGTACAATATCCACAAATCAATAAATGTGAAACATCACATGAACAAATTAAAAGATAAAAATCATATAGGCATATCAATTGATGCAGAAAAAGTATTTGATAAAATCCAACAACCTTTCCTGATAAAAACTCTCAACAAGGTGGAAATACAAGGATAATACCTCAACATAATAAAAGCTATATACGATAAACCCACAGCAAACATCAAACTCAATGGGCAAAGACTAAAACCATTCCCTCTAAGAACAGGAACAAGACAGGGATGCCCACTCTCACCACTTCTGTTTGACATAGTACTAGAAGTACTAGCCATTGCAATTAGACAAGAAGAGGAAATAAAAGCATCCAAATTGGAAAAGAAGAAGTAAAGTTGTCCCTATTTGCAGATGACATGATATTGTACATAAAAAATCCAAAAGACTCCATCAAAAAAACAATAGACTTAATAAATGAATTTGGCAATGTAGCAGGATACAAAATCAATGCCAAGAAATCTATGGCATTTCTATACACCAATAGTGAACTCAAAGAAACAGAGACTAAAAAGGCAATTCCATTTACCATCGCACCAGAAAAACTAAGATACCTAGGAATAAACTTAACTAAGGAGGTAAACGACCTATATGCTGAAAACTACACTAGACTGAAAAAAGAGATGGAGGAAGATGTAAACAGATGGAAGAACATACTATGTTCATGGATTGGTAGAATCAACATCATAAAAATGTCCATACTTCCCAAAGCAATTTATAACTTAAATGCACTCCCTATTAAAATACCAACGACAGCCGAAACCAGTTTGGCTCAGTGGTAGAGCGTCAGTCTGCGGACTGAAGGGTCCCGGGTTCGATTCCGGTCAAGGGCATGTACATTGGTTACGGGTACATCCCCAGTAGGGGGTGTGCAAGAGGCAGCTGGTCGATGTTTCTCTCTCATTGACATTTCTAGCTCTCTATCTCTCTCCCTTCCTCTCTGTGAAATATAAATAAAATATATTTAAAATACCAACAACATACTTCACAGACGTAGAAAGAACTCTCCAAAAGTTCATTTGGAACAATAAAAGACCCCGAGTAGCCGCAGCAATCTTGAGAAAGAAGAGTAAAGTAGGAGGGATCTCAATACCAGATTTCAAGCTGTATTACAAAGCCACTGTTCTCAAAACTGCCTGGTACTGGCACAAGAACAGACATATAGATCAATGGAATAGATTAGAGAATCCAGATATCAACCCAAATCAATATGCTCAATTAATATTTGACAAAGGAGGCACAAGCATACAATGGAGTCAAGACAGTCTCTTCAATAAATGGTGTTGGGAAAATTGGACAGATACATGCAAAAGAATGAAACTAGATCACCAACTTACACCATACACAAAAATAAACTCAAAATGGATACATGACTTAAACATAAGACGGGAAACCGTAAAAATACTAGAGACATCCACAGGCAGCAAAATCTCAGACATATGCCTAAAGAACTTCTTCACTGATACTAACCTAGGGCAATGGAAGCTAAAGAGAAAATGAACAAATGGGACTACATCAAAATAAAAAGCTTTTTTACAGCAAAAGAAACCATCAACAAAACAACAAGAAGTCCCACGATATTGGAGAACATATTTGCAAATGATATCACTGATAAAGGTTTAATCTCCACCATCTACAGACAGCTTATACAACTCAATAGAAGGAAAATAAATGAGCCAATTAAAACATGGGAAATGGACCTAAATAAAATCCTCTCAAAAGAAGACAGAAGGAAGGCCAAGAGGCACATGCAAACATGCTCAAAGTTTGCATGTGCCTCCCTGCTTATCCAAGAGATAATTATCCAAGAGATGCAAATCAAAACAACAATGCGGTACCATCTCACACCTGTCAGAATGGCCAACATCAACAAAACAACAAACGACAAATGTTGGCGGGGTTGCGGAGAAAAAGGAACCCTCCTGCACTGCTGGTGGGATTGCAGGGTGGTGCAACCACTGTGGAGAACAGTATGGAGCTTCCTCAAAAAACTAAAATGGAACTCCCATTTAACCCAGTAATCCCACTACTAGGAATATACCCCCAAGAAACTAGAAACACCAATCAGAAAGGATATATGCACCCCTATGTTCATAGCAGCACAATTTACAATAGCTAGGATTTGGAAACAGCCTAGGTGCCCGTCAGCAGATGAATGGATCAGAAAACTATGGTACATCTACACAATGGAATACTATGCTGCCATAAAAAGGAAGGAATTCTCATCATTTGCAGTAACCTGGATGGAATTGGAGAGCATCATGCTGAGTGAAATAAGCCAGTCAATGAAAGAGAAATATTACATGACCTCACTCATTTATGGATATTAAAGAACATTATAAACTAATGAACAGAAAGATAGATATAGAGACAGTAAAACAACAAGCAGACTGTCAAATGACAGCAGGGGGGGGGCGGGGTAGGGAGATCTGGGGGAGATAATAGATCAACCGAAGGACTGGTATGCATGCATATAAGTACAACCAATGGACACAAAACTCTGGGGAGGGAGGGCATGTATGGCAAGGGGGGGGCAATGGTAAGCTATGTACATATATAATACCTTAATAAATTAAAAATAAATAAATAAATAAAAAGAAAAAAAAGATGACTTGAAGAGAGGACAAACTTAGATTCATATTGATACTATCTTTAAGTAATCCTTGGTAATTTGAGGCTGTACAGGTTTAAGAAAGTCAGCACCAGAGATATATTACATAATGATAAAAGGGTCAATTTACCAAGAAGACATAGCTATCCTAACTGTATGCACCTAACAATGGAGCTTCAAAATATATGAAACAAAAACTGACAGAACTGAAAAGAAAAATAGACAAATCAGCAATAGTATTTGGAGACTTTCTCAAAAACTACAAACAACCAAAACACCCCCTAGATAAAATAGGTAATCTACAACTACTAATTAAATTAAATATTAATTATAGAAGGTTAAAAACTTTTCAAAACAGTAATCTGCAGGCCTAAATGGATTCCACCAAACAATTTAAAGGATATATATCACAGATTCTACACAATCTTATCCAGAAAATAGAAGAGGGACACTTGCCAACTCCCTTATGAGACAAAACTGTGATGCCAAGGCAGGACAAAAAAAGTACACAAGAAAACTATAGACCACTATTCCTCATGAATAAAAATGCAAAAATCCTCAACAAAATCCCAGCAAATTGAATCCAGCAATATATTACAAAGTATAATATGACACAACCAAGTGAGTTTTATTCCAGGAATGCAAGTGTAAATACTTGAAAATTAATCAATGTAAACTATTAACCATCCAAGAAAGAAAAAACACATGATAATGTAGAAAAAGCAGTTGACAGACATCAACTTCAATCATGATAAACACTATCAGTAAACTAGGAATAGAAGGAAACGTCCTCAACTTGATAAAAACCATCTAAAAAAAACCCCAAAACTAAAGTTAACATTATGCTAATGATGAAAGACTTAGTAAAGCTTTCTTCCTCAGATAGGGAGCAAAGCAAGATGTCCACTCCTACCATATACATTCAACATCACACTAACAATGGCACTAGGGCAAGAAAAAAAGCATGCAGATTGAAAAAAAAAGGATCTATGACTGTCCTAATTCATATGTTATGATTATGTAGAAAATCCCAAAGAATTTACTAAAAACAAAAACAAAATCCCTCCTAAGAACTAACAAATCAGGTTAGCAAAATGACAGGATACAAGACACATATAAAAAAAGAAATCATAAACACCAATCAGAAAAGATATATGTACCACTATGTTCAGAGCAGTACAATTTACAATAGCTAAGATTTGGAAGCAATCTAAGTGCCCATCAGCAGATGAGTGGATTAGAAACCTGTGGTACATCTACTGGATGGAATACCATGCTGCTCTAAAATAAACCAACTCATTTCGCATCAGCATGGATGGATCAGGAGAGCATTATGCTAAGCAAAATAAGCCAGTTGGAGAAAGAGATATATCACATGATCTCATGTATTTGTGGAATATAATAAAGAACATAAACTGATGAACAAAAATAGATTCAGAGACACAGAAACATTAAACAGACTTATCTCTAAATATAAATACACTAGAGGGGGTGTATGGGTGGAGAGCAAACCTCAGAGGGAAAGCAGGGGAGGGTGTATGAGGGGAGATCAACCAAAGGACTTTTATGCAATGCTTATAGCATAACCAATGGACACAGACAGTAGGGGGGTGAGGGCATGTGCTGGGGGATGGGAGTGGCCAGGTAGAGGTCAATGAGGGGAAAAGGAGACATATGTAATACTTTAAACAATAAATAATTTAAACAATGGAGAAAAATTAATTATATTTCTATATACTAGTAGAGAACAATTGAAATTCTAAATTAGAAACTTAAAAAACAATACCATTTCAATACTTCCAAAAAATGAAATGTGTATGAATAGATTTAACAAAACCTTTACAGTATTTGTAGGCTGAAAACTATCAAATATTAATGAAAACAATTAAAGACCTACACAGTTAGAGTTATACTGTGTTCATAGATTGCAAGATTCAGTATAGTAAATATGTCAATTCTCCCTGAATTTATCTATAAATGTAATGCAATTCAAGTAAAAACCCAAGCAGAGTGTATTAGATAAGAATTTTGCATAAATATTAAAACTTCCAAATTTAATAAAACACTGTGGATGTTATAAGGGAAGTCTGTTTTTAGAAAATAGGCACTTGGGTATTTAGGGACAAAGTGTTGTCATCTCTGCAATGTACTCTCAAATACAAACATATATATTTATATCCTATATAATAAAGAGGTAACCTGCAAATTGACCCTCAAACCCTCACACAAGATGGCCACCCCCATGTGGTCAAAGATAGCTACCACAAGATGGCCAGCAGGGGTGGGTAGTTGTGGGCAATCAGGCCAGCAGGAGATGGCAGTTAAGAGTGACCAGGCCAGCAGGGGAGGGCAGTTGGGGGCAACCAGGCCAGCAGGGGAGGGCAGTTGGGGGCAACCAGGCCAGCGGGGGGGGGGCAGTTGGGGGCAACCAGGCCAGCAGGGGAGGGAAGTTGGGGGTGACCAGACCTGCAGGGGAGGGCAGTTAGGGGTGACCAGGCCTGCAGAGAGGGCAGTTGGGGTTTACCAGGCCAGCAGGGGAGCACTTAGGTGTCAATTGGGCTGGCAGGGGAGTGGTTAGGGGGTGATCAGACTGGAAAGCAGGCAAGCAGGTGGGAGCCAGCAGTCCCAGATTGTGAGAGGGATGTCTGACTGGCCTGTGGGACCCAGCCTAAACTGGCAGTCGGACATCCCCTGAAGGGTCCCAGATTGGAGAGAGTTCAGGCTGGGCTGAGGGACACCCCCTCCTAGTGCACAATTTTTGTGCACTGGGCCTCCATTGTATTTATATTTAGAAATAAACCAAATGTAAAATGTTAACAAGAGGTAGATATAGGTGAAGATTATATGGGATTTTATCAAAATACTAGTAGCCCAGTGCATGAATTCATGCACATTGAAAGGAAATTAATTAGAAGAAATATTTTAATATCACTATTTGCCCTTTCTCTATAATAGAAGTGTCAACTAAATTCACAATCAACAATGACAGATAGAAACACACATATGCAATTGTCATCAGAGAGAGCTTTATATGTATTGTGCATGTGTGAGTCAACTTAGCCTTTTATAGATATAGAAAAAACTTGCTTAATTAGACCTGCTCTATGATGTAGCTAAACTTTTTCCAGCCCAGCAAAGCATCCCAACTTTTCTTTCAGATAATTGTTAGCAACACGGCAGTAAATATCAACACAAAGCAGATTATTATTGTAGATCATGCAGGGAGAACAAAGGGTAAAATATTTAACTGCAGCAGTCTTTGACTATATTCTGCCCAGTAAGAAAACCTGAAGTAATTTTTAAGGCCCACCACTTGTTACCTCTTTTCAGTTGGGTCAAGTTTCTAAGCTTTTTAAATCTTCGTTTTCCAGCTAATCAAAAGAAAATAGGATTCCACCGAGTCTCCTATCTACTATTCCAGGACTTCTGTGAGGATAAAATGAGATGAGACACAGGAAAACACTTTGTAGACATTTGGTTCCAGTGTAAAATGTTTCCACCTGGCTATAAAGCAAGTCGTGTTCCTGGGCTGAAGAAACTCCAAGAAGGCTAGTCTCTAGGGAGAGGAAGCAGGGTGTTGCTATGTGACATCATTACCTATTACATATATATTATATATATATATGGCTAATATGCTAAGTGTCCAGCAGGGTATATATATATATATATATATATATATATATATATACATATATATATTCATTTTGTTTTTAAGATTAAAGTGTTGATATATATGTATTTATTGCCATTTTATTGTTCATATTTTTATCTTCTTTTCCTTTTTCTTCTTAAAGAAAACTTTTTAACATTTTATGTAATACTGGTTTGGTGGTGATAAATTCCTTTAGCTTTTCCTTGTCTGGGAAGCTCTTTATCTGACCTTCAATTATAAATTACAGCTTTGCTGGGTAGCATAATCTTGTTTATAGGTCCTTGCTTTTCATCACTTTATTTCTTGCAAATCCCATTTGGCCTGAAAAGTTTCTGCTGAGAAATAAGCTGACAGTCTTATGGGAGCTCCCTTGCAGGTAACTAACTGCTTTTTTCTTGCTGCTTTTAAGATTCTCTCTTAGTCATTAAAATTTGGCATTATAGCCAAAACCAGTTTGGCTCAGTGGTAGAGTGTCGGTCTGCGGACTGAAGGGTCCCGGGTTTGATTCCGGTCAAGGGCATGTACATTGGTTGCGGGCACATCCCAGTAGGGAGTGTGCAGGAGGCAGCTGGTCGATGTTTCTCTCTCATTGACGTTTCTAGCTCTCTATCTCTCTCCCTTCCTCTCTGTAAAACATCAATAAAATATTTTTTTAAAATTTGGCATTATAATCCTGATGTATCTTGGTGTGGGCCTCTTTGAGTTCATCTTAATTGGGACATTCTGCACTTCCATGTTTATTTCCTTCACCAGCTTAGGGAAATTTTCTGTTATTTTTTCAAATAGGCTTTCAATTTCTTGTTCTCTCTCTCTTCTCCTTCCAGCACTCCATGATGCAAATGTTGGTACACTTGAAGATGTTCCAAAGGCTCCTTATACCATCTTCATTTTTTGAATTTTTTATGTTCTGATTGGGTGTTTTTTGCTTCCTTATATTCTAAATCACTGATTTGATTCTTAGCTTAATCTATTCTACTGTTGATTTCATGTAAATCATTCATCATTTCATGTAATGCATCCTTTATTTCTGACTTGTTCTTTTTATGTTTTCTATTTTCACTTTTATGTTTCCTATCTCTTTGTTGAAGTTCTCATGCATTCCTCATGCATTCATCTATTCTTCCCCTAAATTCATTGAGCATCTTTATAACCAGTGTTTTAAACTCTGCATCTAGTATATTGGTTGTCTCCATTTTGTTTAGTTTTTTTTTCCCTGGAGTTCTGTTCTTTAATTTGGGTTGTGTTTCTTTGCATCCTCATTTTTGCAGCCTCTGTGTTTGTTTCTGTATATTGGGTAGAACTGCTATATCTCCCAAGATTTGTAGAGTGGTCATGTGCAGTAGGTATACTGTAGGTTCCAGTGGCACAGCCTCTCTGATCACCCAAGCTGGGCACTCTTGTTTCTCCCCTCTCCCCATGCGGGCTGTGTACACCCTCCTATTGCAGTGAGCATTGATTGCTGTTGGCACATCAATTGCAGGTATTTATCCACAGGCTGATCCACTGAAAGAACTGGCTGTACCACCATGGAAAACCAGCTGTTCAGGGGCCCACCCCATGGAGTGAGACTTACTTCAGCAGGGCCTGGTTCCTGCTGAGACCACCCCTTGAATGTGTCACTTGTAAATATGGTTGGGTAGTGCTTGGACATCGTTTGAAGCTGCCCACCAAGTGTGCTGACTCTGGAGCCTTCCAGGAAGTGCAGGACAATGTTAGTGCTGTTTGTGTTCTGCCATGGCCACTGGGCTTGAGCTACAAAGCAGTCTGCAGCTGCCTGCTACTTGTGCTGGGCTTGAAGATGGAGATGCCAAGTTATAAAACACAGCCAGCTGCTGCTAGTGCCGGGTCTGGGGATGGTTATCCAAAGGTATAGGGTAAGCTGAGGCCAGATGCTGCTTGTTTTAGAGCTTTTAGGAAAGTCTGAAGTGTGAACCAAGACAGATAATTCACATAGTAAAGGCACTGGATAGTGCTTTGATGGCCTCACAAGTTGGATAGGCTGGGCTCTCAGAGAATCACCAAGGCTGGGCAAACAGTGATAGACAGGTTGATGGAATCTAGATATGATGCCCACCTGCTGGTTCTGTGGGGGAGAGGGGCATATCATCAAAGGAACAATGACCACGGCCAGCACTTCTGTCCGGTAGAAAGCTGTCCCCTGAGCTCTTTCCCTAATGGCAGACAGTTCAGTTTCTCCCATATGTCCCTGGTGCCTTTTGAGCTGCTGCCCCAGTGCTGGAGCTCAGATTGAATGAGTCTAAGTCTGTGAATGGGTCTTTTAAGATAAATTGTCTGGTATTTCAGCAGCCTACATCTCACTCAGCCTCAATTCCCACTGGTTTTTAAAGCCAGAAGATATGGGGAATTCTCTTCCCAGCACTGGAACCCTAGGCTTGGGGGCCTGATGTGGGACTGGTATCCCTCACTTCTCAGGGGAATCTCTGCAGTTGAGATATCACTCCTGATTTTTATCCACCGCATGTGGGTGTGGGGCCATATCTCCGCTCCTCCTACTGGTACCAGTCTCAATGTAGCTTCTTCTTTATATTCCTAGTTGTAGGATTTCTATGCAACTATATTTCAGACAGTTTTGTTGTAGGCAGCAGGAATAACAATAGGCCTGTGTATTCAGAACAAACCTGGGTTCGGCAATATCAGACCTTGTGTTCTGGCTAGGAAAGAATTCAGAGCCAAGACTCAAACTATAAGAAAAAAATTATTTGTAAAAATCACAGAACTGGAAGAAGTAATTCGTAGAATAGGTGGGCTTAGGAAAAAAAAATTGGAGTTTGGGGTGAGGAAGGTAATGGTAATATGCCTGGGGTTGGGGAGCAGGAGAGAGAAAGGGGTGGGCATGTTCCCAAAAAGGAGAGAGCACTGGGTACTCTGTCCTAAGAGTTTTAAGGGTGAAGATTCTAGGGGATGTCCCAGGGAAGGTCTCAATAGACTGTTCAGCAGTTTTCCAGGTGTGTCCTTTCAGGGTTGTGGTCTTGACTGGCGGGCACCAGAGTGGGGGCGGGGTCATTATCCAATGCAGCTGGTCCTGAGGTCACCTGTGGCTGCTTTTGTTGCTTATCTGGTCCTGGAGCTGAAATAAAACTGAGGCTTAGATATTATCTCTAGAGAGGAAAGGTGAGGGGGTCCAAACCCCATGACCAACAATATGCTAGGGGAGGAAAAGTCACCCTGGGGGCAAGGTCCCATCCTACAATTGAACTTTGCTAAGCACCTAGGGCTTTCTACCTGGTGAACTTCTCTATCTGGCCCATCATCCTTGCTCTGCTTATGTCTGTCTATCTTAGTTTGAATGACAATTGCTCTATAGTTTAGTTGAAATTTTGATATGGTTATGGAAGGATGCAAGTACTGCATTTTACCTATGCCAGCATCTTGACTGGAAGTCTTGGCCATATCATTTTTGTCAAGATGCAAGTCAATTCAATGGAGGAAGGATTGTCTTTTTAACAAATGATGTTGAAACAATTGAATATTCATATGTAATAAATAAACCTTGCCCCATAATGGTGTCTCCCACACAGAAGTTCTCCCATAAAAGACACAGCTGATTCTCATAGCCAATTGACCTGGAGGCCAATTCCTCCCAGTGATACCAACAATCAAGGCTTAACTACAACAACACTGTGCACACAGCCCACAAAGGGGTGCACCAAGAGTGTCCACCTCGGGTAACTAGGGAGGCTGAACCACTGGGCCCTATAGAACTCCTAGCACACAAAGCCACTCTATCAACTCAGAGAAGCAGCCAAAATGTGGAGACAAAGAAACAGGTCACAAAAGAAAGAAATAGAGGAAAGCAAACTTCTGGATATAGAGTTCAAAACCACGGTTATAAGATTTTTCAAGAATTTTTTAGAAACGGCTGATAAATTTAGTGAGACCTTCAAGGATATGAAAAGGGACCAACTAGGAATTAAGCATACACTGACTGAAATAAAGAATAATATACAGGACACAACAAGATGGCGGCAGAGGTAAAAGCCTAACTGCAGCCGCCCTCAACAATTTAAAAAAATACAACTAAAATATAGAGTGGACACTATCCAGAACTACAGGAAAGTTGACTGACTGGGAATTCTACAACTAGAAGGAAAGAGAAAACCAGAAGGAAAACCAGAGGAGCTGTAAAAGCCTGAGGTACGGAGGCACGGTGCGCGCGGGGAGAGGACTAAGCCGGAGAGGAGGGGCGGCTGAGTACCTGGCTGGCGTTCCCCAGCGGGAAGGAGATAAAAGCTCCGGACCGTGCTGAACCCCAACTCCGACTGCACTGAACCCCAGTTCTGGGCGAGACCCCGGGGGTCCCAGGCTCATACAGAGGGAATCTGGGCTGTAAGGCGGAAGCTCAGCCGAGCGGCGAGAAAGGCAGAGCCCCGGAGTCGCGCACATTGCGCGCAGAGGAGGGACTGTTCCCTGAGCTGCTGAATTGCCCCAGCGGGAAGGACTCAAAAGCTCAGGAATGTGCTGAGCCCCAGTTCTGACTGCACTGAACCCCAGTCCTGGGCAAGACCCTCGGGCCCCAGCCTCATACAGGGGGAATCTGGGCTGTAAGGCAGAAGCTCAGGGGAGCAAAAAGCAGATCCCCTGAGTCGCGCACTTTACGCGCACAGAGGACAGACTGTTGTTTGGGCCGCGAGATCGCCCTAGCGGGAAGGAGACATAAGCTCCGGACTGTTCTTAACCCCACTTCCAACTGCTCTGAACCCCAGTTGTGGGCTTGTTGGGGGAGAGACTACACTGTCTGGAAGCGGGCGAAGCTCCAGGGCGCCTTTCTCTCAGAGGTGCTTACAGCGAATACCAAAGGACACTGAGGTACACTGAGACTCAGGAACCTCAGAGGGCGGGGCTAACCGGAAGCCAAGGCTGTAGGTTCTGCCCTGAAACTCTGCCCCATCCAAGCTGAACTCAGAGAGGCTTTTGCAGGTTTCCAAGTCTAGTGGAATAAGGTTATCTCCTGGCATAGACACAGCTGATCCTCCCAACCTACCAACTCAGGGAAGCAGCGAAAATGTCGAAACGAGGAAACAGATCACAAACGAAAGAAATGGAGGACAAAAAGCGACGGGATATAGAGTTCAAAACCACGCTTATAAGGTTGTTCAACAATCTCCTAGAAAAGGCCGATAAAATAAATGAGACCTATGAGGATATGAAAAAAGATCAACAAGAAATAATAAAGGGTCAACAAGAAATAATAAAAGGTCAACTAGAAATAAAGAATACAATCTCTGAAATAAATAATATTATACAGAGTCCTAAAAACAGAATGGAAGATTGTAAGAATCAAGTCCAAGATTTGCAACACAAAGAGCCAGAGGACACTCCTCCACAGAAGCAAGAAGACAAGAGAATCCAGAAAGTTGAAGATAATGTAAGAAACCTCTGGGACAACTTCAAGCGAACCAACATCAGAATTATGGGCATCCCAGAAGTTGACAGAGAGCAAAATACCGAAAACATATTGAAAGAAATAGTGACAGAAAACTTCCCCCACCTGGTGAAAGAAATAGATTTACATGTCCAGGAAGCACACAGAACCCCAAACAAAAGGAATCCAAAAAGAACCACACCAAGACACATCATAATTAAAATTCCAAGAGCTAAAGACAAAGAGAGAATATTAAAAGCAGCAAGACAAAAGCAGGTAGTTACCTATAAAGGGGCACCCATACGACTGTCAGCTGATTTCTCAACAGAAACCATGCAGGCCAGACGGGAATGGCAAGAAATATTCAAGGTGATGAATAACAAGAACCTACAGCCAAAAATACTCTACCCAGCAAAGCTATCACTCAGAATCGAAGGCCAGATAAAGAGCTTCACAAATAAATTTAAGCTAAAGGAATTCATCACTGCCAAGCCAGAATTATATGAATTGTTAAAAGGGGTTCTTTAGGAAGAGGAAGAAAATAAAGATAAAAATTATGAACAAACACGTAACTATCAACAAGTGAGTCTAAAAACCAAGGGAAGTAAAAATGATGAACAATATTAACTGGTGAATATAATAGAATCAGAGGTATGGGAGGGGAGTGGACTGATGATTCTTGGGGAAATGGGGAGTGGAGCGGGGCGGGAAGAGACTGAACATAAACTGCACCTATGGATGAGGACAATGGGGGATGGGGAAAGGGCAGAGAATTGAATGGAAACTTGGTGTAGGGGAGCAATGGGGGGGGGGAATGAGGAACATTTGTAATAATATGAACAATAAAGATTTATTTAAAAAAAAAAAAGATAAACACAAATACCACTAAAAAAAAAAAGAATAATATACAGAGATCCAACAGCAGATGAGAGGATCACAAGAATCAAATCAAATCAAAGATTTGAAATAAGAAGAAGCAAAAAATACCCAACCAGAAAGGCAAAAAGAAAAAAGAATCCAAAAATATGAAGATAGTGTATGGAGCCTCTGGGACAACTTCAAGCATACCAACATCCGAAATATGGGGGTGCCAGAAGAAGAGAGAGAGCAAGATATTGAAAACCTATTTAAAGAAAAAATGACATAAAACTTTCCCTACCTGGTGAAAGAAATAGACTTACAAGTCCAGGAAGTGCACAGAACCCCAAACAAAAGGAATCCAAAGAGGACTACACCAAGACACATCATAATTAAAATGCCAAGAGCAAAAGACAAAGAGAAAGCAGCAAGAGAAAAACAGTTAATTACCTACAAGGGAGTACCCATATGATTGTCAGCTGATTTCTTAACAGAAACTATGCAGGCCAGAAGGGAGTGGCCAGAAATATTCAAAGTGATGAATAGCAAGAACCTACAACCAAGATTATTTGACCCAGCAAAGCTATAATTCATAATTGAAGGTCAGATAAAGAGCTTCACAGACAAGAAAAAGCTAAAAGAATTCATCACCACCAAACCAGTATTATATGAAATGCTGAAAGGTATTCATTAAGAAGAGGAAGAAGAAGAAAAATGTTAAAATAAAAATTATGAACAACAAATACATATCTATCAACCAGTGGATCTAAAAATCAAGTGAATAAAAAAATCTGAGGAACAGAATAAACTGGTGAATATAATAGAATCAGGGGCATAGAAAGAGAGTGGACTGATAATTCTCAGGAAGAAAGAGGTGTGGGGGGTTCAGGAAGAGATTGGACAAAAATTGTACACCTAAGGATGAAGGCAGTGGGAGGGGGTAAGGGCAGAGGGTGGGGTGGGAACCGGGTGGGGGGGAATTATAACGGAGGGGGGAATAACTGTAATAATCTGAATAAAGATTTATTTTTTAAAAATAGAAAAACTCATTTAAGGCTAGGAGTGGTGGTTTGATAAATTTAAGGAAAGAAGTGTTTATATATTAAACAGTACATAAGGCATGTACTACCGTGTTTCCCCGAAAATAAGACATCCTCCGAAAATAAGACCTACTTACAGGTTTCCTTCTGAGTGAAATATAAGGCATCCTCCCGAAAATAAGGCTCCCAGGCTCTGTCTCAGAATGAAAATTAATTTACCCTAAACTGGTCGCTAGGGCCGCCCCGACTGGCTTCTAGCAACCAGTGACATTACGCGGAGTCCTAACGTCACTGCTGTGTGAATGGAGAGAAATCAGCATGGAAACTTTGTGAAACATAAACTGCAAGAAGTTGTGACTTGGGTGAATTCATGGGAGAAAATCACTGACAGTTGCATTACAAATGCACTGCGAGCAGGCTACCTTGACAAGAAGTACTCATTTAAAGACAGTGCTATTGCTAAACACGAGAGATTTGGTCCACTGATTCTGAGAGAAATGGAGTCACAATAAATTCACCAGGAAATTCAGGAATTGAATTGTTATGATGATGTTCCAGAAGATGATGACATGATTGTCATTGAATAAATGAGTAAATTCTTGATACTGTAGGATTCACAGTTTGTCTGGTTTGTGTTAACAACTACCGTACTACCGTACTGTATACAGATAATAAATTTCCTTTATTTCCATTTAACAATAAATGTGTACCGTATTCTTCTTCATGGAAAAATAAGACATTCCCTGAAAATAAGACCTAGCGCATCTTTGGGAGCAAAAATTAATATAAGACACTGTCTTATTATCGGGGAAACAGGGTATATATAATAATGGTTAAAATAGGGAATCATTTGGGGGGTCTGGAGGGGATTAATTCAAATTATATTATTTCCAATGGGAAAGGTGATTCAGCTTTCAAACAAATTGTTTCTTGAACAACCTTCTGGAATGAATCAACCTCGAGAATAGAGGTTAAACTATATTAGGAAAAGACAGTTACAATTATGATGAGATACCACAGTACATATCTAGTAGAATGACTTGACTATCTTTAGTACAAACTAAATCAGGATCTTATTTTATGTGAACTTCCTCATTGATAATCCACTCCAAGAGTTCTCCCTTGAACATGGAAAAGATTTTGGAAGCATCTCCTGGTATCAAGGCCATAATATCTAAGGAAGATTCACACATACATACATACAAATGGTTATTCTTCATCATTCTTGCCTCAGATTCCCTCACTTTTTGTGAAGGAACTTCTTGTTCCATGAGCTTTAGCTCTTCCATATTTGGCTTCTGTTCCTCCTACTTCTTTAAATCCCACTTCTGTCACCTTAAGTGACAATGATTTCATTCACACAGGCTGGGTCTGGCAGGCTTGCCCTCATAGACACTTAATGGTCTCCTGAGATGCCACACCTGCAGTTCAAATAGATTCCACAAGGGGGATGATGTTTCTCCAGGTATGGCTCTTTTAGATTACATTTGGGACTGGTAGGTAGTTAAAAGAGATCGGATATAAGGCACACAATTAATCTATACTTTTAAAAAATATATTTTATTGATTTTTTTTACAGAGAGGAAGGGAGAGAGATAGAGAGTTAGAAACATTAATGAGAGAGAGCCATCGACCAGCTGCCTCCTGCACGTCCCCGCCCCCCCCCCCCCCAAACTGGAAATATGTTTGCAACCAAGGTACAAGCCCTTGACCGGAATCAAACCCAGGACCCTTCAGTCCGCAGGCCGATGCTCCAACCACTGAGCCAAACTGGTTTTGGCAATCCATACTTTTAAAAAAATAACAGCTCACTTAAATAACATAAATGCTTACTAAACACTAATCATTTAAGTTCACCCACTCTTGAAAAGAGAAAACTTTTATCTTTCAATCTACAGATATTTGTTAAACACCTTCTGTGTGTAAGGCTCTATTTTAAATGTTAGGAATACAAAGTAAATATATTTGAAGAAAGATATAAAAGAAAGGATACACTTAGACTACCTTTAATTAATAATCATTCTTATTAAACTTTATCAAGTTTTCTTTTGAAGCTTATCCAGCAAATTAACTCACATATTTCATGAGGGTCAGAGGTGTTAAGACTCTCATCCATGACAAGCTTCTCATAAAATCCCTCCCACCACTACCTCCTATTTAATCAGCATGCCTACAACAAGCATCTCAGCCAACTCTTAGAAAGGGAATTCAGGCAGTGTGCCCCTGGTGAGCCGTGTGTCCCAGGGGGCCGTGTGTCCTGGGAGAGCCGTGTGCCCCAGGGAAGCAGTGGGACCCGGGGTCAGGGGCGGTGTGAACCAGAGGAGGAGCGGATTCTATTCGTGTGGTCCTGAGATAGTCACCATAAAACAAGCAGATTGTCAAATGACAGCGGGGAGGGGAAGGAGACCTGGGGGGAGATAAGAGAACAACCGAAGGACTGGTATGCATGCATATAAGTACAACCAACGAACACAGAACTCTGGGGAGGGAGGGCATGAAGGGGAGGTGGGGGGGGCAATGGTAAGCTATGTACACATATAATACCTTAATAAATTTAAAAAAAGAAAAGAAAGGGAATTCAGCCCATCACTAAGGTTTCTTCTATTCCATAACATGACTTTAAAAATATATATATTTTATTGATTTTCCACAGAGAGGAAGGGAGAGGGATAGAGAGCCAGAAACATCTATGAGAGAGAAACATCGACCAGCTGCCTCTTGCACACCCCCTACCGTGGATGTGCCCGCAACCAAGGTACATGCCCTTGATCGGAATCAACCTGGGACCTTTCAGTCCTCAGACCGACACTCTGTCTACTGAGCCAAACCGGTTTTGGCAACATGACTTTTTAAAGAAATGCCCATTATGTCATTTTGTTTTGTTTTATTTTCATCTCAATAGGTAAGAGACAAACTTATGGGTAAGTAACTCTTGATTTTCTTCTTCTCTGAAATATTTCTACCACAATGTGGTTACCTGGTCAAAGAAGTCATTCCCTTAGCTGGCTCTTTTTTTAAAAAAAAAATTCACAATTCCAGAGGGGCCCTGTGCATGAGATTCCTGCACTGGGGGCGGGGGGGGGGGCGGGGGCTCAGCCCAGCCTGTGCCCTCTCACAGGCAGTTTGGGACACATCAGGGGATGTCCGCCTGCAGCAGAGGCAGGAGAGGCTCCTGCTACTAGCTACAGTCCCAGCACTTGCCAGCCATGAGCCCAATTTCTGGATGAAGAGAGCACTGGCCACTAGGGGGTAGCTCCTGCAGTGAGCATCTGCCCCCTGGTGGTCAGTGTGCACCATAGTGACATGCAGTTCTTCTGTTTGGTCAATTTGCATATTATGCTTTAAATATGTAGGATGTGTACTTAGCCCCTTTCTCATGAATGCAGATTTTAAAATGGAATTCAATTCCAACTGCTATAAGATGTACCACATTTGCATTTCACAGCATTCTGTGGCCCTTTGCTAATAGAGATCACTCCCCCCCACACACACACACACAATGAACTTTTGAGACATTTTTAATGATCCAAAATTAAACTTAGTAAAAAGCAGTTTCTAAAAAGTTTTCCTCTCAGCAACAAACAGCCTGTGCACCACAGGCAGCCCCTCTCCACTGGAATGAGCTAACTTGGTTCTGCTGTTTCCTCAATTAAGATCTCAGCCATCAAGGGGACCCAGATCCAGGGACTCAGCAGCCAGCCTGGACCACAGAAGAACTAGATGGAGATTGAGGGAGAAGGAAAGATGGGTCTCACACTAGCCTTGACTTGCTCCTTCAGTATAGAGCAAAGATCAGAGTTCTGAGAGGCATATTAAAATTGAAGAGAACTGAAGGGCATGAACCCTTTGTGTCCCCTCAGGTATTGTTCCCATTGTCCTTATACCCTACTTTCTGGTGTTCACTAATTTCTGGACCTTGCCCGTGCTCACCTTAGCCTGGCTCGCCTATGATTGGAATACCCACAGTCAAGGTAAGAGATGGGAAGAGTGGTGGTCCTTGTCTGTCTATGCCAAGGGTTTAACTACATGGAGGGAGGTGGAGGGAAAGAATTGGAAAAGGGGAGGGAGAAGGACTGGGGAGAGGAAAGAAAGGGAAAGGAAAGGAGGAGGTGATGGACAGGGGTGAGGTGCAACAGGGGGTTAGAGAGGGCAGAAGGGGAGGGAGAGAGGGCAGCACGGTGGGCAGAGAACAGAGGTCTCTGCCAGGCTTCCCAAGAAGAATTAAAAGGTTGAGGTTTGGCTCAGTCAATACAGCACAAGGATTTAAGGGTCCTGGGTTCAATTCCAGTCAAGAGCACCTACCTCAGTTGCAGGTTTAATCCTAGGTCAAGAAGCACATGTGGAGGCAACCAATTGAAGTGTCTCATATAGATTTTTCTCTCTGTGTGTGTCTCTCTTTTTCCACTCTCTCTAAAAATCAATGGAAATGTGAGGGTTAACAAAACAAACAAAAAAAGTTGAGGTTTGGGGGCAGGTGCAGGGGCTTCCCATGGTTGGATTCGGGGACAGTAATTACAGTTCTGTGCCCTAGAAATATGGAAGGCCTCTTTTTTTGTCCTGAGGACTGTAGGAAGAATCATCCACCTCTAGGAAAATTAGAAAAATTGGCAGTATCTCACCTACTCTTCCCTTTTCTTCTGTATCCACAGGTGGTAGGCGTTCAGCTTGGATACGAAAATGGACCCTCTGGAAATATTTCCGAAATTACTTCCCAATAAAGGTGACTACCCCTTCTGGGTGCATTTGGACACTGTTGCTCAGATTCTCCCTTTCCACTCAGCTTCATGTTTTCAAAGGGTTTGGTAGCCAGTAGTTGAAGGTCAAAGCTCAGAGGTTGGGGCCCAAAATAGATGGGCAGGTGAGGAGATGGCTGGATAGCAGCCTTTCCTCACAGTGACAAACCTAAGTTAACCTCTCTGAGCATCATAACCCCTGGTGAAATCCCAATGAACAGGAATTTGGGCTCCCCAGGGAAAACACAGGTTACATGCTGGGATGAATCTGCATGTCCTCTTTTCCTTCTTCCTATCCACTGTTCTGACTCAATCTCCCTTTGACAGCTGGTGAAGACTCATGACCTCTCTCCCAAACACAACTATATCATTGCCAACCACCCCCATGGTATTGTCTCATTTGGTGTCTTCATCAACTTTGCCACTGAGGCCACTGATGTTGCTCGGATTTTCCCAGGCATCACTCCTTCTGTAGCAACCTTGGAATGGATCTTCTGGATCCCAATTGTGAGAGAATATGTGATGTCTTTGGGTGAGTATAAGAAATCATTCCATCCTCTGTCTGACCTACCTCAGGGCTCCAGCCCCACTAAGCCCTGAGAGTCAGTCTAATTCTTACTCCCTGCTGGAAGAGGACTTAGTAGAAAATGAGTCCAGAACCCACTGGACCAGTAAGGAGAGTATGTGGCTAAGATTCTGTCCAAGATCTGGGAGGCAGGGTTTGATTAGGCCGCAAGATAAATTACTGGCATTCATAAGATTTATCATGAATACATTAAAAGGAGGAAGGAGAAGGCTGGAGTTGAGGATCAAAGCCCAGGTGGAAAGCAGAAGGCAAATGTCAAATATCACACCCAAATGTCCAGGAAAATTAGTCATGAAAGTGGTAGCTCAGATGAATTTTGCCAGATTCTTTCTGGGATATCAATTAGCTTCTTATGGTCAGTCATTTATAAAAGAGCTCTCATCCCATGGAGTCTTAAAGACATTTTTAAGTCTTTCATATTAGCTGGCATTTTCCTGGCCCATGACCTTCATCTCCTGGGAACCCCTTCAAACTTACATAAGACATCAAGTGATAAAGAATTAACAGCCGTCAGAATCAAGGACAACCTCCCCATGCCAGGCTTTAAGCCAGGGTGCTGTGACAAATATCCTTCTCTCTGGATAAATATCCATCCTCTGGACACCAGAAAACAACTAAAGCCAAATATTAAAAGGTAAGATACATTTATCTGGAGGGACCAGGTGGGAACACTAGAGTCCCAGTTCTACTCTCCTCTGAGGTTGGCATGAACCTGGAGCAGATTTCAATCTGGCTTGGGCAGGCTCCTGGGCCTGCCTACTCTCAGGAAACCCCACTCAACGGCTCCCCTTCAGCAGGTGCTCTTGGGAGGAAGTAGGTTGGTGGTGGCTAGTCCTGATCACCCTAGAAGAGAGAACTCTGGTGAGTCTCCAGTGTTGTCACTCTGGAGAGAGTAGTTTATAAGTAGAGAGATAAGGGATAGACTAGTATAAATACTTAATTCAATAGTATTTATATTGAAGTAAGAGAAAGTAGGCAGAGGAACTCAATGTCTCCTAAACTGTAGTAGTATAGACTCCCACCACAAGCAACTGACCCTAAGAACCAACCTCAGACTAAAGGTAACCCAAGATGTGGAGGTTAGAAACAGAAGAGTGAAACAGTAGTCAGTAAACAGAACTGTCTCCATCATTAGTAGCAGAGAGGAATCCCTTTACCCCATCCTCAGACATCAAGTTTGTTGTCTGGTTTCACAGGTGTGTGCCCCGTGAGTAAGTTGGCTGTGAAATATTTGCTGACTCAGAAAGGCTCAGGCAATGCCGTGATTATCGTGGTGGGCGGAGCTGCTGAAGCCCTCTTATGCCGGCCAGGAGTTTCTACCATCTTCCTTAAGCATCGTAAAGGTTTTGTGAAATTGGCACTGAAGACAGGGTGGGTCCTTAAGTTCTGGTGCCCTATTGTCTGGGTTCCATAGATCCTCTGTAGCACCTCTCCAGAATGGTGTCTCTCCTTGGAAACCTATTAGAGGGGGCTCCCTCTTCACTCTGATTAATTATCTCTACTTCCTCACATTTTATCTTAAAGGTGTTTTTGCCTCAGGACAGGTTTCAGTGGGCACTGTTTTACTTGAAGTTGGAGAAAGAACAATAGAAGAAGACCTTTACCTTCTACTCATTAGCCTTCTGGCTGGGGATGTGGAAAATGCAGATTTACTATATATCAACCTATTAACTGAGAGGCAGAGAGATCTTAGGGCAAGGAAGGCACTAGGCTTGATGTTGTAGAGATTGCAAAAATGAATAAGACATGTTTACTAAGGGAAGGCAGGATGGGAGGAGGTAAAAGAGGATAAAGAGGGTATAAATGCTGATGAAAGGAGACGTGGTTAGGGGTTGTAAACCCACAATACAATATACCGATAACATATTGTAAGAATTGTATACCTGAAAACTATATAATTTTATTCACCAATGTTACCTCAATAACATTTATTTTACAAAGATATGATTACTGCCTTCCCCACCAAAGAACATATAATCTGGTTTGAGAAATAGAATAAATTTATTCAGTAGTTATTGAACACCTGATCTCTGCTAGACATAGTACTATGCATTGACTATATAAAAATAAATAAGACATAGTCCTTGCCTTTAAGGAACTCAGTCCAATAGGGAAGACAGACATACCGATATGCACATATAATTACACAATATATCCAAAAGCCAACCACTTCCCCCACATCTGAGAGTCTATTCCCAACTTTAGCTAGGATGATCCTATTTTTAATTGAATTTATTGTGGTGACATTAATTCACAAAACCATGTAGGTTTCAAGTGTACCACTCAGCAAAACGCCTTCAGCACACTGCACCATGCACCCTTAGCCTCAAGCAAAGCCTCTTTTCATATTCATGTATACCCCTCTTCCTACCTCTACCTACCCCCTTTTCCCCTCTGGCTATCACCACAATGTGTATATATATATCTTCTTTCATCCAGCCCGCAACCCCCTCTGCTCTCACAGATGTCAGTTTGTTCCATGCCTCTGTTTCTATTTTATTCATCAGTTTACTTAGCTCATTGGATTCCACATATAACTGAGATCATATGGTACTTGCCTTTTTCTGACTGGCTTATTTCACTTAGCACAATAATCTCCAGGTCCATCCATGCTGTTGCAAAAGGTAAGAGTTCATTCTCTTTTATAGCCAGGCAGTATTTCATTGTGCAGATGTACCACAGCTTATTTATCCACTCATCTGCTGATGGGCAGTTGGACTGTTTCCAAATCTTGGCTATCTCTAATAATAAAAGCATAATATGCTAATTAGACCAGACGTCCTCCTGGATGGCCTTCCGGATGAAGCTGGGGCTTCTAGGGAAGCCAGTGCTGGGGCGGAGGGAGAAGGAAGGCCTTCTCTTGCATGAATTTCATGTATCTGGCCTCTTGTTGTAAATAATGCTGCAATGAACACATGGGTGCATATATTCTTTTGAATTAGTGTTTTGGGTTTCTTGGGATATATTCCCATAAATGGGATCACAGGTCAAAAGGCAGCTCCATTTTTTTATTTTTTGGGGAAACTTAATACTGTTTTCTACAGTGCTTATACTAATATGCATTCCTACCAATAATGCATGAGGGTTCCCTTCTTCCCACACTCTTGTGAATTTATTTATGGTCACCATTCTGATAGGTGTGAGGTGAGATCTCATTGTGGTTTTAATTTGCATCTCTCTGATGATTAGTGACATTGAGCATCTTTTCATGTCTGTTGGCCATCCTTATGTACTCTTTGGAAGGTCCTTTGCCTGTTTTTTAGTTGGATTGTTTATGTTTCTTGGTGTTGATCTATATGTTATTTATAAATTTTTTATATAAACCCCTTATTGGATGTGTCACTGGGGAACATGTTCTTCTATTTAGTAAGTTGTCTTTTCATTTTGTTGGTTTCCTTTGCTGTGAAAAAAAGTTTTTAGTTTTCGCCGAAACCGGTTTGGCTCAGTGGTAAAGCATCGGTCTGCGGACTAAAAGGTCCCAGGTTTGATTCCGGTCAAGGGCATGTACCTTGGTTGCAGGCACATCCCCAATAGGGGGTGTGCAAGAGGCAGCTGGTCGATGTTTCTCTCTCATTGACGTTTCTAGCTCTCTATCTCTCTCCCTTCCTCTCTGTAAAATATCAATAAAAATATTTTTTAAAAGTTTTTAGTTTTATGTGGTCCCATTTGTTTACTTTTTGTTTGTTTCCCTTGTCCAAGGAAATACATTGGCAAAAACATTACTACAAGAAATGTCTGAAATTTTATTGCCTACGTTTTCTTCTAAGATTTTTATGGTTTCATGCTGTACATGTAAGTCTTTAATCCATTTGAAGTTTATTGTTGTGTATGGTGTAAAAAGGTAATCTAGTTTCACTTTTTTACAAGTTTCTAATTTTCCTAGTGCCATTTATGAAGAGACTGTAAAATATTAATTGACCATAAAGGCTTGAGTTTATTTCTGTGCTCTCTATTTTGTTCCACTGCTTTATATGCCTGTTATTATGTCAATGCCATGCGTTTTGATTACTATGGCCTTGTAGTATAGTTTGATACTGGGTAGTGTGATCCCTCCAACCTTGTTCTTTTTTCTCAAGATTGCTAGGCTATTTGGGGTCTTTTTTGAATTCATATAAATTTTTGGAATATTTGTTCTATATCTGCAAGATATGGCACTGCTATTTGAATAGTAATTGTGTTGAATCTGTAGATTGTTTGGGATAATATAGACATTTTAATTATCTTAATTTTTCTATCCATGCTCCCACTTATTTGTATCTTCTTCAGTATCTTATAGTTTTCCAAGTATAAATCTTTTACCTCCTGGGTTAAATTTATTCTTAGGCACCTTTTTGTGTTGAAATAGCACATGGGATTGTTTTCTTCGTTTCTCTTTCTGATAGTTCACTATTGGTATATACAATTTCTGAATATTAATTTTGTGTCCTGCTACTTTGCAGAATTCATTTATTAAATCTAGTATCTTTTGGTGGAATTTTTAAGGTTTTCTATATACATATCATGTAATCTGAAAATAATGACAGTTTTATTCCTTTTCAATTTAGATGCCTTTTATTTCTTCTTCTTATCTGATTACTGTGGCTAAGACTTCCAGTACTATGTTGAATGAGACTGGTGAAGTGGATATCACTGTCTTGTTCTTGATCTCAAGGGAAACACTTTTAGTTTTTGCCCATTGAGTATGATGCTGGCTGTGATCATATATGGTCTTCATTATGTTGAGGTATGCTCCCTCTATCAGGATGATCCTATTAACATAAGTTAAATCATGTCACTATTCCAAATGTCCCAACAACTCCCATTTTACTACAAGCAAAAGCCAAAATCTTTCCAAAATTCTGCAAGACCTTAAATAATCTTACCATTGGCCACCTCTCTGACCTCATCACCTACTGATCTCCCCCTCGTTCACTCCATTAGAGCTTTCTTGCTGTCCCTCCAACAAGCTATATGTTCCTGCCGTAGAGCCTGTGCTCTAGCTGTCTGTCTTCTCAGTAAAGTCTATCCCTACTATCCTTTCTTCTCCCCATTGCACTTATCACTTGCTTATATAATACCACTTTGATTTATATATCAGTTTTTATTTATTTGTTATTATTGTTTATTATCTGTCTTCCCTCAATAAAAGATAAACTCCATGACAACAGAGATTTTTTTTTAATCTATTGTGTTCAATGATTTATCTTCAGGGCTTAAAACAGTACTGCACATAGAAAGAATTTAAAAATATGTATTGAATGAATGATGTGTTACAATAGATATATGTACAAAGTGTCATGAAAGCACTGGTTGAAGGAAAGATTTTTCACTCAAAGTAAAAGTTTCATTAGTGGGTGACATCTGAATTGTGAATCAAATTATCAGTAGGATTTGCTGATCAGACCAAAAGAGAGAAAGAACTTGGGAATTTTTCATATCAGACACTATTCCAGGCCCTAGAAATTCATAGTAAATGATACAGTTCCCAACTTTAATTAGTTTGACAGATAACTGAGGAGTCAGACAGATAAGGAGATGACTGTATTAGAGTTAAGACAGTGTTGGTGCAGGAGAAAGGTAAGCATTAGGCAAGGAATACTTAATCCACATGTGGGGAAGGGAATTGGAGGTGGTTAAAGTTTCTTCAGGGGATGAAATCAGAGCTGAGTGTTGAAAGGCAAAATAGAATTAACCAAGTGAAGACAGAGGGAAGACATTTCCATCAGAGGGAGCAGAATACACAAAGACACACAGACAAAGAATTTGGCACATGTAAATGGCTTAGCAGGTTGCAAAAAAGAGGTGGGGAGAGGGGAAGCTAGCCAGGTAGGTAGGGCTATAGAACAGAGGCCATGTTAAGCAATAGGATAAAGTTGGGAGCTCTGGAAGAGTTTTAAAGTGAGGGGTCCAGATACGTAGTTTAGGAAGATCCCTCTGGATGCTAGGTGCAATAAAGGCAATTAGGTTGCCTGAGATTAGTTTCTTTCAATCATGGGAAAATGTGTAGCAGCTACCCACAAACAGTTCAGTTGGGAGGATGGGGGATGGCAAGAATGAGACACAGGCTGAAGATATTTGGGTTCTTGTCCTATAATGGAGAGATTTACAGGTTTCCCACCTTGGTTAGGATTTCACTGGAGGAAGAGAACTTACACTTCTGTCCTTTTCTTTGTAGAGCACACCTTGTCCCTTCTTATTCCTTTGGAGAGAATGAGGTGTACAATCAAGAGACCTTCCCTGAGGGCACATGGTTAAGGTTCTTCCAAAAAGCCTTCCAAGACACATTCAAAAAAATCCTGGGACTAAATTTCTGTACCTTCCATGGCCGAGGCCTCACTCAAGAATCCTGGGGCTTCCTGCCTTTCAATCGGCCCATTACCACTGTTGGTGAGATTTCTAGTATCTCTGAACCACCCTGGTCCTTGATTCCCAGGGAACCTGGAACACAGCTGTGATGGGCAATGGAAAGTCCATTGGGTGTGGTTGAGAGCAGGGTGGGGAGGACAACTGAACAGATAAGAATTATGGCCATTCACATTAGGGCAGAGTTCAACAGCTATCATGAGAGCATAATTATTCCTCAGCACTCTCCTGAGGTTGTTCTCATTCTCTTGAGCATGTGTGAGGTTAGGTATTTGGAAATTATGGGAAAGGATGAGGTTTGGACAGAAGAAAAAAAACAAAGGAAGGGGACCCAGACACTGAGTCCCCTTTGAGGGATGGGTAATTTGAGTTGGGCGGGAGCGCTGATACTTGTCTCTTCTTCCCCACAGTTGGGGAGCCCCTGCCAATCCCCAGGATTAAGAGGCCAAACAAGAAGACAGTGGACAAATACCACACACTCTACATCAGTGCCGTGCGCAAGTTGTTTGACGAGCACAAAGTTCAGTATGGCCTTTCTGAGACCCAGAAGCTGACAATCATATAACAAGAGCTGGATTCCCTTATTATTGAACTCTCAAAGCATTGAGAGGTCCAAATAAGGTCACATAGAAGGAAGAATTTGGGGAGAGTAGAGGATCTCAGGTGTGAGATAGGAGCCAACCAAGCCAGAAAGTGCTCAATGAGTCAAGTTTGGGGAAAGGAATTAGAAGAACATGAGAAGACTGGGCAACAACCCAGATGAGCAAGCAGTCTTGTGAGTCAACAGATCTTTTTTGCCCCATGACGTCAACCAACTCTCTAATCAGAAGAATGGAAAGACAAAGAACACAATGCTCCTTCCTCTTGAGCCTTAGTGACACTATCACTATTTGGGTTTAGACTTAGAAGACTTATTGAAAACAGGGATGGTTTGTTTCCTCCTAAACCCGATCCTTACAATCTGAGACCACCACAAGATAAACTGGGGACTTGAACTGTGGTTTCCTGACCCAAGCAGGGAGGATTCCCTCAGTTGTGACACAATTCCACATTAACAAGAACTGTTGCATGCAGTTATGCTGTTTCCTTTATTAAAATAAAGCTCTAGATATGTAAAAACCAGATATGACTATTTCCTACTTACTTTGTGGTTCACTAGTGTACTTCCCTCTAATCTGGCCAGAAAGCTGGTCTGTGGAGAGCTATTTTCCTCTTCATATGCCCTTTATACTGCTCCTGACAGAAAATATGAGGGAATGGAACCATAACTGCTACACAGTGCCGGAGATAGGAGAAGAATGGTGGGGACTGACACTGAGGATCCCAAACCTCCTGATCCTAGTAACTATCCTGGGTCACAAAGAAGGGAGCCACAGACCATCCACCAGCTGTGAATCTGATTTATGTAAAGTACTTACTGTGTACCAAGGACTATGCCATCATTTCCCAAACCTTTGTTTCTTAATGCTAACACCAACCCTGCAAGATTGCCATCATCTCCATTTCACAGTAACTAAAAGTCATAGAGGTTAAGTAACTTGCCTTGTAGCTCTGGGTAGAACTATCATCCAAATACAGGTCTTGTTAATTCCCATCCAAAGTTCTTTCTAATGCACCTATTACCACACTTTCTATTTCTCATTTCCTATAGACCTATTAATCAGCTTAATTTTCCTCAATGAGGTTGCATGGCACCCCACTTAAATTAGCTCATAAGTGTGTGGGGGGGGTGGGGAATGACATGGATTCTACTCAGAGTGGTCCCCCTCAGAAAAAATAACATTAATGAAAAAAACACAAAAACATTTCTATATCAATAGAATGAATTGAGAGTCCAGAAGCAAACTCATACATTTATGTTCAATTGCTTTTTGCCAAGGTTGCCAAGACAGTTCAATGGAGGGAAAGAATACTCTTTTCAATAAATGATGCAGGAGCAATTGTATATTCACATTAACAAAAGGAAAATTTGATAAATTGGACTTCACCAAAACTAAAAATATTTTATTAGTAAAGGACTCTGTTAAGGAGGGTGAAAAAGCAACCTATAGACTGGGAGAAAGCATCTTCAAACAATATATCCAACAAAGAACTAGTGTCTAGACTATATAAATAACCCTCATCAGTAAAATAAATAAATAAATAAACAAATAAATAAATAAAATCTAATCAATCCAATTAGAAAATGAGCAAAAGACATGAAGAGATATTTCACTAAAGAGGATTTATAGACAGCAAATAAGCACATGAAAAGATGTTTAATATCATTAGCCATTAGGAAAATTGTAGTAAAAGTGCCTGATAATTAACTTTTTATTGTAATGTATCTGCTATTTTTATTGTAATATAAGTGTCAAAAAGTATCTTTTTTGATTGCATTCATTTCATAGACATCCATCTCAAATAAATATATTGGGAGCTACTTAATCAAATAAAGAGCCAGGCCACTCCATCCAAGAAATTTCCCTTTTAGAAAGTCCAGGGTGACCTAGGTAACTGAGTTTTTGAGTGACCCTCCTTCTCCCTCCCGTGCTTTAATTCCCACTCAAATTTTTATTTTGTTAATGTGTCAGTTTACATTGGAGCTGTAACAAATTGCCACAAACTTAGTTACTTAAAATAACAAATTTTTTTTTAATATATTTTATTGATTTTTTAAAGAGGAAGAGAGAGGGATAGAAAGTCAGAAACATCGATCAGCTGCCTCTTGCACACCCCCTACTGGGGATGTGCCCACAACCAAGGTACATGCCCTTGACCGGAATCGAACCCGGGGACCCTTGAGTCCGCAGGCCGATGCTCTATCCACTGAGCCAAACCAGTTTTGGCAAAATAACAAATTTATTATCTTACAATTCTGGAAGTGAAAAACCTAAAAAAGGGTCTCACTGGTCTAAAATCAAGGTGTTGGCAAGATTGCATTCCTTCTGTAAACTCTAAGAGAGAATCCATTTTTTTGCCTTTTCCTGCTTTTAAAAACTGTCCACATTCCTCACTTTGTTATATGTGTTGGTGTTCTTAGATTACCCAAGATAGAAATAAAGAGGAAATCCCAGAGAATTTCCAGACAGATTTTATTAAGCTTATGCTTGAGCACAAGGGAGGCAGCACAGAGGAAAGGAAGGTCCTCTGAACTGGCTTGGGGTCTGCCTCTGCAAGGCTGTTTTAATAAGCTGGGGACAAAGTGGACTTGCTCAAAAAGGCAGGCTTGTGTAGGGTTCAGGAGTGAAATTTTCCATGACAGGGTGGGGTTACTTTCTCCTTCTGTAAAGTTGCTTGACATCTATATCTGCATCTCCACACCTGCACTGTTGGGACAAGATGCTGGTGTTGCCAATGGAATACTAAGCAGCTGTAAAAAAAATAAATATTAGGCTCTCTTAACCCTGAAAACAGCATGGAGGGACCTGGAGAGTATTATCTAAGTGAAATAAGCCATCCAGAGAAAGGCAGTATCACATGATCTCACTCATATGTGGAATTTAATGAACAAAATAACTGATGAGCAAAAAAAAGGTCAGAAACATTGAAGCATGCAATAGACTAATGCATTTCAGAAGGAAGGGGGACAGGAGAAGATTAACTAATGAATTTATATGCATTATATGTATAGCCCATGGACAGACAATAGTGTGGAGAAGACCTGGGGACGGGCAGGAGTGGGGTGGAGGGGATCAACTGGGGAAAAAGGGACATCTGTAATACTTTCAGCAATAAAGATAAATTTTAAAGAATTAAAACAATAGCCCTCACCAGTTTGGCTCAGTGGATAGAGTGTCGGCCTGCAGACTGAAGGGTCCTGGGTTCCATTCTGGTCAAGTGCACGTGACAGGGTTATAGGCTCAATCTCCAGTAGGGGGAGTGCAGGAGGTGGCCAATCAATGATTCTCTCTCATCATTGATGTTTCTATCTCTCTCCCCCTCTCCCTTCCTCTCTGAAATCAATAAAAATATTTTAAAAATAAAACAATAGCAACCAAACAAACAAAGAAACAAAACAAAGTGGGGAAAAGAAGATGGTTGCTCATTATCACCACCCTAGGAAGGTCATATAGTGGCCAATCCTTGATCAACTGTGCATGTGGAAGAGTGGTTTTAACATTTTCTGGCTACCTGGTCTTTTTTTTAAAATATATTTTATTTATTTTTTACAGAGAGGAATGGAGAGAGATAGAGAGCTGGAAACGTCGATGAGAGAGAAACATCGACCAGCTGCCTCCTGCACACCCCCTACCTGGGGATGCGCCCGCAACCAATGTACATGCCCTTGACCGGAACCAAACCTGGGACCTTTCAGTCCGCAGACCGACGCTCTACCACTGAGCCAAACCGGCCTCGGCAAGGCTACCTGGTCTTAACTTTGCTTCCGAGACATTCAGTATTATTCCATTCTCAGACCCAAGTCCCTATTGTGTCAGATTCATGACCCTCTTCCAGCAAAGGTATCATTCTGAGCTCTGCTTTTATTGTCACATCTTCTCTGCCTCTTACCTTTTGGCTCCCTCTTATAAGGACCCTGGTGATTACATTGGGCCCACATAAATTATTCAGGATAATCTTCCCATCTTTCAACCATATCTGCAAAGTCCCTTTAGCCATGTAAGGTGAAGATTTTAAATTCCAGGAATTAGGATGTGGGCATTTGGTGGGAGAAACCATTATTCAGCCTATGGCTCTTGTTTTGGTGTCATGTCTAAGAACACTTCTCCAAGCCCTAGGTCCCCATGATTTTCTTCCATGTGTTTTTCTAAAAAAATTTAGTTTCATATTTTACATTTAAGCTCATGGTTCATTTTTAATTAACTTTTATATAAATGATAAGAAAGTAATAAATTTTTCATTATGTACAAAGTGTAATCCAGAGCAAATGGAACCACTGTACTCAGAGAATACCACAAAGACGGTTCATTTCCTTCAAGTGTTTTCATTGACAGTACCTGATACAAAACAGACAACACACATGCCAAAAAAGAAACTATAGAATAATATTAGTTATAAAATAAGATGCAAATCTCTTGAATAAAATAAGAATAAATTTGAATCAAAATTCTCTTAACAAAAGGTTCACTATCACGAAGGATTTATCCCAAGAATCCAAATATGATTAAATATTAGAAAATCTATTCCTATAACATAACAAAGGGTCAACAAAGAAAAACTGTGCAATTACCTTAATACATACTAAAACACATAAAATAAATGCCCATTCTTGAACAAAAACTCTAAAATGTACAAATAGAAGATACTCCTATAATATCACAAATATCTCAAATCAATAGTCAACATCATATAATAATAAACCCTGTAGACATTTCTATCAAAATCAGAAACAGACCCAAAAAAGTCCCTTACCAATATAGTTATTCATCACTCTTTATAAATTTCTGGGCAAAGTAACAAGTTGTTAAAATAAAATTCAGCTGAAACCGGTTTGGCTCAGTGGATAGAGTGTCAGTCTGTGAACTGAAAAGTCCCAGGTTCAGTTCCGGTCAAGGGCATGTACATTGGTTACGGGCACATCCTGGTGGGATGTGCAAGAGGCAGCTGGTCAATGTTTCTCTCTCACCGATGTTTCTAATTCTCTATCCTTCTCCTTCCTCTCTGTAAAAAATCAATAAAATGTATTCTTAAAAAGATAAAATTCAAATGAATACAATTTACAATAGGTAATATTTGGAAACAGCCTAGGTGCCCATCAGCAGATAACTGGATCAGAAAACTATGGTACATTTACACAATGGAATACTATGCTGCCATAAAAAAGAAGGAATTCTTACCTTTTGCAGCAACCTGGATGGAACTGGAGAACATTATGCTAAGTGAAATAAGTCAGTCAATGAAAGAAAAATATCACATGATCTCACTCATTTGTGGATAATAAAGAACATTATAAACTGATGAACAAAAAGATAGATACAGAGGCAGCAAAGCATCAAACAGGCTGTCAAATTACAGTGGGAAGTTTAGGGAGAGGTGGGGGAGATAAGAGATCAAACGAGGCTCATCAAGAAGATAGAGGCATAGGTAAACACCTAAACTGCTGCCTCACACAACAATTTCAAAACTACAACTAAAAGACAAAATTTCTATCACCCAGAAGCATGGGAAAGCTGGCTGAGTGGAAATTCCACAACTAGAAGGAAAGAGAAATGAGCATTGAGACATGCACAAGTATTGAAAAGCTAAATTATGAGGTGCACTAATTGGGCTGGCAGCAGGCATTGCTTTTTCTACCCGAAGGGAGACAAGCTCCCAATTACTCTGAACTCCAGTTTCTGGGGAGACGCTGGGGACCCAAACTCCTACAGGGAGAAACTGGACTGTCTGCCATCAGATCTGAAAGTGAGGGTGGCTTGCTTGCAGAGCTGCGCACAAGAATAATTGTTTACTGCACTAGGGTGCAAGACTCGGGGATTTGGAAACTTGGAGATGCAGAGACAGCTGACTGGTAGCCATTGGTGTTTGCCACGCCTTAGCCTAGTGACTCCCTAAGACCCCGCCCCACACAATTTAGAAACCCACATGAGCTCCAAGTCAGCAGTTTTTGCATATGAATGGCCTGCCATATCACAGCTTAACCTAACAAACTGCAGCTCTGTTCAGACAGCTCCAAAACCTCCAAATTCCAAGCAAAGAGGAGAAAACTGTAGTTTTTGCTGTAGCTCCTGCTGGGGAGGCCTCAGACAGTAGCTGACCTGCACCCCATTGGAGATCCAGAAGCCAGTGTATCTAGTGGTCAGTGTGAGACAACACCAGATTTCAACTCCTCATATCCATAAGTGACACATTCAAGAGGCAGACTCAGTGAGCACCAAAGCCCCACTGAAATAAATCCTGCCCCATAAGCATGTCTCCAGCACAGAAGTTCTTCCATTATAGACACAGCGAATCCTCACAGCCAATTGGCCTGGAGGTCAATGCCTTACTGTGTACCAACAGCAATCAAGGCTTAACTACACCAAGACTTTGCACTCAGCCCACAAAGAGCTGCACCAAGAGTGTCTACCTCAGGTGATTGGGGAGGCTGAGCCTCTGGCCTCTATTGGTCACCTACCACACAAAGCCACTCCATCAACACAGTGAAGCACCCAAAATGTGGAGACAAAGAAACATTTCACGAATGAAAAAAAAAGTGAGGGAAGCAAACTACTGGACATAGAGTTCAAAACCACATTTATAAGGTTACTCAAGAATCTTCTAAAAACCACCAAGAAACTTGATGAGACCTCTGAGGAACTTAGTGAGACCTTCAAGGACCTTAATGAGAATGCCAAAAAAAAGGGGGAGGGGATAGGACCAGTCACAAATTAAGCATACACTATCTGAAATAAAGAATATACAGAAATTCAACTGTAGATTAAAGGACCCTAAGAATCAAACCAAAGATCTGAAATATGAGGAAACAAAGAACACCTAACCAGAAAAACAAAACAAAAAAAGAATTCAAAAATATGAAGATAGGGTAAGGAGCCTCTGGGACAACTTTAAGCATATTGACATCCAAATTATTGGGGTGCCAGAAGAAGAGAGAGAGCAAAATATTGAAAACCTATTTGAAGAAATAATGGCAGAAAAGTTCCCCTACCTGGTGAAAGAAATAGACATAGAAGTCCAGGAAGTGCACAGACTCCAAACAAAAGGAATCCAAAGATGATCACACCAAGACACATCATCATTAAAATGCCAAGGGCAAAATACAGAGAGAGAATATTTTTTTGAATTATTATTTATTTATTTTTTTAATTTTATTAAGATATTATATGTGTACATAGTTTACCATCCCCCCCACCTCCCATTCATGCCCTCCCTCCCCAGAGTTCTGTGTTCCTTGGTTGTATTTATATTCATGCATACCAGTCCTTCAGTTGTTCTCTAATCTCCCCCCAGGTCTCCTTCCCCTCCCCGCTGTCATTTGACAATCTGCTTGTTTTATGGTGACTATCTCAGGGTCACATCAGTAGAATCCGCTCCTCATTTGGCAGTCTGCTTGTTTTATGGTGACTATCTCAGGACCACATGAATAGAGTCCGCTCCTTCTCTGGTTCTCACTGCCCCTTCCACTGGGTTCCACTGCTTCCCCTGGGACACACGGCTCACCCTGGGCACCCGGCCCCCTGGGACACACGGCTCACCCAGGGCACACGGCCCCCTGGGACACACAGCTCACCCAGGGCACACGGCCCCCTGGGACACACAGCTCACCCAGGGCACACGGCCCCCTGGGACATATGGCTCACCCAGGGCACCCGGCCCCTCTGGGGCGCTGGGGTAGCATATTGGAGGCACCATGCTAGCTCCTCGCTAGCTCGGTGGGCAGGCTGGGTCAGCTGCAGGCGGGCTGAGATGGCTGCAGGCGGGGTGACCGCCCTCAAAGGTGTCTCATTCGGTGCAGAAGTGGAGCAGCTGCAGACACGGAGGCTTAGTTGTGAGGGCGCCCACTCCCTGCGCCCGGGGCACAGTGAGCTCTGTTCTCAGTGGATTTCCTATATTCTCAGCGGCGGTGCAGTGGCAGGTGGCGGTGGTGGGTGATGCAGCGACGGTCACTCCTGTGGTTCAATTTCCACTGTAGTTTTAAAGTTCACATGGCTGCAGAGGCGGGAGCTTTGGTGGAGAAAGGACTCGCGGGGTCGCAAACGGAAGGCGCCGTGCTATCCCCCACCAGCACGGTGTGAGGAGGCTAGGCCAAGCTGGCTGCGGGCTGGGAGACAGATGCTGTGCCATCTCTTTGTCATCACTGTGTGCACAGAGGCCAGGCCGAGCGGAGCTGGCTGTGGTGGCAGCTGGACTCACGGGGCCGCAGATGGAAGGTGTCGCGCCATCCCCCTCCAGCACGGTGCGCGGAAGTTGGGCTGCGCTGGCTGCGGGCTGGGAGACAGACGCTGCACCATCTCTTTGTCATCACTGTGCACCATCCCCCTCCAGCGCATTGGGCGGAGGTTGGGCCGAGCTGGCTGCAGACTGGGAGCCAGAGACAGAATCTTGAAAGCAGCAAAAAAAAAAAAAAAAAAAAAAAAAAAAAAAACCAAAAAAAACAGTTAATTACCTACAAGGGAGTACCCATATGACTGTCAGCTGATTTCTCAACAGAAATTATGCAGGCCAGAAGGGAGTGGCAATAAATATTCAAAGTGATGAATAGCAAGAACCTACAACCAAGATTACTCTACCCAGCAATGCTTTCATTCAGAATTGAAAATCAGATAAAGAGCTTCACAGATAAGAAAAAGCTAAAGGAGTTCATCACCAGCAAACCAGGATTATATGAAATGCTGAGGGTATTCTTTAAGAAGAGGAAGAAGAAGAAGAAAGTAAAGATAAAAATTATAAACAACAAAATGACAACAAATACATACCTACCAACAAGTTAATCTAAAAATCAAGTGAATAAAAAATCTGATGAACAGAATGGACTGATGAATATAATAGAATCAGGAACATAGAAAGGGAGTGGACTGACAAATCTCAGGGGAAAAGTGGTGTGAAGGGTGCGGTAAGAGATTGGACAAAAATCTTACACCTATGGATGAAGTCAGTGGTGGGAAATAAGGGCATGGGGTGGGGAATCAGATGGAGGGGAGCTATGGGGGGGTGGAGAAAGAGGAACATCTGTAATAATCTGAACCATAAAGATTTATTTTTTTTTAAAAGAGATCAACCGAAGGACTTGTATGCATGCATATAAGCATAACCAATGGACACAAGACACTGGGGGGTGAGGGCATGCATGAGAGTGGGGTGGGGGGCAATGGTAAGATATGTACACATGTAATACCTTGATTAAAAAATGGAAAAATAGACTAAGAAAGATATTAAAAATGTTTATTGTGACATATAAAGGAATGGGTAAATAGAGAGATATACCATGTTCCTGGATAAGAAAACCCAGTATTGTGAAGATATTATTTTCAACTTAAATTGAATGTTTAATGCCAATTAAAATTCTAATAGGGTTTTGGCACTTGAAGTTATTCTAAAATTCATTAAAAATACTCAGGTAATTTTTGAAAATGAAGGGTAATGAGGAGGAACTAGCACAACTAGATGTTAAAACACATTATAAATATTAAAACATTAAAACAGAATAGTATTGGTACAATAATAGATACATAGGTCAATGGAACAGAACACAGAAACAGATAGATAGACAGATTTACTATATCTATATCATGTAGGTCTATCCATGCCATATCTAGGAAATATTGCAGGTTCAGTTCCAGACCACCACAATAAAGGGTATTACACATTTTTTTTTGTTTCCTAGTACATATAAAAATTATGTTCACTCTATATGGTAGTCTATTAAGTGTGAAATAGCATTATGCCTAAAAATGTATCTAACTTAATTAAAAATATTTCATTGTTAAACAATGCCAACCATTATCTGAGTCTTCAGCAAGGTATAATATTTTTGCTTGTGGAGGGTCTTGCTTCAATGTTGATGAAAATGCATTATCTGCAAAGTGCAATAAAACAAGGTATGCCTAGACTGAACACAAGATAAAGAAGGCCTCACAAATAAATGGGAAGGGGTAGATTATTCAATAAATGGTATTATAGTGGAAATATGTATCTGAGGGATAAGCTGTAATGTCACTTGATACTGTATCTAAATACAGGGTGAGGCAAAAGTAGGTTTACAGTTGTGAGTTTGCAAAACACAGTTTATTCTTATATTATTATTTATTAATTATTGTATTATTTTTCATATGAACAACTACAAACCTGCTTTTTTGCCCCCACCCTTTATATGCTAATTAGATTTAAGAATTTAATTTAAAGCTCTAAACCATAAAAATAGCAGAAGAAAATGTGGGAACCTCAGGAAATGGGTTCAGGGTTTAGTCTCTCTGCTTATAGTTCCCTCATGTTCTCTTTCCTCAAGAAGCTTTTCCTTGGCCTTGGTGTTTTCTAGGCAAAAGGAAGAGCCAAACCCCATGCAAAACACTGTTGTTTGAGTATGCAACAAAATCAGTGTCCAAGATCCCTCAGAATTTGTTGAGCTGAAGAACTGAATGGGGGCTCTGCACAGCATCCCTGTCCAGGCTTTCCTCAAGTGCCACAAGCCCAAGCTCATTTCTGTCTTGTGGCTGCATAACATAACAATAGAGTATAAAGAGGTCCAATGGAGAGAGGTTGGAAGGAAAATAAAGGGGAGGTTTCCTTATTGTGGAGGTGGGAGGAGGAAAGAGCTCCCACATCCAAGACTATGATAGGGAACTCACCCTTTTGGGGTATCCACAAAGAAACCACCACAGAACAGTTTCAAGGAATAATGTCTGAGGAAAAACTAAGATGCTTTTAGAGCCTAATCTCAGCGTCTCGGGACCTGGTGGAGCTTTTCTCAATAACCATTGTTCTTTCCCCCAGTAACTGGAGGCAAATTAAGCTTAGGGATGGCATAGGACTGGGAACTGGTGAGTCAGAAAACAGAGCAGTTAAGATGATAGCTGGAGGGGGACTCCACCCTCTTGGCAAACCCAGCTGCCTGGAGGTAAGCCAGGGGCCACAGGCCAAAAGCATCTGTGCAAACAAGTCCTCCCCGAACACAAGCAGAGTCTGGGAGATGCCTCACTCCTTATCCCCAAGATCTCTCACACCATATGACATATACAAGTCATTACAGCACTTGCTGTTTGTAGAGTATTAGTAGTTCAGCAAATGTGTGAAGCTGAATTGCTATCTGTCTTATCTCACTCAGTGCTTTCAAGCTATCACAACATGTTTTTTTCACTATTTTAATAAATGCTTATGGCATTCTTACAATGTGACAGGCACTATTTTAGATGTAGCACTGAATCAAACAAAGACCCTGCCCTCACAAAGCTTATCAAGCAAGCAACACCACCAGATACTGAGAAGTGCCATGAAGAAAAAGAAAGTGGATAAAAGGATCAGTGTGTGATGAGGAGTCCTATTTCAGCAAGGGTGGTGAGGGAGAACTTCCTTGGAAAGGTTCTATTTGAAGACATCTGAATGAAGTGAGGCAGCCAGTAATGTTAACGTTAGTCCTAGTGGAGAGAACAGCGAGGACAAAAAGCCAGAGAGGATATCTACTTCACAGACTCAACCAACAGCAAGATTGCCTGGTAACTTGTTAGAGTGGAGTGAACTGGGAGATGGAAGATGAGATGGAGGCAGGAAAGTTAGATGAGGGAGCCAAGACCTCAAGCTCTACCCCTCCCCTTCTCCATCTTGGTTGGAACAATCATAGACCAGATCTTCACTGACCACCTGTTCCCCCCTTCCCATTCCCCAATTACATCGAATTGGAAGACCAAAGAGAAATTGCTATCTGGAGAAGAGAGACAAGGACCAGCTGCATGGACAGTCACCCCACCAGCATGAGAAGAGAGAACTGCCCTATCCCATTCTTCTCACGTATAATAAAAACCTTATACCCAGGAGTTCTTGGAGAGAAACCAAGATGGCGGCATAGGTAAACACCTAACTGCAGCCTCATACAACAATTTCAAGAAATACAACTAAAATATAAAGTGGACATTATCCAGAACTACAGGAAAGTTGAATGACTGGAGATTCTGCAACTAGAAGGAAAGAAAAAACCAGAAGGAAAATCATAGGAGCTGTAAAAGCTTAAGGTACAGAGAGACATGGTGCACCGTGGGGAGAGGATGGAGCTGGAGAGGAGGGGAGGCAGAGTGCTTGGCTGGCATTCCCTAGCAGGAAGGAGATAAAAGCTCCGGACTGTGCTGAACCCCAATTCCGACTGCACTGAACCCCAGTTTTGGGCGAGACCCTCGGGCCCCAGGCTCATACAGAGGGAATCTAGGCTGTAAGGCAGAAGCTCAGGGGAGCAGCGAAAGGCAGAGCCCACTGAGTGGCGCACATTTCTCGCAGAGGACAGAGTGTTGATTAAGCCGCTGGTTTGCCCTAGTGGGAAGGACACATAAGCTCCAGACTGCTCTTAACCTCACTTCCAACTGCACTGAATCCCTGTTGCAGGCTCGTTGCGGGAGAGACTAGACCAGGGCTGGGCAAACTATGGCCCGCAGGCCAGATCCGGTGAATAAAACTATTGGGGGGTGGGGGGGAGAGACCATACCCTTTTATGTAATGATGTTTACATTGAATTTATATTAGTTCACACAAACACTCCATCCGTGCTTTTGTTCTGGCCCTCTGGTCCAGTTTAAGAACCCATTGTGGCCCTCGAGTCAAAAAGTTTGCCCACCCCTGGACTAGACTGTCTGGTAGTGGGAAAAACTTTAGGGCACCTTTCTCTCAGATGTGCTTGCAGCGAGTACCAAAGGACACTGATTGGGGGTAGGGGGGGGCAATGGTAAGATATGTATACAGATAAAAATTTAATTAAAAAAATAAAAAAAACACCAAGGACACTGAGGTATACTGAGACTCAGGAACCTCAGAGGGCGGGGCTAACCAGAAGCCAAGGCTGTAGGCTCCACCCTGAAACTCCACCCCATCCAAGCTGAACACAGAGGCTTCTGCAGTTTTCCAAGTCTAGTTGAATAAGGCTGTCTCCTGGCATAGACACAGCTGATCCTCCCAACCTACCAACTCAGGGAAGCAGCGAAAATGCCGAGACAAGGAAACAGATCACAAATAAAAGAAATGGAGGACAAAAAGCAACTGGATATAGAGTTCAAAATCACGCTTATAAGGTTGTTCAAGAATCTCCTAGAAAAGGCCGATAAAATAAACAAGACCTATGAAGATATGAAAAGGGATCAACTAGAAATAATAAAAGATCAACTAGAAATAAAGAATACATTCTCTGAAATAAAAAAATATTATACAGATTCCTAAAAACAGAATGGAAGATTGCAAGAATCAAGTCCAAGATTTGGAACACAAAGAGCCAGAGAACACTCCTCTACAGAAGCAAGAAGACAAGAGAATCCAGAAAGTTGAAGATAGTGTAAGAAATCTCTTCAAGCAAACCAACATCAGAATTATGGGGGTCCCAGAAGATGACAGAGAGCAAGATATCAAAAATATATTGAAAGAAATAGTGACAGAACACCCCCCCCCCCCCCGTGAAAGAAATAGACTTACAAGTCCAGGAAGCTCAGAGAACCCAAAACAAAAGGAATCCAAAGAAGACCACACCAAGACACATCATAATTAAAATTCCAAGAGCAAAAGACAAAGAGAGAATATTAAAAGCAGCAAGAGAAAAGCAGGTAGTTACCTATAAAGGAGCACCCATATGATTGTCAGCTGATGTCTCAACTGAAACCATGCAGGCCAGACGGGAATGGCAAGAAATATTCAAGGTGATGAATAACAAGAACGTACAGACAAAAATACTCTACCCAGCAAAGCTATCACTCAGAATCGAATGCCAGATAAAGAGCTTCACAAATAAATTTAAGCTAAAGGAGTTCATCACCGTCAAGCCAGAATTATATGAATTGCTGAAAGGAGTTCTTTAGGAAGAGGAAAAAAATAAAGGTAAAAATTATGAACAACAAATACATAACTATCAACAAGTGAATCTAAAAACCAAGGGAAGTAAAAAACATGATGAACGATATTAACTGTTGAATATAATAAAATCAGAGGTATGGAAAGGGAGTGGACTGATGATTCTCATGGAAAAGGGGAGTGGGAGTGCGGGAAGAGACTGAACATAAACTGTGCACCTATGGATGAGGACAATGGGGGATAGGGAAAGGGCAGAGGGTGGGATGGGAACTTGGTGGAGGGGAGTAATGGAGGGGAAAAAATGAGGAACATTTGTAATAATATGAACAATAAAGATTTATTTTTAAAAAATAAAATAAAAAATAAAACAGGGAAAAAAACCAACCTTATACCCAGATCCCATCAGACGTCTGATTCTCTGATGTCAACCACCCTCACTTCTTAAATGCATAGTATCACTAATAATTTTGCTGTGCTTTACTAAATCCTTCTGTCACACTCTTGAATTCCTTCTTGGACCATGACAGAAACCTCGATGGGGTTGAGACCACCCTGGGCCTCCCTGGGTGCCACCCAGTGTCAAGGTGAGTGAGGTAGAGATTAAGTAGACCCTCATAAGCCAATGTGATGGCTTTGGATTTTCTGCTAAGTGAGGTGAGGAGTTGTTGGACTGTTTAAAATAATTTTTTATGAAACATTTTAAACATAAACAAAACTATAGAAAATAGTATAATGAACCTCCATAAATGTCACATGGGTTCAACAATTATCAAGATACTGCCACTGTTTCATCTATTCCAGCTTTTCCTTTTTTTTTAGCAGAAATTTTTAAAAACAAATTTTACCCTATGTATCTCACGTCTTAAAAAATGAGCGTTTTCTTACATAACAATAAAGCCAATATCACACCTTAAAAAATGGCTATACGTGTGACCCGGAGGAGCGGTATGACCCAGGGGAGCTGTGTGCCCCGGGGGAGCGGGGTCACCCGAAGGAGTCATGTGACCCAGAGGAGCCATGTGACCCGGAAGAGCGGGGTGACCTGGAGGAGCTGTGTGTTCCTGAGGGGCAGTGTGAACCGGAGGAGGAGCATGTGGTCCTGAGAAATTTGGACAGTCTGCAGCCATTTGCTACAGAACACTTAGTTGTATTTCCCTACAAAAACAAATGGAAGAGAGTGTCCCACTTGAAATTCAAATAAGAAAAAAAAAAGAAGAAAAAAATCTGAGGAACAGAATAAACTGGTGAATATAATAGAATCGGGGGCAAAGAAAGGGAGTGGACTGATAAATATCAGGGGGATAATGGGGTGGCGATACAGTAAGAGACTGGATTAAAATCATATAACCAATGGATGAGGACAATGGGGGGAGGGGATAAGGGCAGAGGGTGGGATGAGAACTGGGTAGTAGGGAGCTTTGGGGGAGAAAAAGGAGACACAATTGTAATAATCTGAGCAATAAAGATTTATTTTTTAAAAATTTAAAAATGGCTATAGCTGCCGAAGCCCATTTAGCTCAGCGGTAGAGCGTCGGCCTGCAGACTGAAAGGTCCCGGGTTCGATTCCGGTCAAGGGCATATACATTGGTTGCGGGCACATCCCCAGTAGGGGGTGTGCAAGAGGCAGCTGGTCGATGTTTCTCTCTCATCGACATTTCTAGCTCTCTATCTCTCTCCCTTCCTCTCTGTAAAATATCAATAAAATATATATATTTTTAAAAATGGCTATAGCTCCTTAGTGTCATCTGATATTTAGTCCATAGTCAAATTTCCCTCATTGCCTTCAAAATGTTTTTTTTTTTTACAGTTGGCTTATGGTATTCTATAATTATTTTAATGTAGAACAATCCTCCCTTTCCCTTCCCCCATTTTTTTAAATACCATAATCTTATTGAAGAATCTTGTAAAACTCCCATAGTCTGTGTTTGTCTGTTAGCTTTCTCACGGTGTCTAACTTGTTTCTTTATTCCTCCTATTTCCTGTAAACTGGAAGTTAGCCAGAGTCTTGTTTAAATTCAGGATCAACTTTAAAGGAAAGAATACATTCATTATAGGTAGATATGGGTAGATACTTCATACTGGGGCTGTCCCCCTTTTAGTACTTGTAAGATTGATTGAAAGTGTGGATGATAATAGCCTGATCTTTAAAAAAAAACATTGTGACATTCCATATTGACCTTTCACCTCATGGTTTTAGCAATCAATGATAGTCATTGCATGATACAATTCTTTCATAAGAGGTTTTATAATATTGTCTATTTCAATCATTTCACCAACACTTATTAGCTCACTTAATTCATTTTTAAAATAAATGTTTTATTGATTTTTAGAGAGAGGGAGGGAAAGAGAGCAAGAGAAACATCAATTGTTGTTCCACTTATTTATGTATTCATTGGTTGATTCTTACATGTGCCCTGACTGGGGATCCAACCCACAACCTTGGTGTATCAGGACGAAGTTCTAACCAACTGAGCTACTGAGCCAGAGCCATAATGCTGTATGTTGATAAGTCTCACTTCCAACTCTACCCCTTCTAATCTCCCTCCCCTCTCCCTACAGGTAAGCATTTTTGTTAATTTTTCCCCTACTAGAGTTCTTTTTGCAATTAGAAGCATTTGTATTATATACATTAACATATATATATATATATATATATATATATATATATATATATATATATATATATATATTTGTATTCCCACCCCCCGTTTTTGACAAAAGTTGCATTACTATACATGCTATTCTGTATCTTCCTTTTTAAACTTAACTATATCCTAGAAATCACTCTATATCTGTATCTCTAGATCTTCTTCATTGTTGGAGGAAGAGCTTCATTGTTATTGGTTTTGAGCAAGAGAATGGCAAAATCTGACTTATAGTTTAGAGTCTTCCTCTGACTGGCTTATAAAAAATATATTTTAAAAGAGCAAATGCCAAAGCACAGAGATCATTAAGAGGCTGCTACAAGTATTTACAGAAATGTGATGAGCCATCTTAAATCATCCCAACACCCTAGGGATGGAGGGGCGAGAGATCCTGACAACTTCACTAAATAGACCTGCACAACAGCTCAGACATCTCACAATGTCTGAAAGAGAGAGAAATATATATTTTATCTTATTTAAGCTACATTTTATTTTGTATCTCTGTCACATGCACTAAACCTACATCCTACTTAATGCAAATCATTCTAGTTCTAACATGATCTGATTGCCATGACTGCAAGTCAAGACAACTTGATTCTATTGGTAATATGACCTTAAGCAAAGAAGAGCTGAGAGGGTGTTCCTGGTAGAAGGAATACTATAGATGAGGTTTCAGAGGCTATGTAATTTGGCTTCTATTTCATAAGCAATAGAAAGCCCCTGAAGGTGATAATAGGAGTTTTCAAAAGATTAGGTGAGTGGTAGTGCATAAGGGAAGATAAACCAGAGACCAGGAGACCAGAATAGAAACCCAGGCTTATGCCTTGTTTCTATCCAACAGGTAGTCACTGATGACCCAAGAGAACTTATTTTCTCAATGACTTACCATGAGTAACTCTCAAACCCCACTTCTTACTGTATTCTCTACTTGTTGCCAACTCCACTCCAGCTTGCTGCTCCTTATATACATTCCTTGAACAAGTATGCTCCTGCCTGGATGGCCTTTCTACTTGGTGTTTCCTCTGTCTGAAATGGTTCTTCCCCTAAATAGCCAAATGCCTTCCCTAACCAATCTTTCTAAAATGGCAGCCCACTGCCCATTTCCCTTACTTGGATTTATTTTACTTCACAGAATGTAGCACCACTTTACATTTTATTATATGTTAACTTGATTTTTGTTGTCTTCCCTTCCTACACTAAAAGCATCAACATGTAAGTGTAACCCCAATACCTAAAACACTGCATAAAACATAGCTGCCACACAATAAGTATTTGTTGAATGAATGAATGAGATATTAAATAGATTTCACTTAAATCCTTCTACCAGTACTTTAAGGAGTGTTGACTAAAGAAAAGTGTGAGTCAACAGAGGTGAAGAAGGGAGGGCTAGAATGGAAAACTCATTCCTGAGCCCTGGGCCAGTGTGGCTTAATTGGTTGGAGTGTCTTCCTGTGCAAGAATGATCGGAGGTTTGATTCCCAGTCAGGAAACATACCTAGATTATGGGTTTAGTCCCCAGTCAGGGTGTGTATGGGAGACAATTGATCAATATATCTCTCTCACATGGTTTTTTAAAATCTCTTTTCTCCTTCTCTCTCTCTCTCTCTCTCTCTCTCTCTCTCTCTCTCTCTCTCTCTCTCTCTCTCTCATTTTTATCTCTCTCCCTTCCTAAAAACTCAATAAAATAAAATGAAAACTCAGCCCTGAGACTAAAATCACAAAAAAGGAGCTTGAAGAGGATCTAAGAAGCTTAGCCAAGTCCCATTACAGACTTAAAAGCACTCAGATTACCTTTTGTAGAGATTTTAAAGTTTTATATAACTAACTAAATCTGCTATTTTTGCATCCCTGTCTTTTTCCCTAAAGTTATAAATTTGTTTAAAGAACAAAATTTTAAACTTTTGGAAGAAAATACAAAAAATAACTTCATAACTTCAGAGTGATGAATACATTTTGTAAATGGCTCATGAAAGTACAAAGCTTTAAAAAGGGATTAAAATTCAATCACATTAAAATTAAGAGCTTTAAAAAATCTTAAGATAGTGAAAAGACAACCTACAAACTAGAAGAAAGATCATTCATTCAGCAAGTATTATTGAGCACCTACTATGTGAAGGCACTGTTAATGGTTCATATGATAAACCAGAAAACAAATCAAAACAAAATCCCTGCTCTTGAAGTTAATTCTATTGAAAATGTGTTTACCACAAGACAGGCACCATTCTAAGTATTTGCATATATTAACTAATTTAATTGGCACTAAACTCTATGAGTTAGGCACACCACAGATGATAAAAAATGAAGCTCAAAAAGGTTAAGGAAATTAAGACACAGAGAGGTTAATTGTCTGAGATGTTTTTGAAAATTGGTATTGTATATTGACATTCATAGAATTTAACTCATAAAGGATTAGTATATGGACTATATTAAGAGCTCCTACAAATCACTAAGAGAAAAACAATCAGTACAAAAATGAGCAAAATAAATAAGCAGGTATCCCCCCCCCAAAAAAAAATACAATATGTTTCATAAATATGTGAACCCAAGCTCAACTTCTTTCATAATTGGGAAAATAAAAATTAAAACTGCAATAAGGTAGCATTAATTACTAAACTGATAGGTAAAAAAAAATTTTAAGTCACTTAAAGCCAAATGTTAGGATGTGGAACAATGCGCACTCATGGCTGGTGGAAGCATATGATACAATCACTTTGAAAAATAATCTAGCATGCCCTAGTAAAACTGAAATGCACAGAACCTATGACTTATCAGTTATATTCCTAGATATATATATTCTAGAGAAACTTTTACACATGAGTACCAGAAGATGTGTATAAGAATATCCTAGAAGCATCGTTCATAATAGCAAAAACAAGCTGGAAACAACCCAAATTTCCATCAATAAGAGCATCAATGAGCCCTGGCCAGTAAGACTCAGTTGGTTAGGTGTTGTGCCATTCAACGAAAGGTTGCTGTTTCAAATCTCCATCAGGGTACATGCCTGGGTTTCGGATGATCTCAGGTAGGGGAGTTGCAGGAGGCAGCAGTCTCTCTCACATCGATATTTCTCTCTTCCTCTCCCTTCCTATCTCTCTAAAAAAGCAATTTTAATTAAAAAAAATAAGAGCATGGATGAATAAATCATGGTATACCCACCCATTTTTTTATAATGGAATATAAAAATCAGAGATACATATGTCAACAAAGATGAATCTCAAAATCTTAGTTTGAATGAAAATAATCAAGTCACAGACGAATACTATTATATGTATACTAGTGGCCCAGTGCACAAATTCATGCACATTGAAAGGAAATTAGAAGAAATATTTTAATATCACTACTTGCCCTTTCTCTGTAATAGAAGTGTCAACCAAATTCATGATTGACAATGACAGATTGAAACACAAATGTGCTACTGGCACCAGTAGAGCTTTAAATATATTGTGCACCGACTCTCTGACATCCCCTGAGGGGTCTCAGATTGCGAGAGGGCACAGGCCAGGCTGAGGGACCCCGCTGGTGCACGATGGTGGCTGGGGAGGGACACAGGAGGTTGACCAGCAGGGAGAGACAGCTGGAGGGCTCCAGAGCATGTCCAGCCCATCTCTCTTAGTCCTGATTGGCTGGACCCCAGCAGCAAGCTAACCTACCAGTCGAAGCATGTCATAGCGAGCAGTTGAGCAGCCTTAGCATATCATTAGCATATTACACTTTGATTTAAATGGATGACCTGACAACTGGACACTTAGCATATTAGGTTTTTATTATATATTATATAATATATAGGTTTTTATTACACACACACACACACACACACACACACACACACACACGTGACCTGGTGCACAAAATTTGTGCATGGGATGGGGGGGGGCAGTGTCCCTCAGCCTGGCCTGCACCCTCTCAGATCTGAGACCCCTTGGTGGATGCCAACTGTCGGTTTAGGCCCGATCCCACATCGGGCCTAAACCGGCAGTTGGACATCCCTCTTGCAATCCAGGATCGCTGGCTCCTAACTGCTCGCCTGTCTGACTGCCTGATCTATCCTAACCCCTCTTCCTGCCAGCCTGCCCACCCCCAATGCCCCCCTGCTGTCCTGATTGCCCCCAACTGCCCCCCTTGCCAGCCTGATCACTCCCAACTGCCCTCCCCTCCTGGCTTGATCACCCCATCTGCCTTTGCCTGGGCCCCACCACCATGGCTTTGTCTGGAAGGATGTCCAAAAGGTCTCCTGGTTTAATTAGCATATTACTCTTTTATTAGTATATATATATACACACACACATACACACACACACACACACACACACAAAAGTAGACAAGACTACTGTTGTGGAGACATTCAAACATATGTGATTCAACTACAAATAAAAACAGTGGGAATTATAGACATGTATAACAATGTCTTGGAAACATCAGTATGGTGGTTATTTTTAAAAATTTCTTTATTGATCAAGGTGTTGCATATGTGTCCTTATTCCCCTTTACCTCCCCCATTCCCCCCACTCATGCCCTCAACCCCCTGGTGTCCGTGTCCATTGGTTAGGCTTACAGGCATGCATATAAGTCCTTTGGGTGATCTCTCCCCCTTACCCCTATCCTCTCCTACCTTCCCTCTGAGGTTTGATGGTTTGATAGATGTTTCTCTGTTTCTGGATCTGTTTTTGTTCATCAGTTTATGTTGTTCATTATATTCCATAAATGAGTGAGGTCATGTGATATTTATCTTACTCTGACCGGCTTATTCATTTAGCATAATGTACTCCAGTTTCATCCATGCTGTTACGAATTGTAAGTACTCTTTCTTTTTTACCACAGCGTAATATTCCATTGTGTAGATGTACTACAGGTTTTTAATCCACTCATCCGCTGATGGGCATTTAGGCTGTTTCCAAATCTTAGCTATGGTGAATTGTGCTGCTATGAACATAGGGGTGTATATATCCTTTCTGATTGGTGTTTCTAGTTTCTTGGGATATATTCCTAGACGTGGGATCACTGGGTCAAATGAGAGTTCCATTTTTAGTTTTCTGAGGAAGCTCCATACTGCTCTCTACAGTGGCTGCATCAGTCTGCATTCCCACCAGTAGTGCATGAGGGTTCCTTTTTGTCTGCATCCTCACCAGCACTTGTTTGTTGATTTGTTGATGATAGGCATTCTGACAGACGTGAGATGGTACCTCATTGTTGTTTTGATTTGCATCTTTTGGATGATTAGTAACTTTGAGCATGTATTCATATGTCTCTTGGCTTTCTGTCTTCTTTCGAAAAATACCTATGTAGGTCTGTTGTCCATTTTTAAAATTGGGTTGTCTTCCTTTTGTTAAGTTGTATGAGTTCCCTGTAAATGTTGGAGATTAAACCCTTATTGGAGATAACATTGGCAAATATGTTCTGCCATACAGTGAGCTTTCTTATTGTTTTGTTGATGGTTTCTTTTGTTGTGAAAAGCTTTTTATTTTGATGTAGTCCCAATTGTTTATTTTCTTTTTAGTTTCTATTGCCTTACAAGCAGTATCAGTGAAGAAATTGCTTCGACATAAATTCTGATATTTTGCTGCCTATGGATTCCTCTAGTATTTTTATGGTTTCCATATTATGTTTAAGTCCTTTATCCATTTTGAGTTTATTTTTGTGTATGGTGTAAGTTAGTGGCCTAGTTTCATTTTTTTCGCATGTATCTGTTCAATTTTCCCAACACCATTTATTGAAGAAACTGTCTTGACTTCATTTTATGTTCATGCCTCCTTTGTCAAATATTAATATAGTGTAGTGGCTTGAGTCAATTTCTGGGTTCTCTATTCTATTCCATTGATCTATAAGTCAGTTCTTGTGCCAGTACCAGGCTGTTTTGAGAAAAGTGGCTTTGTAATACAGCTTGATATCTGGTATTGAGATCCCATATGGTGGTTACTGATGGTGGAGGAAGAGATGAGGGAGAGGCATGCAGGGGTCTTTGAAATTACTGGTATCATACTATTTCATTACTTGGGTGGTAAATACACATGTTCTCTTTATTATTCTCTTAACTCTTTTATATGTATGACTAGAGGCCCAGTACACAAAATTCGTACATGGGGTTGGGGTATGTGTCCCTTAGTCCAGCATGCACCCTCTCCAATCTGGAACCCCTCAAGGGATATCAGGATTGGGCCTAAATGGGCAGTTGGACATCCCTCTTACAATCCAGGACTGCTGGTTTTCAATCACTTGCCTGCTTGCCTGCCTTATTGCCCCTAACCACTTCTGCCTGCCAGCCTGATCACTGCCTAACCACATCCTTGCCAGCCTGATTGATGCTTAAGCACTCCCCTGTCAGCCCAATTGCTACCAACTGCCCTCCCCTGCTGACCTAGTCACCCCCAACTGCCCTCCCCTGCAGGCCCAGTCACCCCTAACTCTCCTCCCCTGCTGGCCTGGTCCTCCCTAACAGCCCTCCCCTGCAGGCCTGATCCCCCCCAACTTCCCTCCCCTGCAGGCCTGGTTGCCCCCAACTACCCTCTCCTACAGGCCTGGTCCCCCCAACTGCCCTCCTTTGCAGGTTTGGTTCCCTGCAACTGCCCTCCCCTGCAGGCCTGATCCCCCCCAATTGCCCTCCCTTGCAGGCCTGGTCCCTCCCAACTGCCCTGCCCTACAGGCCTGGTTGCCCCTAACTGCTCTCCCCTGCTGGCCTGATCACCCATAACTGCTCTCCCCTACTGGCCATCTTGTGGCAGCCATCTTGTGTCCACATGGGGGTGGCCATCTTGTGTATTGGAGTGATGGTCAATTTGCATAGTACCCTTTTATTAGATAGAACCTATTTATCAATAACACAAAGAAAACAGAAAGAAAAACTCTAGCCAATATAGAAAAAGTTATATACTCTTTTCAGTATCAAGAAGGTTGGGGCAGACCTGCAAAGTCATATATATATATTTCTATTGGTCCACCCTTTGCTCTATGTCAGATTTCCAGATGCTGACTGGACTCCTAGGACTTCCTCCTAGGACCCCATATTTGGTTGATGCTTTTTGTACTAGTCCTTCTTTGCAGTCACAAATTAGCAACCCTTGGGCAAAATCTGTTTGGAGTTGCATTTTGTTTAGACACTACAGTTATTATTGCTTTTAAAATTTAGAAATGGTTCAGGAAAAGAAAACACACATTCACATAAATGTACATGCATCCATATTTATACAATGGAATACAGAAACCAGAGGTACATATGTCAGCAAGGATGAATCTCTAAATCTTAATCTTGAGTGAAAATAATCAAGTCTTGGTACATATATACACACATTCATATATATAAATATGTAAAGTATTGAGGATTATTAAATGGAAGAGGTAGATAATATACAGATATGTATTATGCTATTGACTTTCCTGAATGTTTCAATTTTTTACACAAAAAAGTTGGAAAAACTATCTTTAAAGGCCTTTAGAAGGAGCATGATCTCTCTATTTCACTGCCACCCCCACTATTCCTTATTAATTAACTCTCAGCCTGTTACATAATTTCTAGTACCTCTGGTCCCTAGAGACATTTGAATTTGCAACCTGGGGCCCTGTTTGTTGGTTTTGGCCCCTCCTAGATCTCCCTATCCCCTGCATGTAAGCAGATCATGGTGTGGGGACATGACAGACATTTCTCTCATTCCCATAGACCAAATAAAACACATGAAATTTTGCTTTTTAGGACAGGTGAAGTACAGCACAAACGATATAATTCCCACAACCATGCAGTGGAGAGTAAAGTCCTCTTCACCCACCTCCCAGCAACTACAGCAACTTTGGCAAGAGTACTATACCTGATAAGATAAAGGTGGGGCCTTTATCCCAGAAGATAACATGAAGAATTTTATTATTTTTATGACTTGCGGTGTATCTGGCACCAAAGATAAAAAGGGTGGGAAAGTAAGATCTTCCAGGAACATCAAGGGACCAATGGGGCAAACTACTGGATCAGGGATATAATCCTATATAATAAAAGGGTAATATGCAAATTGACCCTAATGGTGGAACAACTGGTCACTATGACACGCACTGACCAACAGGGGGCAGATGCTCAATGCAGGATCTCTCCCCTAGTGGTCAGTGTGCTTCCACAGGGGGAGTTCTGCTCAGCCATAAGCCAGGCTGATGACTGCAAGTGCAGCAGTGGTGGCAGGAGCTTCTCCTGCCTCTGTGGAAGCACTAAGATGTCTACTGTGGCTTAGGCCTGATCCCCCGGATAGCAAAGCTAAGCTGGCATGTGGACATCCCCCAAGGGCTCCCATGCTGCCAGAGGAATGTATGACTGCCAGCTTAGGCCTGATCCCCTGGGGACATCCTCTAAGAGGACCTGGACTGTGAGAAGGTGCAGGCTTGGCTGAGGGACCCCTCCCCCCAGTGCATGAATTTTCATGCACCAGGCCTCTAGTCCTATATAATAAAAAGCTAATATGCAATTGACCAAACAGCAGAACGACTGGTTGCTATGATGCGAACTGACCACCAGGGGGCAGAAGCTCAGTGCAGGAGCTGCCCCCTGCTGGTCAGTGCACTCCCACAGGGGAAGTGCTGCTCAGCCAGAAGCCAGACTCATGAATAGCGAGTGCAGGGGCGGTGGCGAGAGCCTCTCCTGCCTCTGCAGCAATACTAAGGATGTCTGACTGCCGGATTAGGCAGTTGGACATCTCCTGAGGGCTCCTGGACTGCAACAGGGTGCAGGCTGGGCTGAGGGAACCCCCACCCTCCACCCCACCACCGAGTGCACAAATTTCATGCACCTGGGCCTCTAGTGGATGAGATAAATCACTGTTACCTCTGCTTGGACTTGGGAGTGAAGAGAATTCATTGAGGATGCACAGGCACAGCATTTTAAGGCAAGAAACCATTCCTCTACAGGCTGATCGTTTCTTATTTCTCAAAGTCCAATGACATTACGGAACCTGAAGCAGCTTTCCAGTTAGCATTTTTCTAGCCATGTTCAGTGATATGACATGTGCTTTCTTTGCAAACTCCGGTTTTCACTCCCACAGTTATCACATTGCACTAAACAAATCCTTGATCCCTACCACTCCCAGCTTGGTGATTTCTGTATACACCATACAGCATCAATTCATCTAATTGTTTATTAGGCAAAACAGGCTTAGAATGGACAGGCAAATAGTCAGAGGCAGGCAGTGTCCATTGAGGGATAATCTGAGGTTGGTCAGTGACACTGCATGACAGACTGGACCAGCAGGCGGAAGCAGGTGGGGAAATGGCAAGACCCCTGTCTGATTGTTCTAATCACCTGAACTGAGAGATCAAGATCACTTACCTTCCATCTCTACTCACCTTGGACCTAGGACTAGACCTGGGTGGTTTTCACCGGCTGTGTAACCTTTGAGAATGGTCTTGCCTTTCTGATTTATTCTTTTTTGGTTTATTCTTGATTTGATCTCCACTCCTTGCTGACTTCTTAGATCTTAGAATTTCAACTTGTTTCTGATACCTAGATCTCCATATGACCAGGCTTTGGCTTAGGCGGAATATTGATGCCTGTCAATATTTCTCTGTGACCTGCGTTAGTTATTTGCTGTCCACATCCTATTGTGACAGAACTCACTTGAGGATTTGATGCTGCTCTGATAAATCCTTACCAGACCAGGGACTGAAGATAAGGGAAAGAAGGACTCTATTACCAAAGCTGTAGTATCAAGAAGATATCTGCAGGCCTCAGAGAAGGAAGTGAAGTCCAAGATTAGACAATTAGCTATTAATTGTGACCCAGGGCAGTGACAATACTTCTCATGTATAATGTTAAAGAGGAAAGTTCCTACTGTAAAAATGCGGATCAATAAAGATAGATAGAGAAGAGGACATCTATAAAACAATGATGCGAGTGTGTCATCAACCAAGGAGTATAATTAATACAATTCTATGAGATCACGTTTTTAAAAAAAAGTAAGAATCAGTGTATTTACTAACAACAGGTTCTCACATTCCCAGGTTTCCTCATTTCTTTGGCTGTCATTCCATTTTCTTTGACAGTGTAGGGTGGCCAGGACCACCCACATACCAAGAAAGTCTCTAGCCTAGAAAATTCCAATCACTCTCACCTTTAGTTCAGGTGAGAACTGATTTTTTTTCCTCAAAAAAGAAAACAATATGAAAGTATAAAAACCAACATAGTGATAGAACAGAGTTCTTACCTTAGTTTTTCCAGGGTACAGGCAGATCTCAGTGATCTAAAGCTAACAAGTCTCATTTTCCATGCTTCAGTCAGTCCTGGACTTAACTTGCATTTGAACATTCCCTCAGCTTGAGCTGAGGTGAATATATGCAGCAGCCTTGCCAGGTATAATAGGATTTGGGGGGGGGGAGTCTTCATGAAGAAATTTGTCTCTAGACCTGTTTGAATAAGTGGTTCAATCTCTTTCTTTAGACCCAGTCATCTCCTCAGGGGGAGAGGCCAATTCTGATGACCAGGCTGTCTGGTTCCTGGACCTTACCCAGGTTAATAGAGGCTTGAAGAAGTGTCCACCTTCTGCACCAGTAAATCCTAAAACCATCTGGAAGAGAGGAAACTGAGCAGTGCCACAGAAAGGGCTGTGGGTAAGAGGGTTTTTGATCAGTGACTTTTCATCTACCATTAAAAGACCTAGAAATCTGACCAGTTGGTGGAACAGGCATGCCTAAAAATTAGTGCTTCCCCCATAACAGGAGATTGGTTAAATGAACCATGGCATATCCATACAATGAAATGCTCTGTATAATATTATAGAAGAATATTGACATAAAAAATATCCATGATGTATCATTAGGTGAAAAAGCAGGGCACAAAACAGTATAATGTGATTCTAGTTTGGTTAATAAATTATACATAATTGTTACAGAAAACCAAAGAACAAAGCAATACCAAAGTGATGGAGTTACATTTATTATGCACAGGTCCAAAGGAAAACGTCTCTCAAATTCTGGACCCCCAAATGCAGGAATTCTCCCTATTTGTATGATTTTACCTTCTTTGTCTCCCAAATATGGGGTGTTTCCAGCCCCCTTTGCAAGTTCTTAAAGAGCCCATATGTGCTGGGTCTTGAGACCTCAACCAGAAGCCTAGCCTGCTGCCAGCACTGATAACCTTGTCTAGGGAAAGTTTAATGGCCTAGATGAATTGGGAGTAATCTTGAGAAGAAAAACCCCTATTTTGTGTAAAAACAAAACAAAACAAAACAAAACAAAAACCTGTTGTTTGGAATTTTCTGCTGTTTTCTTAGATAGCCTCTTATTCTAAAATGTTGCTTTCTAGTCTGCTTTAGCCTGTTTGAATAATGATGAAGATAAACTTAGTTGTATGACCCTGTAGGCTGGAGACTAGATATGCCCATAATCTCAATGCCATGCCAGGTGCATTTTTTAATTGGATAGAACTGTATTGTGTTCAAGGCCAGCATTGAGATAACCACTAAGTGCACACAGGGCTGGCTCTTTAACAAAAAGGGAAGTTCTGCTTGTAGCCTTGCTTAGAATTTGAAATCATTTTCTCTGAGCCCATCGCACAATGAATAAAGTGGGTCTCTCCAAACTCTCCTCCTGCATTGTTTGATTGTTTGGGAACTCTGTAACAGTCTTAGCAAGTAAGAATTTACAGAAGCCAATTAGGAGGGTTAAAATTTCAAACAGCAGTTTTCATATAAGATGGATGCTTCATAATAACTAAAAAATATGAGCATATATATATATATATATATATATATATATATATGAGCAAGGCACTAAGTAATGTTTTACATTAATTACTTTATCCTCATGATAACCTTATGATGTACGTAGATATTATATTCATTCTTCTACATATGAGGAAACTGAGGCAATAAGAATTAATTTGCCATCATTCACTTAAGTGGCAGATGTGTTGAGCCCAAACTCTTCACAATGAACTATATCTATGTCTATATTTGTACAGAAAAAAAGTGAAGAAAGATACCATGATGTTGACAGTTAACTGGTTATTTCTGGGTGGTGAGATTATGAGTGACTTTTGTTCCCTTTATGCTTTCCTGAGTAGTCTGACATTTTCATGATTTACATGGATTATTTTTATAATCAGGAAAAACAATAAATCAATTTCCATTTTGAATAAAGCAAACAAGCCATTGTTTCCAATATGTAGGCAGCAAACTGCTGGCAAATGGGGAAGAGTAACTTTATTACAAGGGTTTTGAAATTCTTTCATGACCCAAGCACTATCTAGAGCAGGGGGTTCAAACTTTTTGACTCGAGGGCCACAATGGGTTCTTAAACTGGACCCTCACTGGTTTGGCTCAGTGGATAGAATTTTGGCCTGTGGACTGAGGTGTTCTGAGTTAGATTCCAGTCAAGGACACATGCCCAGGTTTCGGGCTCAATCCCCAGTGTAGGGCATGCAGGAGACATCCAATCAATGATTCTCTCTCATCATTGATGTTTCTATCTCTTTCCCTCTCCCTTGCTCTCTGAAATTAATAAAAATATATTTAAAAACAACATAAACAGAAAACAACCCCACAACCCTACTTGCTTCAGTGAGCATAAAGTTACAAGGTAAGAAGAGTCAGAGAAAGATATGGGTCTTCCTTTTCCCCCCTCCCACTTTGGCCTGTATTTGCAACTACTCACCTAGGAACCAGGTTCCACACTCCCACCGCTGCTCATGAAAGCTGATGCTAATGTCTGGAAGACTGGCTTACTCCAAGTGAGAACAGTTTTCAATAGGTCAATGGCATGATGAAAAAAAAATATCTGGTAGGAAGGGGGATTGTTCTGTATTAAAAGCAAATAAAGCCCTGGCCCTTGTTGCCCAGTAGTTAGAGCACCGGTCCATGCACCGAAGGGTTGTGAGTTCAATTCCAGGTCAAGGGCATGTACCTGGGTTGCAGATTAGATCCCCGACACCAATAGGGGCAAATAGGGGAGGCAACCAATCAATGAGAATATATCTGTTGAAAAACCCATGGTATTTGACCTAGAGCAGTGGTCAGCAAACTCATTAGTCAACAGAGCCAAATATCAACAGCACAAAGACTGAAATTTCTTTTGAGAGCCGGAAACTGACTTCTTCACATGGGCCACGAAGTTTCAATTGCACTGTACGTGCATACCCGCACGTGGTATTCTGTGGAAAAGTCACACTCAAGGGCCAAAGAGCTGCATGTGGTTCATGAGCCACAGTTTTCAGACCACTGCTCTAGGTCAAATGCCATGGGTTCTTCAACAGATAAATAATCTGTATAGGGATAAATAATCTGTGATATCTATATGATGGTTATTTAAAATGTTAGCAAGGGGAAGCTAGGTGAAGGATATAGGGAACTCTCTGTATTATCTTTGAACTCTCCCATAAATCTAAAATTATTCCAAAATTAAAAAATATTAAAATAGAAAATTTAAGGGACATATCTATTTTTATGGGAAAGACTAAACTGTAGTCCTTAGGGAAGTACATTTGAGTAATAAAACTATAGAAATGCAAGGAAAAATTACTCTAAATGTCAAGATAATGGTTAGTTTGGGAAAAGAAAGAGAGTTGTGATTGAAATGGGACACAGGAGGAGGCCTCTGGGCTGGGTGGAAATGTTTTCTTTCTTGACCTAGTGGTGACTGCAAGGTGTTTTTCTTATAATAATTTATTAAACTATATATTTGTTTTAGGTAGTTTTTTGTTATTTGAGTTTTATTTCACAATAAAAAAATTAGAGAGTGAGCATCCAAATATAATCATTGGATCTTATTAGGATCCTGATTCAAATGAGCCAACTATCTATACCAATAAAATCCTAGGTGGCCCTCACACCCTCGCATGACACCCTCACATCATCACTAGATGGCCACCCCCCATGTCGTCACAAGATGGCTGCCCCCATTTCATCACAAGATGGCCACCACAAGATGGCCAGCAGGGGAGGGCAGTTGGGGGCAATTGGGCCAGCAGGGAAAGGCAGTTGGGGACGACCAGGTTGGCAGGCAGACACAGTTAAGGGTGATCAGGCTGGCAGGAAGGGCAGTTAGGGGCAATCAGGCAGGCAGGCAGGTGAGCAGCTAGGAGCCAGTGGTCCCAGATTATGAGCAGGGATTGGGCCTAAACTGGCAGTTGGACATCGCCTGAGGGGTCCCAGATTGGAGAGGATGCAGGCGAGGCCATGCCCCCCCCCTTTTCACAAATTTTGTGCACCAAGCCTCTAGTAAAAATATATTTGAATATGAACTGGCTATTAGATGTTATTACAGAATTAGTAAATTTGTTAAGGCTGATAATGACATTGTTATTATGGAAGAAAAATCCATATTTTTGTTGATGCATAGTGAAGTATTTAGGAATGAAATGACATGACTTAGAATTTCTTTAAAACATTCCAAGAAAAAAAAGAAAGTGAGGAGATAAATGAAACAAGTATTGCAAAATATTAAGAGTATAAAGATGGACACAAAGATGAAAATTTGTTGCTTTCTCTAGTTTTGTGTGTGCTTGAAAATTTTTATAATTGAAAGTTAAAAGAGGGGACAGCCCCAAAACAGGCCACCTCAGGTCAACAGTCAGTTACAACAGAATCCTAATCCCAGGTGCTCCCACCCCCACAAACCTCCAGAACTCCCCTCCCACCCTCCATCTTCCTAAGGTCACCCTGTACTCTCGAAGTGGCCTGTGAGAGGTGTTTTTGTTCTCTAGATTTCTGGGTCAGTAAGACTAGATTGCAGTCCTCAACTTTCTCCATCCTGATTTCCCAATAATCGCAGAAGAAGAGCCAAAGGGCAAATTTGCAGAGGCTCAGATCTGATAGGGCAATTCTTAGTACTCCAGAGCCTGCCCCTGAAGCGGGTGGTAGGTGTGAGACAGCACAAGAAGGGAAGACAGCAGGTAAAAAGCCTCATATCACTACTGAGTGAGCTTCCAGAGGCTGGTGGCACCTTTGTTTGGAACACTGTTCTGGGATCTTCACCTCTGTCAGGCTCCTGGGCATCATGCCTTGTTTTAAGCAGCCTAAACATTTCCAGAGTCTCTTACTTCTGCATTGGCCCTTGAGCTACCTTGCCTTATGTAAGTACTAATCTAAGAATGCATGGCAAGAAGCCAGAGTCAGGGGCCAGGGCAGATCTGGGGTGATTTTTAAGTTCATAAAAAGTTTCATCTCTGGCCTTTCATCATCTCAGATGGTACGGCAGAGTAAAGACAAGGAGTCTGAAGTTTTATGAGTGCCCTGGAGAAGGAAAAGATAGAACCCCAGGGGCTGTAAAGACAGGCAGGGGGTAGAACAAGAATCATGATGGATATGAGTAGCTCTAGCTCCTTTCAGCCACTTCCTAACCCTTGCTGTCTGGAGAAGGGAAAGGAGGTCCAGGTAATAGGCACGGTAAGTTCATGATCATAAGGAAGCATGGGGAGTGGGAAAGAGGAAGCAATAGCATTACAGACTTAAGAGAAGTATATAGCCTGTGTTTGAAGGAATATTGGGGGAGGAATATAGAGAATAGAGATGATGAAAGTAATGGTGAAGGGCGAGAAGACAAGAATAGTGGATGGGATACAGATGTTATTTGGGTGGGGTGTGGGGAGATATGGACAGTATATATGGGCAAGGGAGGGTGGGCTAGTGGTTTAACAGGTTTCAGGGATAATGGGTAGGGAGGGAGACAAGAGAAGCAAGATGGTGGGCAAATGGGATCTGGGTAAAAGCTGGTGGCAGACAGGAAGAAGGAGTAGTGGGATGGTGGATCGGCAGGAAAGCAGGTAGATTGCAGTGACAGATAAGCAGAGAAATAGGGCTGATGTGTGCTAGATGATAGAGGGAATATTCAAAGGACAAGTAGACATGGATAATGGATGGGAATGAGCTGGATTGTGCATAAGGCCAGGACCAGAGGCTTGTGTAGTTTCTTTATGGGGCTGAACGTGGTCAAGTTTTGCTGGCAGCACAAATTTGGTCTTACTTGCTCTCTCATCAGTTTGGATCGTGCAGCCATTATTCATTTACCTGTTGTTTACATCCTTGTGGCCGCTACCAGCCCTTTACTTTGTCTGGCTTTTCCTGGACTGGAAGACCCCAGAACAAGGTAAGACTCATGGGCCTAGAAAGAACAGGACCTAAGAATGTTCCATTTTAACCTGTAACTAGAGAGTCCCATGCACCATATCAAAGGCCTTTCATCACAGTTCTCAGAGCCATAGGAATTGGGCCAGCCAGGACCATCCTAAGGTCTCTTTCTTTTCCAGCTCTCTAGCAAAGCCACGGTTCCTTTATGCTGCTAGGAAAGCCCTGGGAACGGTTGGATTGACATACACAGATATTATCCCTACTGATATTTCTGTCTCAGGTGGCAGGCGATCCACCTGGGTAAGGAACTGGTATGTCTGGACCCAGATCAGGGACTATTTCCCCATCACGGTAAGTGTTTCTTCCTTAGCATCCTTCACAGTTACCCAAATACTAGGCATTTATGTCAAATGACTATGGTTGTCCATAGAGGAAATGAGCACCCCACATAAATCTCAGTGCAGGCTAGACATATTTTATGATCCAACATTGCTGCCAAGTGCTCATTACTCTGCTAGGACACTTTGGATGCCCTTGGCATGACCTACTAGATGACATAGGCAGAAATGGAAATGCAGTTCAGTTCAGTTTAGCAAACATTGATTAAAAGCCTACTTTGTGCCACATGTTTGGGGTACAGAGAAGTGAGTATAATACCATCCTCTGCCACCAAGGTGCTCACATCTAATGGGGAGGACAGATTGTACATTTATGGTTTAGTACAAGGTATACAAGTAGTTCAAGTGATGGATAAGGAAAGGCACTTAATTAAAGTTATTTAGGTGGGCACTGAAATGGGATTGGGGAGAAAATACCAGGAAGAGGTTCTATAAATATACTGCTACACTGATCCTCTGAGCACGCTTTGGAACAGACAACAAACACTTCCTTGATTTTTAGAGCAGAGCTTGCTGATCTTTTTCACTTAAGAGCACTTAGAAAATGATACCATTCACAAAGTGCACTGACATAAATGGTTGAGACTCCTTGCAGCCATAGGCAAGAGACCCAGCAGTTCAGCTGCCCCAGATTCTACCTGGTTTCTCAGGGTCTGAGGAGATCAATGCCTCAACCCCTGAAACCCACTCATAGCCTATGTGTTCAAAAGCTCTGGTTTAGAGAGTGCCCTGATCCCTGAAGTGTCTCCACTTTTGTTTCTCGATGTGATATCATTCCACCATCTCTGTAATTTCTCTCCATGACTTCAGATCCTGAAGACTAAAGACCTGTCACCTGAGCACAACTACCTCATGGGGGTCCATCCCCATGGCCTCTTGACCTTTGGCGCCTTCTGCAACTTCTGCACTGAAGCCACAGGCTTCTCGAAGATCTTCCCAGGCATTACTCCCCACTTGGCCACGCTGTCCTGGTTCTTCAAGATCCCCTTGATTAGAGACTACCTCATGGCTAAAGGTGCTTCTGACCATCCTAGATCTTCTCACTGATTTCTCTGTTTGGAGATGAACCTTTTTAAGCCTCCCATATCCTATCTCTCAATCCCCTCTCATCTTCTCCCCTGTCATTATAGCATAGTAGTTAGAAGCATATGTTCTGAAGTTTAACTGCGGTCTTGTAAGTATGTCAAACTCGCGGCCAGTAGACCACATGCCTTAAGGCCACAAAGTTGACATTCTTGGAGGGCAATCTACTGAATCTCTATCGGTCTCAGTTTCCTCATATATAAAGTGGTACTGCTGCTGATTGTCTGACCTCAGATGTGGTGTGATGACTAAATGCAACAATACAAATCAAGTGTGCAATATAGTGTCTGCCAAAGAATATGTGTTCAATAAATAATCGCTGTTGAAATTAATGGTGATGAAGGAAAAGAGTAGAATTATAATGGAATTCAGAAAGTCCTAGTATTCCCACTGAAAAACTTCCTGCTACAATTTTGACCCAGTGCCTCTTACAAAAATGGAGATATTGCCTCAAAGTGAAATGTCTTGTTTGCCCACAGCCTTCTGTTCTCCACAACCTTTGTCCCATCTCATTACCTCTCCTCCTGGGACACACGGGAACAAAGGGCACACAACAAGCCAGTGAGGAGTAGAGCAGAGAGTAATCCCTCTCATCCTTTTCTCCTCTCCTGATCATTTTGCTCTTGTCTGTGCTCCTTGATTCTTTCAGGTGTGTGCTCTGTGAGTCAGCCAGCCATCGACTACCTGCTGAGCCACGGCACTGGCAACCTTGTGGGCATTGTAGTGGGAGGAGTGGGTGAGGCCTTGCAAAGTGTGCCCAACACCACCACCCTCATCCTCCAGAAGCGCAAAGGATTTGTGCGCACTGCCCTCCAGCATGGGTAGGTGTTCTTTCCAGGGCAAGGGTGGGTGGCCTCCTCTGAGAAGCATGCCCTGGTAAGCAATGCCAAGATAAATGAGACATGACTCTTGCTCTCATTGAACTTACTAATGAGTAGGGGAGATGGTTATAGAATTTCAAAAATATTCAGGTCAGATACTCCTTCTGAGCTAACTGAACCTTGTCGCAGCGAGCCAAAGCACAAACCCAGATTCATTATGATGGGAATTGGCTAGAGCTGCCCTGGTATATAGAGGACTCTTACATTATCTCTATCAACATCAATATCTACATTTTCCCTTAATGTTAAGTGCAAGAAGTAGTACAGTATGGTCAGTATACACCAGGATCTGGAGTCAGGGGCCTGATTGAAAATCCTGGCATCCATGACTTACCCTCCCTCTGGAACAGCTTACTTAACTATTCTGAGCCTTCATGTTTTCATCTTTATAAAGTAGCTACTAATAATTGTATGTACTTCATTGGATTATTGTGGGGTTTGAATGAATTCATGTTCATAAAACACTGACTACGTGCCTGACACACAGTAAGCAATGGATACACATTAGTCACACTGACATGGGAGAAAAGAGAGGAGATAAGGAGCTGGAGCCCAAGACTGGAGCTGTGGGGTGTTCCACCAGATCAGCACGCAGATGCACTGAACACAGGAACCATTATCCTACTACAAACTCAGAAAACAGGGAAGCATTTCTTCTGATGACCTTGCCTGAGTAGTCTGTTGATTACTTTAGAGCATATGTAGGGGGATAGTGTTCTGAGCTCAGAGGAAGGAGTCCTGGGGTCCTAGTCCAGGTCCTGCCACTTGCTGACTACCTGAGTGACCTTCCCACTTCTGAACCTGGACTTCTGGATCTGGAAGGTAACGAAAATAACCCCCCACTGTGTCCTTCACTGTCTCTGCTATGAAGAGCCAGTAAGGTAACATAGGTCAGAGTACTGAGAGATTACTATTAGTAACTCACAAAGATTTGTATAAGAGAGATTGTGTTCTCTTTACATTTCTCTCACAAGAAGACTTAAGGAGCCTGATTCTCAACCTGGGACACTGTCAGGGTGGATTCTCATGGCCTTTGAGAAGGGAACAACTTTTCTCTGCACTAATCCAAAGACAGAATATGTTATGCATAGGCCCTGCGGTGAGAGGCATATTGTATAGATATGTATGTGCAAAATTAATGTCATCTCTGTGCATCCTACTAGTAGAAACAGAATCAGTTATTCCCCTTCCTGACCCCTCCTGGAAGCTTTTCTTTGCACTATGTGGGTCTCTAGGGATCTCTGCCTAAACTATAATTTCTTTCCTGCACCCCCCATATTTTGCCCTTGTAATCCTGGCCAAGATATAGCACTTTCACTGGCCTTGAAAATTCTAGGACAAGAGACACTAAGTGTGGGAGTCCTGTTTAGTGCAAGAAGAAATACTTTATGCCACAGAGATTTCATAATGGATGGGGGCCTGGCCATGAACACGTGTTTTTCCTGGGTGGTATCCACTCTAGACTGTGTCTGAGAAATAAATTGGGGTTTTCCTACAGGGCTCATCTGATCCCTACCTTTACTTTTGGAGAAACTGAGGTGTATGAGCAGGTGTTGTATCAGAAGGACAGCTGGATGTATAAGTTTCAGAGCTGTTTCCGCCATCTCTTTGGTTTCTATTGCTGTGTCTTCTATGGACGAGGCTTCAGCAGAGGCTCTACTGGGCTCCTGCCATATCCGCTGCCTATCACCACCGTGGGTAAGTGCTGGTCTCAGCCCAAGGGTACCTTAGCTCTTTCTCAACTTCCACCTGAACCCTGACCTCCCTGCCCCCACCAAAGAAGAGGGCAGTAGATGGGGAGAAGCTGGGAGTTAATTTGAAATGTGAGAGGATCAGGCCCAGGTAGAAAGAAGGAGGTTTATGGAACACAAGGTTCTAACACTTGCTCTTTCTCGTGTCTCTTGGCAGTCGGGGAGCCTCTGCCAGTGCCCAAGATTGAGCAGCCGAGCCAGGAATTGGTAGACAAATACCACACACTCTATATGGAAGCCCTGCACAAACTGTTTGACCAGCACAAGACTCTGTTGGGCTGTTCAAAGACTCAAAAGCTGCTTTTCCTATGACTGAAGAGACTGTGCTTTGAAGAGGAGACTCATTTGCTACTACCCAAAAGTGGAAAAAGGAAGATGAAGGGCTATGTGTGGTCAGGGAGGGTATCAGGAATTCTTTCCTTGGCACAGAGTCCTTGTAATTGCTGTCCCTGAGTTGCTTCACTCAGTCGTTACTCAGGTGAAGACATCCTGAGGCCCTTCAGGCCCAGACACGCATGCTCCCTGCTGGGCTTCCTACTGGCTTTCCTCTCTGAGGCCAACCTCTCCGGGCCTGGAGGGCTCAAGTGACTGCCAAGCAGCCTGAGTAGCCACCACTCTAGTTGCTATTGTTGTTGTCTTCGTGCATTTTATAAATTGACATATATTTTGCATCCCATAAATTTAATCTGTTTTAAGTATGAAATTCAGTATTTAGTATATTCACAGAGTTGTGCAACTGCTACCACTATCTGATTTTAGACGATTTTTCAGGACCCCCCTAAAAAAGAAATCCAGTTCACATTACCTGTCACTCCTCATTCCAGAATCTCACCCATACCCTGGCAATCACTAATCCACTTTCTGTTTCTGGATTTGTCAAGTTTGAATATGTCATATAATGGAATCATTTATCATAATGTCTTCCAGGTTCACCATTGTTGTAGCATATATCAGTACTTCATTTATTTTTGTGGCTGAGTAATAATATTTCATTGTACATATGCACCACATTTTTTTATCCATTCATTGGCTGATAGACTTTTTGAGTTGTTTCCAGTTTTGGGCTATTATGAATAATGCTGCTATAAACATTCAGGTACATTTGTGAAGTAAACTGCTGTCTCCAAATACCAAGGCTTACCTTATGTCCACACCACTGAGCAACAAGCAAGCCTTTAGATAGATCAAAGAAATCTTATTTAGGGTTGTTGTGGGTTTTTTTCAGTTGTCAGAGGTCTTTTACATAGCTCACTTTGTCTTCATTTTGTTCTAATACCATAATCCCAAGGTATTTGCCTCTTTCCTAGGAGTTCATTACAGGGGATCCACTTTATATCTTTACTAGAGGCCCAGTGCACGAAATTCATGCCCTGGGAGAGGGGGGTGTCCCTCAGCCCAGCCTGCAACCTCTCCAATCTGGGACCCCTCAAGGGATGTCCGACTGCCCGTTTAGACCCGATCCTGGTGGGATTGAGTCTAAATGGGCAGTCGGATATCCCTCTCACAATTCAGGACTGCTGGTTCTCAACTGCTCGCCTACCTGCCTTCCTGATTGCCTCTAACCGCTTCTGCCTGCCAGCCTGATCACCCCCTAACCACTCCCATGCCAGCCTGATTGATGTCTAACTGCTCCCTTGCCAGCCTGTTTGCCCCCAGCTTCCTTCCTCTGCCAGCCTGGTCAACCCTAACTGCCCTCCCCTGCTTGCCTAATAGCCCACAACTACCCTCCCTTGCAGTCATGGTCCCTCCCAACTGCCCTTCCCTGCTGGCCATCTTGTGATGGCCATCTTGTGCAGGATCTTTGACCACATGGGGCAGCCATCTTGTGTGTTGGAGTGATGGTCAATCTGCATATTACTCTTTTATTAGATAAGATAGAGGCCTAGTGCATGGGTGGTGGCCAGCTGGTTTGCCCTAAAGGGTGTTCTGGATCAGGGTGTGGGTTCCCTTAGGGTGTGGGGTGGCCTGGGCAAGGGGCCTGTGGTGGTTTGCAGGTTGGCCATATGCCCTGGCAACCCAAGCAGAGGCCCTGGTATCTGGAATGTATTTACCTTCTACAATTGAAACTTTGTAGTCTGGAGCAGAGCCAAGCCTCCTGCTTGCTCTGTGGCTGCAGCCATTTCTGTTGGAATTTGTTTACCTTCTAAAATTGAAACTTTGTAGCCTTGAGTGGAGGCTTAAGCTGGCAAGGACAGACAGAAAGCTTGGTTTCATCCATTGCCAGGGAAACCCAATCCTCCCTCCTGCTCTCTGTGGCTATAGACATCTTGGTTGGTTTTATTTGCATACTTTCTCTGATTGGCTGGTGGGCATGGTTTGTGGGCGTGGCTTGTGGGTGTGGCAGAGGTATGGTTAATTTGAATATTACTCTCTTATTAGATAGGACTAGAGGCTCATTGAGGAAGATTCCTGCAAGAACAGGGATTCTGACAGGCTTCCTGTATGCCACTGCCACCCCTCCCGCCCCCCTGCAATTTCCCTCCCATCGCCTCTGCCCCCCACTCCATGCTTTCCCTCCCACCATCATCATTGCTGCCCCATGCTTTCCCTCCCGCTGCTGCCCCGCACTTTTCCTCCCATCGCTGCTCCCCCTCCCCTGTGCTTTCCCTCCTGCTGCTGCCATCCCCCTACCCCACCTCACCTCCATGTTTTCCCTCCCACCACCACCACCACCTCCCTTTCTGCTTTCCCTCCCTCTTCCTTCTATGCTATCTTCACTCTCTCTGCATTTGCAAATTAACCGCCATCTTTGTTGGGTTAATTTGCATACTCACTCTGATTGTCTGGTGAGCGTAGTGGGGTGATGATTAATTTGCATGTTTCTCTTTTGTTAGTGTAGATTCTACATATCAGTGAGATCATACAGCTTTTGTCTTTCTCTGTCTGACTTATTTCACATTTTCTTTAACCATTCATCTTTCAAAGGACACTTAGGTTGTTTCTGTGTATTGGCTATTGTGAATAGTGCTACAATGAACATACAGGTGCAGAAATTTCTTTGAGATAGTGACTTCATTGTCTTCAGATATACACCCAGATGTGGGATTTCTGGATCATATGGTAGTTATATATTTTCTCCTAAATATTATTTATTTTAAATTTTTATTTATTTTATTGTTGAAAGTATTACATATGACCCCTTTGCCCCATTGGCCCCTTCTTGCACACACCCAACTGCCCAGCCTTCACCACACTATATTCTATGTCCATGTGATATGCATATGTGCATACAAGTTCTTTGGTTGTTATCTTCCCACCCATGCAACCACCCCACTGAGATTCAACAGTCTGTTCCATGCTTTTATGTCTCTGGTTCCATTTTGTTCATCAGTTTATTTTGTTCATTAGATTCCACATACGAGTGAGATCATGTGATAATTGTTATTCTCTGACTGGCTTATGTCACTTAGCATAATATTCTCCATGTTGCTCTATGCTGTGTCAAAGGGTAAGATATATATTTCAGAGAGGAAAGGAGAGGAAGAGAGAGATAGAGACATCAATAATGAAAGAGAATCATTGATTGGCTTTCTCCTGCATGCCCCACAGTGGGGATCAAACCTACAACCCAGGCATGTGCCCTGGCCGAATATTGAACATAGGTTGACACTCAACCACTGAGCCTTGCAAGATATCCTTTTTCACAGCTGCATAGTTTTCCATGTACCCAGCTTTTTAATCCACTTACCTACTGAGGAGCACTTGGGTTGTTTCCAGATCTTAGCTATTGTAAATTGTGCTGCTATGAATATAGGGGTGCATACATTCTTTTTGATTGGTGTTTTGGGTTTCTTAGGATATATTCCTAGAAGTGGGGTCACTGGGTCAAATAGCAGTTCCATATTTAATTTTAAGGAATCTCTATACTGCTTTCCCTAGTGGCTATACCGATTTATAATCCACCAACAGTTCACAAGGCTTTCCTTTTCTCCACATCATAGCCAACATTTATCTTTTGTTGTTTTGATAATAGGCATTCTAACAAGTGTGAGGTGATGGCATTGTGGTTTTAATTTTCATTTCCCTAATTATTAGTGAAGTTGGGCATTTTTTAATGTACCTGTTGGCCATTTGTATGTCTTCTTTGGAAAAATGTTTATTCAGGTCCTCTACCTCATTTTTTAATTGAATCATTTGTTTTGTGTGTTGTTGTGTTTTGTTTTTGTCTTTGCTATTGAGTTGTATGAATTTCTAAATGGTCTTTTAACTTTTGTTAAATTTTATTTTCTGTTTTTACCAGTTAATGGGTCATTTGTTGATTGCCTTGTGAAAAAAGAGATTTTGTGGGAGTGGGAAGAGATGGAAAAAGCTATAGGGGTGATAAATGGTGATGGAAGGAAACTTGACTTGGGGTGGTGAGCACAGATACTATACAGATGATGCATTATAGAATTGTACATCTGAAACCTATATAATTTTATTAATGTCACCCCAATATATTCAATAAAAATAAAAATAGAAGAGACATCTGTGTTTTTATTTACTCTTTTAAAATTCTCAGAATACAGCTTTAAGAAAAACTTAAACATTTAAAATCCTATCTAATAAAAGAGTAACCCTGGGGTGGGGGCCTGAGATTAGGGCTGTAACTTCTCACTCCTTAGGGAAAACCTCCACAGCCAAGATAACCTTCCTTGATTTTTATCCACACATGGGTTTGTATGCATGGGTTTGTATGTATGCATATAAGAAAACCAGCTCATTCTGTGTTTCCACCCCTCCTAACATTATAAACGTGACTTCTTTATATCCTTAGTTGTAGAACATCTGTTCAGCTAGATTTCAGGCGGTTCTGAATGATGGTTGTTCTGTAATTTAGTTCTAATTTTGCTGTAGTTATAGGAGTATTTGAGTACCATATTTACCTTCACTTCCATCTTGACTGGAAGTCCCTTGCTTTCTTATTAGCATCAGCTACTTACTCCTTGTCAAAAATTCATCCTCCCATATCTTTTCTCCCCACCCTCACCCTCTCCTCAAGCATGTAATCTCTTGTTCTCTCTTTCCTCCTCCTCCCCTATGAGTATTTTAAAGATACTCTAAGATTCTAAGATTTTGTCTCATACTCTGAGTATTACAGTGATTTTATACGTGGTGGTAATCAAGGGAACTAATCAGGAGGACTAAATCATGGAATGTGAAGGCAGGGAAGAAACCATTTCCAAAGAGTGGTCAGGATGGTGACCCTAATGGGCAAAATCACCAGGAGTCTGTTTGAGGTATTAATGAGGGCATAAAGTGAGGAGAACACTTGAGTGGTATACAGAAGGCTGCCTCACAGAAGGAAGAGATGTACTTAGTCATCATCGCTTGGACCTAGACTATCATCCAGGAAGTTCAATGCCTCCCTATACATACAATACTTAATTGATCCATCATAAGGGCAGCAAAGGCCCTTCTCAGACCCTATTAATCTCTGATCACTCTTTATCATGGTCTAAAGTACTGCACTGGACTACTTCATGTTTTATGAACATTTCACATGTTTTGCTTTTAAAACATGTGTTCTCTACATGGTAAAGCCTATTAATTTATAAACCCCCATTAAATATCTTCTCAAATGAAGCCTTCATCAAGCAGAATTAACAACCTTTTCCTCAATTCTTTCATACCCCTTTCTTGGCTCTACTATGGTTGTTAACATATTATATTACAGAATAATTATTTTCTTCTGTGCAAATCTTTCCTACTAGTTTGAGAATGAAAACTATCTTTCTCGTCACAACATTCCAAATATATAAAGCAGCACCTGGCATGTAATATTCACCTAAGATATGTTTATTTCTAGGAAAGAAAGAAGGGGTTTCATTGGTATTTCATAGAAGACAGGCACTAAAGAGATGATGTAAGTGAATGTGGATCAAAAGTATTCTATTCAATGAAAGTATAATAAGCTAAATAAGATAGCAAAAAACTAAATAAAAGAAAGACTGAAAAAATAACTTTGAGGAAAAAATAAACACAGAGCAGAACATTGGAACTGACAGATTTAATGTAGTTTCAATAATCTGCAAATAAATGTCACTACAGTGAAGCTCCATGAGCATAGGGGCTATGAGTATCTCACTCACCTCTGTATCCTTACCCCTTAGCTCAGTGCCCAGATCATTGTGGATGCTTAAGAAATAATTGTTGAATGGATAAATCCAGAAGGCCCATGACTTGTGGGCAATTTCTAGTTCTGCTAAAACAAGTGACTTAGCTAGTGAATGAACTAAACTGTATCTAAACGTAAACTTGACTTTGACACTCTCTACTCATAGTTAACTGCATGAAAGATGTGAAGAATAAACTTGAAATTTTCAGTTATACCTTTACTGCATTTGTGGATGAAAATCACATTGTCTCAGGATGCATGCTTTGTGATGTGTTTCAAGGATCTGCTGTATAATGTGACTGGAGAACTCAATACTCTGCTATCAAGAGACAAATCAAAAATAAAAGCTGGATAGTGTCAAAGTAACATGGGATCAAAATGGCGGCATAGGTAAACACCTGTACTTGTTGCCTCTCACATCCACATCAAAACTACTAGGGATCTTATCTGAGACCTGAAAAAAACCACAACTGTGAAGACCACTGAGCAGCTGTGGGGCCCCGGTTGGTGCGAACACATGGATTCCACAGAAAGGTTGGATTTTGCCAGAGATAACATGGGGTGTCTGGGTCCCAGCAGCGGAGGCAGCAGCTGCAGAGGCTGTGGAAGCAGAAGCTGCAGCCACCATGGTGAAGCGCACATGCTACAAGATCAAACAGACCATGGAAATCTGTGTTCACAAAAGCCCCCCCACTGTTGGCTCTGGCATGATCAGTGAGAGTGGTCACGGGTCCTCAAGGTTGTTAATAGTGGGGTTCTCTAGGGAGCAACCCATTCTGATCTGACACGGAAGGAGAACATAGCAATTTGAAAGGTGTGCAGTCTGTTTGTAATTACGAGCAGACTAGGCCTTCGTGCACCTAGACTGGTTTCCCTGCAACTCTATGTTCATAGCAGCACAATTTACAATAGCTAGGATTTGGAAATAGCCTAAGTGTCCATCAGCAGATGATTGGATCAAGAAACTATGGTACATATACACAACAGAATACTATGCTGCCATAAAAAAGAAGGAATTCTTATCATTTTCAGCAACCTGGATTGAATTGGAGAACATCATGCTGAGTGAAATAAGCCAGTCAATGAAAGAGAAACACAACATGACCTCACTCATTTATGGATAATAAAGTACATTATAAACTAATGTACCAAAAGATAGATATAGAGACAGTAAAGCAACAAGCAGACTGTCAAATTACAGTGGGGAGGGGAGGGTGATATGTGGGAGATAAGAAATCAACCGAAGGACTTGTATGCATGCATATAAGTATAACCAATGGACACAAAACTCTGGGGAGGGAGGGCATGTATGTTAGTGGGGGGGGGCAATGGTAAGAAATGTACACATATAATAATTTAATTTTAAAAATGCATTAAAATTTTTAAAAGAATAAAAACTGATTTTAAAAAGTATGGAGATGAATAATAGTGTAACTAATGTAAGTTAAGCTGTCAAGTGATAAGAACATAATGAATAGGACAAGGAATTACATTTTCTTTTAAAGTGTACATGAGGGGAGACCGAAACAAGATGGCGGCCTAGGTAGTCTCCTAGGCTGCCACCTCATCAACAATTTGGAAAAAAACAACAGCCAAAATTAAAAAGGATCGCACCAGACCTAAAGGAAAGCTGTGGGAATGAGATGGCTACAACTAACACAAAGCAAGGTACCACTGCTGCCATGTGGAGTTTAAAACTATGGTGGAACCGGACCCACCGGAGCCGCCCCCACTGCCACCGCCATCGCCGCCGGGAATGAGGGAAGCCAGACCTCGCTCCACCCCGGGCCCAGGGAGTGGGCCATCCAGGCTGGCCCGCCGCCGTGGGAGCAAGGGAGCCAATGCCAGGCCTCCGCCACGCCTTTGGCTCCTGCCTGGAATGAGACGCCTTTGAGCGCGGTCTCCTGCCCACAACCATCTCAGCCCGCAGCCATCCAAGCCCACCAGCTGTGCTGGTGAGGAGCTGATGCAGCCCCTTCCGTTCGCGGCCCCGGCGAGTCCTTCCTCCAGCACTGCATGGCTGGGCCAAAGCTTCTGCCACTGCCGCCATGTGGATTTTAAAACTACAGTCGAAATTGAGCTGTGGGAATGACAGGCGCTGCCTCACCCGCCGCCGACGCAAATGAGGGAAGCCCACCGAGAAGAGAGCACACTCCACCCCGGGCCCAGGGAGTGGGCAGCTTCAGAACTTGGCTTCCTCGTCCGCAGCTGCTCTGCTTCCACACCAAACTAGACACCTTTGGGCTCGGTCTCCCCACCCACAGCCGTCCCAGCCCACCTGCCATGCTGGTGAGGAGATGGCGCGGCGCCATCCATTCGCGGCTCCGGTGAGCCCTTCGTCCGTCAGGCCCGCAGTCACAGGACCGAGCCGGAGCCTCTGCCAGGACCCCAAAGTGGGGCGCTGCTGCCACCATGTGGATTTTAAATATACAGTGGAAATTGGGCCACAAAAGCCACCTTCTCCACCGTACCCGCCGCCGCTGCTGAGAGTGAGGGAAGCCCACTGAGAACAGAGCTAACTCCACCCCGGGCCCAGGGAGTGGGTGGCTTCAGAGCTTGGCCTCCGCATCCGCAGCTGTTCCTCTGAGACTCCTTTGAGTGCGGTCTCCCCGCCTGCAGCAGTCCCAGCCTGCCCGCCGTGCTAGCAAGGAGCTAGCTCAGCACCTCCAGTTCGCTACCCCAGTGCCCCAGAGGGGCCGTGTGCCCCTGGTGAGCCGTGTGCCCCGGGTAAGCCATGTGCCCCAGGGGGGCCAGGTGTCCCGAGAGAGCCGTGTGCCCCAGGGTGCCGTGTGCCCTGGGTGAGCCAGGTGCCCCAGGGAAGCAGTGGGACCTGGGGGGGAGGGGCGGTGTGAACCAGAGGAGGAGCGGATTCTATTCATGTGGTCCTGAGATAGTCACCATAAAACAAGCAGACTGCCAAATGAGAGGCAGATTCTATTTGTATGGTTCTGAGAAAGTCACCATAAAACAAGCAGATTGTCAAATGACAGCGGGGAGGGGAAGGAGACCTGGGGGGAGATAAGAGAACAACCGAGGGACTGGTATGCATGCATATAAGTACAACCAAGGAACACAGAACTCTGGAAAGGGAGGGCATGAATGGGAGGTGGGGTGGACAATGGTAAGCTATGTACACATATAATACCTTAATAAATTTAAAAAAATAAAGTGTACATGAATCATTCACAACTATTATTTGTATATTTGAATTTGAAAGTGCTCTTAATAAATAAAAAGGCATAAATTCTACATGCTATAATCACAGAACACACGACAGTAAACTTAGAAATAAATATTAAATATAGAATTAGATTTCCTAGGTGAATAGAAATTAAAAATCTTCTCCTTGCTGGAATACCAAGATGGTGACCTAGGTAAGCACCTAAGCTGCCACCTCACACAACAATTTAAAAAACAACTAAAATTAGAACAGAATTCATGCAAAAACACAGGAAAGCTGGAGGAGCAGGAAATCTAAAACTAGAAAGAAGGAGAGTGGCTCACGGATCAGATTGGGAGCCACAAAGCGCTGAGGTGGGGAGACCCTCGAGCACAGAGAGGAAGTGCATCGGGAGGAAAGGAATTCCCGATTGTACTCAACCCTTTCCAACTGTACTGATCCCCAACCCCAGCCGAAACCCATAGACCCAGGCTCATACGGATGGAGTCTAGACTGTAGAGAAAGGCACTGGGAGACTCAGGGGAGCCAGGAGCTGCAGTGGGCAGGGTCTATAGTTGAGCGTGAGTGAGTGCACACAGAGAGGTCTGACGGCAGAATTTGCTTCAGCCTCTGTGTAGCGGAAAGAGTCAGAAACTACAGACTACAGAGACCTAACCCAATCCTGCATGAGCCCCTAGGGTACCCACACTCTTGCACGGTGAAGCTGGGACAATCAGGCTGAAACTCAGGAGAGCCGTGGAAGGCAGAGGTCAGGTGGAAACTCAGGCTAATGCACAAGGGCAGGGCAGACGGGAAGCCAAGACTGCCATCTCAGCCCTGAGACTCCGCCCCATCCAAGCTGAGCACAGAGGCTTCTGCAGTTTTGCAAGTCTGATCCTATAAGACTGTCTCCAATACAGAAGGTATCCCAGCATAGACACAGCTGATACCCACATCCAATTGGCCTGAAGGTCAATTTCTCCCAGGGATACCAACAAGAATAAAGACTTAGCTACAACAAGGCTGTACACACAGTCCACAAAGGGGAGCAGCAAGAGTGTCTACCTCAGGTAACTGAGGAGGCTGATCCACTGGGCCATATAGGCCACATACAAAGCCATCCTACCAACTCTGGGAAGCAGCAAAAATGCCAGGACAAGAAAACAGATCTCAAATGAAAGAGATGGATGATATAGAGTTCAAAACCACAGTTATAAGGTTATGCAAGAATTTCCTAGAAAAGGCCGATAAATTTCATGAGATCCAACTAAAAATTAAACATAAACTGACTAAATTGGAAAATATTATGCAAAGATGCAACAGCAGAATGGAGGAACACAAGAATCAAGTCAAATAGTTGGAATACAAAGAGCCAATAGACACTCCTCTGGAAAAGCAAGAAGAAAAGAGAATCCAGAAAGTTGAAGATAGTGTAAGGAGCCTCTGGGACAACTTCAAGTGGACCAACATCAGAATTATGGGGGTGCCAGAAGAAGAGAGAGTGCAAAATACTGAAAACATATTTGAAGAAATAATATCAGAAAACTTCCCCCACCTGGTGAAAGAAATAAACTTACAAGTACAGGAAGCGTACAGAACCCCAAACAAGAGGAATCCAAAGAGGAACACACCAAAACACATCATAATTAAAATGCTAAGGGCAAAAGACTAAAAGAGGATCTTACAAGCAGCAAGAGAAAAGCATTTGGTTACCTATAAGGGAGCACCCATACAACTATCAGCTAATTTCTCAACAGAAACTATGCAGGCCAGAAGGGAGTGGCAAGAAATATATTCAAAGTGATGAACAGCGAGAACCTACAACCAAGATTATTGTATCCAGAAAAGTTATCATTCAGAATTGAAGGGAAGATAAAGAGCTTCACAGATAAGAAAAAGTTAAAGGAGTTCATCACCACCAAACCAGAATTATATGAAATGCTAAAAGGTATTATTTAAGAAGAGGAAGAAGATCAAGTAAATTAAAAATCTGAGGAATAGAATAAACTGGTGAATATAATAGAATCAGGGGCAAACAAAGAGAGTGGATTGATAATTATCAGGGGGAAAAGGGTGTGGGGCTGCAGAAAGAAACTGGATTAAAATTGTATACCTATGGATGAGGACAATGGTTGGGGGAGGGGAGGTAAAGACAGAAGGTGGGGCAGGAACTGGGTGGAAGAGAGCTATGGGGGGAAGGAGAAACAATTGTAATAATCTGAGCAATAAAGATTTATTAAAATTAAAAAAAAAAGATTTAAGCAATAAAAAAAAATCTCCTGACAAACAAGCTCAGAAAAAATTAGAGACAATAATCCTATCTAATAAAGAGGTAATATGCAAATTGACCATCACTCCAACACACAAGATGGCCACTCCTCCCATGTGGTCAAAGATGGCGATCCTCATGTGGACATAAGATAGCCGCTATAAGATGGCCAGCAGGGGAGGGAAGTTGTGGGTGATCAAGTCAGCAAAGGAGGGAAGTTGGGAGGGAACAGGCCTGAAAAGCAGGGCAGTTGGGGGGGACCAGGCCTGCAGGGGTTAGCAGTTAGGGGCAATTGGGCCTACAGGGGAGCAGTTAGGTGTTGATCAGGCTGGCATGGGAGTGGTTAGGGGGTGATCAGGCATGCAGGCAAAAGCAGTTAGGGGCAATCAGGAAGGCAGGCAGGGGAGCGGTTGGGAGCCAGCGTTCCTGGATTGTGAGAGGGATTTCCCAGATTGGAGAGGGTGCAGGCTGGGTTGGGCTGAAGGACACCCCTCCCCTGTACACGAATTTCATGCACTGGAACTCTAGTCTATATATATATAAAACCCTAATATGCAAATAGAACAGAGGAACAACCGAACAACTGATCACTATGATGTGCACTGACTACCAGGGGACACATGAAAAACATGGTGGGCAACAGCAGCAGGTGACAGAGTGCTCAACATGGCAGGCATCGGCAGTCGCAGGATGGTGGAACAGGTGAAAGGGGACACCAGATCAAGGCAGGGCACCAGTCTCTGTCCTTGGGGCAAGCCTCTGGTGGTTACTGAAAATTCTTTGCTCCATGCGCATCAGTCCTGCCCAGTGCTTGCACCTACTGCCAGTACCCAGCACTGGTGCTGATCACTCCACACCATCAGTGGGTGCGAGCAGCAGCTGCTGGCCCTGATAGCCCCTGAGGGCTCTCCACCTCCCCGTACTCCTAAGGGGCAATAAAGGCTGGCAGTCACCTTTTGCACCCATTTCTGGGGACAGCCTGCTTGCACCCACTGCTGGTACTGGAGCTGCTGCTTACATCCACTCCCAGTGCTGGCCCCGGCTCGCGCCAGCAACTGGTGCCAGAGCCACTGCTCACACCCGCTGACAGCACCGGCCCCACTAGCACCAGCTGCTGGCGCTGGTCCCAATCACTCCACACTGCCAGCATGTGAAAGTGGGGCTGGTGCTGTCAGTGCATGGGGCTGCTGGTAGAGAAGGGACAGGGGGTCACAATGGGAGGGGCCAGGCAGGGGTGCAGAGGATGGGCTGAGACCTGCCCCTGTGCCCATTGCAGCCTCGTGGCCCATAGTTTCTTTCATATATATATATATATATATATATATATATATATATATAATTGATATTTTACAGAGAGGAGGAGAGAGAGAGAGAGAGAGAGAGCTAGAAACGATGATGAGAGAGAAACACCAACCAGCTGCCTCTTGCACACCCCCTACCGGGGATGTGCCCACAACCAATGTACATGCCCTTGACCGGAATCGAACCCGGGACCTTTCAGTCCACAGACCGACGTTCTACCACTGAGCCAAACCGGTTTTGGCCACAGTTCCTTTCAAGGTTCACGAATTCATGCACTTGTCCCTTAATATAATATGTTAGGAGAAATAAACAAAATATAAATACAACAAGGAAGTGCTCAAAAGATAAAAGGATGGGGGCATGTCAAAAGGATATATATAAGCAATTAGGAAGAGCTCTCAATGGCCAAAATTGGAACAATTAGAGCAACAAGATAAATGATGTAGTATTGGATTATTATTAAAAGTATAAAATAACCCTGTCTATGTGGCTCAGTAGCAGAGCATTGAGCCAAGAACCAAGAGGTCATTGGTTCTATTCCCAGTCAGGGCACATACCCTGGTTGCAAACTGATCCCCAGTAGAGGGCATGCAGGAGACAGCTGATTGATGATGTTTTTCATCCATGTGTCTATCTCCCTATCCCTCTCCCTTCCTCTCTCTCTAAAAGTCAATAAAAAATTTTAAAAAACAAAGAATAAAATAATTATACACGGGTTTATACTGACATAAATAAATGATTGAATAAATAAATAGCAATTCTGTAATTCCTTACAGAATTACAAAAAAATATATGTAGATACTCTCCCTTCCAGTAGATGGAGCTTGATCTTCATGCCACCTCCAAGTTTGCACTAGACTTAGGGATTCAATTCCAAAGAATAGAGTGTGGAAAGGAAAAAACAGTAACTTTCCAGTGGAAAAACGAGGCAAACACAGACTAAACCAGCCGATCAAGGTGAACACACAAGCAGTAAGCCATGTTGATATCATGTAATGAAAAAGGCATTCACCTCTGTAGTATTCTTCTCCAATCCTACAAACCCAGTGTTACTATGAGAAAAACATCATAAAAGCCCAAATAGGGGAATATTTTATAAAATACCTAATTAGTACTCATGAAAATCATTGAAGTCATGGAAACAAGAAAAGAAAATCACACATCAGAAAACTAAAAAGACATGATGACTAAATGCAATGTGGTATCCTAACTGTTAGTGAAAAAACTGGTGAAATCCCAGTAAAGTGTGGATTTTAATTAATAGTAATGTACCAATGCCAATTTCTTAGTTTTGACAAATGTACTGTGGTTATAGAAGATATTAACATTAGGAGAAACTGAGTGAGGGTTACATGGGAACTGTATATGATCTTAGCAGTTTTCTCTGTAAGTGTAAAATTATTTCAAAATAAAGTTTATTTTTAAAAATGTATGAGTTGCCCTGACTGGTGTGGCTCAGTTGATTGGGCATAGTCCTGTGCACTATGGGGCAATCGAGCTGTCAGGGCAAATACATTCAATTCCTGGTCAGGGCATATCCCCGGGTTGTAGGCTTGATCCCTGGTAGAGGGTGTTCAGGAAGCAGCAGATGGATGGTCTGCTCTCACATAAATGTTACTATTTTTCTCTCCCTCTGTCTTCCTCTCTCTATAAAAGTCAATAAAAATATTTAAAATGGGTGAGTTGATGCCAAACTAATACTGAGAGGAAAACTCATAACTTTTAAATGTTTATATTAATAATAAAAGTAGAGAAAGCATTAATTATACCCCTATCTGAAAAGTTTAAAAAGTGAAAGGAAAGTTCACTAATTAATTAATACAGGAATGGGCAAAATTAACAGTTGTTCATGTAGAAAATAATACAATAATTAATAAATAATAATTCAAGAATAAATTCTGTGTTTCCTGCACTCACAACTATATACCTACATTTTTCATCCCCTGTATATAAATTAGAATATATAGAAAATTAATACAAGTTTGTATGTATAAATAAAAAAATTAAATATATACATATATATATGTACATATGTATATATATGTACATATATATATATATATATATATATATATATATATAGAGAGAGAGAGAGAGAGAGAGGCCTTGTACACAAAATTCATGCACAGGGTAAGCGGTGTGTCCTTCAGCCCACCCTGTACCCTCTCCAATCTGGGACCCCTTGAGGGATGTCCAGTGGGATCAGAACTAAATAGGCAATCAGATATCCCTCTCACAATCCAGGAATGCTGGCTCCCAACCACTCGCCTGCCTGCCTGCCTGATCAGCCCCTAACCGCTCCCTTGCCAGCCTGATTGATGCCTAACAGCGCCCCTGATGGCCCAATTGCCACTAACTGCCCTCCCCTGCAGGCCCAGTCACCCCCAACTTCCCTCCCCTGCTGGCCCAGTCACCACTAACTGCCCTCCCCTGCAGGCCTCATCGTCCCCAATTGCCCTCCTCTGCCAGCCCAGTCACTCCTAACTGCACTCCCCTGAAAGCCTGATCCCTCAAACTGCCCTCCTCTGCTGGCCTGATTGCCTACATCTGCCCTCCCCTGCAGGCCATCTTGGGACAGCTATCTTATGTCCACATGAGGGTAGCCATCTTTGACCACATGGGGACGGCCATCTTGTGTGTTACAGTGATGATCAATTTGCATATTACCTTTTTATTATATAGGATATTTACATACTGTAAATGTATAATTGTTAAATATAAATATATAAAATAAATCTCAGGTAGATTCATAGAATTTGTCCAATGAACACTGTATTAGTCTGCTGAAGCTACTATAAGAAAATACTATAGACTGGGGGGCTAAAACAACTGAAATTTATTTCCCCATAGTTCTGAAGTCTGATAAATCAAAGATAAAATTGTTGACAAGTTTGGTTCCTGGCAAAAGTTATCTTCCTGGCTCATAGACAGTCATCTTCTCACTGTCTTCATATTGTCTTTCCTCATTGTGTGCAAGAGAGCTCATACTCTAATGTTTCTTTTTCTAAGGACAGTATCCTATTGGATCAGGCTCCAACGTTAGGATCTCATGTAATCTTTATTACTTCCTTAGAGGCCCCATCTCCATACATCCATACTGGGGGTTAGTGCTTGAACATATGAATTTTCTGAGAACACAAAATTCAATTCATAACAGTCACACCCAGGGCATAAAAAGATCGCTTTCAGAACTAAGAAATATTCCATGTCAGAATCTAGACCACGGATGGGCAAACTTTTTGACTCAAGGGCCACAATGGGTTCTTAAACTGGATCGGAGGGCCGGAACAAAAGCAACCTGGCCATGCTGGCACTCTCATCTTGGGCTTCTGGTGAAGGAGCAGAGGGGAGAGCAAGAGAACCCTCCGCTCTTTTGGCTCCGCAGGCCAGGTAGAATAGCTGAACAGACCAGATCCTGCCCATGGGCTATAGTTTGCCACGGCTAACCTAGACTCTAATTGGATTTTCAACCAGTAGGGTTTATGCTGTCAGGTGTACAATAGCAAATTGATGAAAACCATTTAAATGTGCACCAATACAGAAAAGGTTAAGTAAATAAAAGGTAAATTTAAGTATATCTATGTAGCAGAATACTATGTAACCAATAAAAGTGACATTGTAGAATTCTTTTAAAAAGGGCAACCAACATCTATTTTTCCAGAAGAGTAAATGTTCTTATTTCTATAGTAGTAAGTTTTGAACTTTTACTTTTTTTCATTATATTTTTAATTTTATTTAAATTACAGTTTATAGAAAACCAAAGAAAGAAAGAAAGACCTCTACAGAAAAGTGGTGGCTGAACAGAAGAGGGAAGGATACACAGAGACTAGATAAGGGAAAATGCAGAGGGAGATCCAGGCCCAACCCGCATGAGCGAGATGGTGGCATAGATAAACACTTGTACGTGCTGCCTCTCACAGCAACATCAGAGCTGCAACTGGGTATCATACCTGAGACCTGAAAAAGCCACAACTGTGGAGACTACTGAGCAGCTGTGGGGCCCCTATTGGTGTGGACACTTGGATTCCACAGAAAGGAGAGAGAGATATACATAACCAGACATCCTGGAAAGAGAGACCATGGGGAGACAAAGAAAGAACTCACAAATGAAAGAAAAGCAGGCATCACCAGAAAAGGAAGGAAACAAGTTAGAAGCAAGCAACCTACCAGAGCAAGAATTCAGAGCAATGATCATAAGATGGCTAGAAAGAATGGAAGACAAATTTGACAATATGAGCCAAGACCGGTTTGGCTCAGTGGATAGAGCCTTCGTCTGTGGACTGAAAGGTCCCAGGTTCGATTCCGGTCAAGGGCATGTACATTGGTTTTGGGCGCATCCCGGTGTGGGGTGTGCAGGAGGCAGCTGGTTGATGTTTTTCTCTCATCGATGTCTCTGGCTTTCTATCCCTCTCCCTTCCTCTCTGTGAAAAATCAATAAAATATATATTTTAAAAAATTTGTTGACAATATGAGTAAGACCCAAGAGGAAATGAAGAAGACCCAAGAAGAAATGAAAAATGACATAGCTACTGTAAAGAACTCAATAGAAAGCATCAAAAGTAGACTAGAAGAAGCAGAGGACCGCATCAGTGAGCTAGAAGACAAGATGGAAAAAATACCCAACTAGAGCAGCTTCTAGAAAAAAAAATTAAAAAGCAGGAAGAGAGCCTACGGGAGCTTTGGGACAATACAAAACAAAACAATATTAGAATAATAGGGGTTCCAGAAGGAAAGGAAACTAAGGAAGGCATAGAAAAACTGTTTTAAGTTATAGTGACAGAAAACTTTCCTGAGATAGAGAAGAAAAAACCCACACAAATACAAGAAGATCGCAGAGTCCCAAGCAAAAGGAATCCCAAAAGACTGACATCAAGGCACATTATAATTAAATTGCCAAACACCAAAGACAAAGCAAGAATCTTAAAAGCAGACAGAGAGAGACAGAAAGTTACATATAAAGGAACCCCCATTAGCCTAGCAACTGATTTCTCAACAGAAACTCATCGGGCCATAAGGGAATGGGAAAAAATATACAAAATCATGCAAAGGAAGGGTCTGAATCCAAGAATACTGTTCCCAGAAAAGCTATCAATCAAGATTGAAGGTGAAATCAGGAGCTTCACATACAAAAAAAAGACTAAAGGAATTTATCTCCAACAAACCAGCAATGCAAGAAATGCTAAAGGGTTTACTGTAAAAATAAAGAAACAGGAAGCAAAGAAGGAACACATGGGTATAGAATAAAAATAGCATCAAATACCTACCTATCAATAATAAATTTTAATGTAAATAGTTTAAATGATCCAATCAAAAGACATAGGGTAAGAGATTGGATAAGAAAGCAATACCCATATATCCCCTGTCTACAAGAAACCCACATCAGAAAAAAAGACGCAAACAGACTGGGGGTGAAGGGAAGGAAAAGGTTTTCCAGGCAAACAGAAATGAAAAAAAAGGCTGGGGTAGCAATACTTATATCTGACAAGTTAGATCTCAAAGTGAAGGACATAATAAGAGATAATGAAGGCCACTTCATTATACTAAAGGGAGCAATCCAACAAGAAGAAATAACTCTGGTACACATATATGCACCCAATGCAGGAGCACCCAAATACATTAAAAAAGGGAGAGATTGATAGTAATACAATCATAGTAGGAGATTTTAATACCCCACTATCACCTTTGGACAAATCATCTAAAGAAAAAATCAGCAAAGAAATATCAATCCTAAATGACTCACTAGACGAGATGGAATTAATCTACATCTTCAGAACATTCCACACCAAAGCCACAGAATATAGATTCTTGTCAAGTGCACATGGGTCATTTTCAAAGATAGACCACATGTTGGAACATAGGCAAAGTCTCTTCAAATTCAAGAAGATAGAAATCATATCAAGCATCTTCTCAGATTGTAGTGGCATAAAACTGTAAACCAATTACAATAAAAATAATCCAAAGAAATCAAACACATGGAAACTAAACAGCATGCTATTAAACAATGACTGGGTTACCAGAGAAATCAAGGAAGAAATTAAAAACATCCTGGCAACAAATGACAATGAAAAAACAACAATCCAAAATCTATGGGACACAGCAAAAGCAGTTTTCAGAGGGAAGTTCATGTCTCTACAAGCCTATTGCAAAAAAACAAAAAAACAAAAAAAAATGGTAACAACTTATCTAACTCTAAAACTCAAAGAGTTAGAAAAAGAGCAATAAGAAAAGCCCAGTGTAAACAGAAGGAAAGAAATAACAAAAATCAGAGTGGAGCTAAACAACATAGGGACCAAAGAAACAATATATAAGATCAACAAAACCAAGAGCTGGTTCTTTCAAAGGATAAAAAGATTGATGAACCTCTAGCCAGGCTAAACAAGAAACAAAGAGAGAGGACCCAAATAAACAAAATCAGAAATGAAATAGGTGAAATAACAACAGACCCTACCGAAATACAAAGGATTGTTACAAAATACAAGAGCAACGCTATTCCAACAAACTGGACAACCTGGAGGAAATGGACATATTCCTAGAAAAATACAACCTTCCAAAAGTCAAGCAGGAAGAATCTAAAAATCTCAATAGACCAGTGACTTGGGAAGAAAATGAAACAGTCATCAAAAAGCTCCCAGCAAAAAAATCCCCAGGGCCAGGTGACTTCACATGAGAGTTTTACCAAACCTATCATCCTCAGACTATTACAAAAAAATTCAAGAGGAAGGAACACTTCCAAACTCCTTCTATGAAACCAGCATCACCCTAATACCAGATATCAAGATGTTTTACAAAGCCACGTTTCTCAAAACTGCCTCATATTTGCACAAAAACAGTCATATAGACCAATGGAATAGAATAGAGAACCCAGAAATCGACCCAAACCACTATGCTCAATTAATATTAGACAAAGGAGGCAAGAACATGTAATGGAATCAAGACAGTTTCTTCAATAAATGGTGCTAGGAAATTTGGTCAGACACATGCAAAAAAATGAAATTAGACCACCAACTTACACCATCTACAAAAATAAACTCAAAATGGATACAGGACCTAAACATAAGATGATAAGCCATAAAAATGTTAGAGGAATCCACGGGCAGCAAAATCTAAGATATATGCTGAAGCAATATATTCACTGACACAGATTCTAGGGCAATAGAAACTAAATAGAAAATAAACAAATGGGACTACATCAAGATAAAAAGCTTTTTCACAGCAAAAGAAACCATCACCAAAATAATAAGACAACCCACTGAATGGGAGAACATAATTGCTAAGATATCTCCGATAAGGGTTTAATCTCCAACATTTACAGGGAACTCATACAACCTAATAAAAGAGAAAAAAACAACCCAATTAAAAAATGGGCAACAGACCTAAATAGATACTTTTCAAAAAAAGACATAAGGAAGGCCAAGAGAATATGAAAACACACTCAAAGTCACTAATCATCTAAAAGATGCAAATCAAAACAACAATGAGGTACCATCTCACACCTGTCAGAATGGCTATCATCAACAAGTCAACAAATAACAAATGCTGGTGAGGATATGAAGAATTAGGAACCCTCACACACTACTGGTATGAATGCAGACTGGTGTAGCCACTATGGAGAACAGTATGGAGTTTCCTCAAAAAACTAAAAGTGGAACTCCCATTTGACCCAGTGATCCCACTTCTAGGAATATATCCAAGAAACTAGAAACACTAATCAGAAAAGGACATATGCACTCCTATGTTCATAGCAGCACAATTTACCATAGATAAGATTTGGAAACAGCCTAAGTGCCCATGTACAGATGAGTCCATTAAAATACTTTGGTACATATACACAATGGAATACTATGCTTCTGTTAAAAGGAAGGAACTCCTACCATTTGCAACAGCATGGATGGAGCTGGAGAGCATTATGGTAAGTGAAAATAAGTCAGTCAGAGAAGGATAAATATCACATGATCTCACTCATTTGTGGATTATAATGTACAACATAAACCAATGAACAAAAACAGATCTAGAGACAGAGAAGCATTAATCATATGCTCAAACCTCAGAGAGAAGGTAGGGGAGGGTTGAGGTAAGGGGCAGAGATCAACCAAAAGACTTATATGCATGCATATAAGCATAAGTGATGGATCCAGACAACAGGGGGTGAGGGTGAGGGCAGGACTGGAGAGATAGGGGAACAATGTGCAATAAGGACACTTTTGTAATACCTTAATCAATAAAGAAAAAATGGAAAAAATAAATTACAGTTTATATTCTACCTAATAAAAGAGTAATATGCAAATTAACCATCTGCTCCACCAGCCATGCTTACAAGCCATGCCCACAAGCAAATCAGAATGAGTATGCAAATAAACACAACCTAAATGGCTTCAGCCACAGAGAGCAAGAGAGAGGCGTTTCCCTGGCAATGGAGGAAGCCATGCTTTCCACCTGCCCTTGCTGGCCTAAGCCTCCTCTCAAGGCTACAAAGTTTCAATTATAGAAGGTAAACAAATCCAAACAGAAATGGCTGCCACCACAGAGCCAGCAGGAGGCTTGACTCTGCTCCAGGCTACAAAGTTTCAATTGTAGAAAGTAAATATATCCCAGATACCAGGGTCACTGGGGGGCGTGGCCGGCCTGCAAACCACCACAGGCCCCTCACCCAGGCCACCCCACACCCTAAGGGAACCCCCACCCTGATCTGGGATGCCCTTCAAGGCAAACCAGCTGGCCCCCACCTCTGAACCAGGCCTCTATCCTATCTAATAAAAGAGTAATATACAGATTGACCATCACTCCAACACACAAGATGGCTGCCCCATGTGGTCAAAGATCCTGCCCCTATGTGGACACAAGATGGCCAGCAGGGAGAGCAGTTGGGAGGGACCAGGCCTGCAGGGGAGGGCAGTTAGGGGTGACCAGGTCAGAAGAGGAGGGAATTTGGGAGCAAATGGGCTGGCAGAGTAGCAGTTAGACATCAATCAGGCTGGCATGGGAGTGGTTAGGGGGTGATCAGGCTGACAGATAGAAGTGATTAGGGGCAATCAGGAAGGTAGGCAGGCGAACAGTTGGGAGCCAGCAGACCTGGATTGTGAGAGGGATGTCCCAGATTGGAGAGGGTGCAGGCTGGGCTGAGGGACACCACCCCACTGTCCCCGAGCATGAATTTCATGCACCGGGCATCTAGTTCAATAATATTTTGTTTTAGTTTCAGGTGTACCGCATAGTGATTACACAATTATATAACATTACTAAGTGTTCCCCTTGACCTCTACCCAACCGAAACCATGCATAGTTATTATAATATCATTAACTATATTTCTATGCTGTATTTTACATTCACATGACTATTTTGTAACTACCAATCTGTTCTTCTCAATCCTTTCACAGAATTATTACTTTTGACAGGAAAAAAAGTTATTGAATAAATGGCTAAGTGAAAAACAGAATTTACAAAACAGTATGCATGGAATTATTTAATTTTTGTAAAAGTAATGTGTGAATGTGTATGTAGTGTGTGCATGGATGTGTGTGTGTGTGTGTGTGTGTGTGTGTGTGTGTGTGTCTGTGTGTGTCTGTGTATGTATGCATGTAGAGAATGAGATACAGACAGAAATAGATATAGAAGCAATTGATATCCAAAAGCTGACCTGGCACAGCAATGCTATGCTATTCTCACATTGTGAGATTGGTAAATTCAACATAAACCATCTCACACATACCAACCTCAGACTAGATTATTCTGACACCATGATAAAGTGAAACAAATCACAGCCATTTCATAATTTTGTCTAACTACACAAAAATAATGATACTTTGCCACCCACAAAAGAAACTAACATCAGACACAAAATGGAGGTCAAATAGGCAGAAGTGTCATGCACCTCCTCCTGGGGCCAAGCCAAGCGAGCAACTGAATGGGAGAACAAAAGCTTTACATAGCAACCCCAGGCTCAGTGACCATGCGTGAACAGCCAAGTCTTATGTAGGAACCCCGGGAGCCCTAACTGCATATAAACAGTCAAGCCTTATGCAGCAACTCTGGATGCCACAACCAAACTAAGCGCTACCAAGCCCAACACAGCAACCCTGGGTACCACAACCAAGAATGAGCAGCCAAGCCTTATGCAGAAACCCCATGTGCCTCACGCAGCAATCCCAGACACTAGCTGCCACTAAGCCCAATGCAGCAACCTGGGCACCACAACCGAGCGTGAGCAGCCAAACCCTATGAAGCAACACCAGGTGCTTCATACAACAACCCCAGGTACCATGACCACTCGAATTACCACCAAGTGTGACACATCGACTCCAGGCCTGGTGACCATGCAACCCGCCGACAAGCCTGCAGCTGCAGTCACAAGCTCAGTGCAACTCGATACCTTTAGTAAGAGCAAAAATGGGGAGAAAAAGAAACAACCCCCAAAGGCAAGAAAAGGAGGAAGCACTAGAAAAGGAGGCATGCAATTTGTCCGAAAAAGAATTCAGAATAAGGGACATACAGTTCATAAACCAGATGGATACCAACAACTTATGTAAAAATCAAAAAGAAATAAAAAGTGATATAGCTACAATAAAAAACACTATGGAGGGTTTCAACATTAGACTAGAAGAAGTGGAGGACCAAATTAGTGAATTAGAAGACAGGGCAGCAAAATACATCCGATCTGAACTGCAATTGGGGGAAAAATTAAAAGTCAGGAGGAGAGGCTAAGGTGGCTTTGGGACAACATGAAACAAAGCAACATACGTATAATAAGGGTGCCAGAAGAACAAGAAGAAGAGCAAGTGTTTCCTAAAAAAATTAAAAACGGAATTGCCATTTGACCCAGTAATCCCACTTCTAAGAATATATACCAAGAAAACAGAAATAGCAGTAAGAAAGGATATATGCACCTCTATGTTAATAGCAGCACAATTTACAATAGCTAAGATCAGGAAACAGCCTGCATCCATCAGCAGATTAGTGGATTAGAAAACTGTGGTATATCTACAAAATGGAATACTACCCTGCTGTAAAATAAAAGGAATTCTTACCATTTGCAACAGCATGAATGGAACTAGAGAGCATTATGCTAAGCAAAATAAGCCAGTCAGAGAAAGTTACCGTAAATATCACATGATCTCACTTGTTTGTGGAATATAAGGAACAACATAAACTGATGAACAAAAATAGAACCAGAGTCATAGAAGAAATGAACAGACTGTCCAACCTATGAGAGAAGGCGGAAAGTGAAGGGGTAAGAGATCAACCAAAGGACTTGTATGCATGGATATGAGCATAACCAATGAACACAGACAGTAGGGGGGTCAGGGTATGTGCTGAGGGGTGGGGGCTCCTGGGGAGAGATTGATAGGGGGAGAAAGAAGACTTATGTAATACTTTAAACTATAAAGAATTGTTTTAAAAGATATAATTCCTGATCTGAAGAGATTCACAATCTAGAGGGAATGACAGACATATAAACCAATTAATCATAATATAGTGAGTTATGAAGAAATAAATATTTATGTAAGAGGTAAAAAAAAAAAAAGAGGTAACAATCCAATTGTTTTCTCTTGAAATCAGAATTTTCTCTCTGACAGGTAACCATAGAAGCATAGACAAAATAAAATATTTAAAACTGAAAGTAAATAATAAATAAATAAATAAATAATCTGAGAACATCCGCCCTGAATTAACAAATTACACACAGATGAGAAGACAATTTTCACTAAGAAAAGGCAGAGGGTGCCTAGAGATAGAGAATGCTGCTTGCCAGTCATAACCCACATGGAACCACCACTGTGCCCTGGCAGTGAGTGGCTCAGTACCTCCTGGCAGGCACTCAGACATCTACGGAGAGTGCTTGCCAGAGCGACATACTGAACCGGGACTCCTCACCAGCCCCACAGTGAGAGGAAGCCAGGGGAAACCTGTGCCCAACCCTGCCCTGGATCCCAGAGCCATGCTGCTAGCCTGACCTGGAGTCACCTGGCACCTACTCCACCCCCCAGCTCTGGAACCTGCCACAGAGGCAACCTGGAGCAACCCTGAGCATGCCCTACTCCAAGTCAGGGAGAGTACAGACTGTGCGACCCAGAGAACCCGCCCCCGCTCCACCCTGGCCTTGGAGGCGTGATTCAGAGCAACCCAGCATGCCTGTCACCTCAGGAAAGAAGAAGTAAAGTTCCATTGGTTAGTAAGTTTGGTAGATATCACATATAGAACCCCTTCCTCTTAGAAAGTCACCATGGACATTATGATGTTAAAGGCTCTAAAGAATTCTTCTTATCGCTTAACCCAATCCTTTAAAAAACTTAGTAATACCAATTACCATCCTGGAATGTGTGTTTTGGGAGAGTGTACTAGAGAAATGAATAAAGACAAAAAACTTATAAAGACAAAAAATTTAGATCAAATCCTCAAAGAACGAGAACAATTGTTATCTTCTGGAAAGGAATCTTGCAAGTCTGAATGAGTAAAAAGAAATGTTTTATTAACATTGTAGGTAGTAAAGAGAATGAGGCTTACAATGAGCAGTGAGTTAAATATCAATGATATACACAAATTGACCAGGTGCCAGCAGCATGATGTCCTCTGAGAGAGCATGAGTTGATTTTTCTCTTGAATTTTCCAAGTACATTTGATTTCTTCTTTCCAACAGTAGATATAAGACCATGGGTATGGCCTCAAGCTGTGGTACAAATTTTACAGTAATAACCAGCTAGCTCCAGAATAGATTTCATCTCTCTCCTTCTCTTGGAGAGTTGTCGTATTTTAATATTTTACAGTTTAATTCAGGAGAAATAATTTGTCTACTTCGTTCTTTGTGACCTAAATACATAAGCTCTGGCAATCAAATACATAAGAGTGCCCTCATAGGTAGACTCAGTTTTTGGTTGCACTTTCTTTTAGTGACAAACCACAACTCAGCTCATACTGGGAATATTAGCTCTGTAGGTTTCAGCAAGTAACCCATTCAAGTGCGTTATTCTTACATCTATGGAAAGAGGTAAAGGCACCTAGGCAACTCAAAGGGAAAGAGGAGTATAAACACATGTGAACAGATCTTGATTACAAAAGTTATTTGAGATTGGCCTCTTTAGATAATGCCATTGGCTAATATCCTTTGTATGTATAGATTCAGATTGGCAGGAAATCAAGTATTTTTCATAATCTTTCTGAGTGTTTCATCCTCCCCAAATTCTTTTAGGCATTTGACATTGTTGCTTGCTTTCTTTTTCTAAGTATGTTTTCATTTATTTTAGAGAGTGAAAGGGAGAGGGAGAGAGAGGAATATCAAACATCTGCCTCCTCCATTCCCTGTTGCTTGCTTTCTTAATATTTTTCTTTTGTTCAAAGAGATTAAAAAAAAAAACTTGTATAGGTCCTTCTTTTTTGAAACTCTCTTATCCCTTGGTACAATGCTGTTTCCTCCTATCCATCACTGTGGTCATCTCTCAGTGATCAATTCTTAGCCTTCAGCTTCTCACACTCAAGGGTTCATTCTTTGTCATGATCTTAACTATTACAAGCAGCACCAAATCAAAATCTGTAATTCTGATTCCTTGTCCAGCTACACTAAAGTTGAGAACTGGTAAAAAGAGGTTTCCATGCACAGGCACTATAAGTAATGTTTATTCATTTATTATTCCATTAACACTTCACAACAGCCCTGCCAAAGACCTTTTACTATCCCCAATTTACCAATGAGAAAACTGAATCCCAGAGAGATTAAGAAACTGAACATCAATGATTCAAAGCCAAGTCTGGTTATCTGACTACAATTGCTTATTCTCTCTACTACTCCTCATCACTTCCTTTACCAAAATGCTAGCTTTCATCCCATCGATGAAGGAGAACAATCTCAGGTGAAGCATTTAGCCTAACTAGTTAGGGATTGTGGGATGAAAATGTGGGGAAAGTGAAAGTTCAGGTGTACTACCTTCTCCTCTTCTTCACTTCCGGTCTAGCTTTACAGATGGGCCAAGGAGTGAGTAGCCAATGTAGTAGGATATGAGAGATTCTGAACAGTCCTACTTTTCTTCAAATATTTTTCCATTGCCCTCCCTACCCCCACTGTTACTAAAGATGCACTTGGGGTTCCTGTGGCCCTTTAATATGGAAATATACCCAGGAGAAGAAACATTAAACTGAATTATTGACATGCAATCATTCAACAAATATTTATTAAGTATCATTTATTAAACAAATGAGATGATATGAAAACTACTTATATTTTCTTAAATCTCTAAATTTGCAGAGGTGGCCACAATTTGAAATACTTAAAGCTGACATAATCCTCATTTTACAGATGATCAAATTGTGGCTCAGAGAGTCTGAGCGACTCGCCCCAGTCACACACTTGAGTCCCACTTCATAACCAGGGCTCAAACTTGGGTCTTCTGACTTTCTGTCCTATGCTCTTTTCTTTCTATCAGAGTAAATCAAGGTGTTTATAGGTGGGAACCCAAACAGACATGCATCAAGAGTTAAATAGCAATTCAAGATAATAGTATAAATAACTAGAGACCCAGTGCACCACATTCATGCACTCTGGTGTAGGAGTCCCTCAGTCTGGCCTGTGCCCTTCTGCAGCCTGGGAGCTCTTGGGGGATGTCCGACTACCACCACTTCCACTGCGCTCACCAGTCAACATCCTGGTTTCTGGCTGAGCAGCGCTCCCCCTGTGTGAATACACTGACCACCAGAGGGCAGTTCCTGCATTGAGCGTCTGCCCCCTGGTGGTCAGTGCACAGCAACCGGTCATTCTGCAATTCAGTCAATTTGCATATTACCCTTTTATTGTAGAAGATAGCAAAAGACAGACACACACCACTCCCCCCTCACCAGGATCCATCACAGACACCTCTCCCCAAAGAAGAAAAAGAAGATAGCAAAAGATAATAAAAGTGACAAATGACTTATAGATAATAATAACCATAGGAGTGACCAGAAAGTTCACTGGGTGAGATTCTGCAGAGAAGGTCTCAAAAAGGAAGTAGCCTTGGTAATGAAGTAGAAAAAAAGACAGTGGGAGAAAAAAAGGAAGGCATTCTAGTGTGGGGCAAAGGAAGAATAAAGGAACAGAGGTAGGAAAGTGCAAGTTTTATTTGGAGAAAGAATGAGGAGATCAAATGAGTGGAAGAAGATAGATTTGTATTTGGGAAGCATGGAAAATAAGATTGAAAAAGCCCTCTTGAATTTCTGACTAAAGAATTTCAATATGTCTTGTAGACCTGGGAGAACCGTGAAAGAGTATTGAGTAATAGAGTGAAAGCAGTGTTTGTGCCAATTCATCTGGAAGCATGCATTGTATATAATGCAGTCTTGTGAAAAGAAACTGGAGGAAAGTAAGATCAATTAGGAGGCTGAGACTGTCAGTCAAGGATAAAGTGACAAGAGCCAATATTAGAATAGTAGTGCTGGGATAATAAAATTGTAATTGACATAATGAAGAAAGAAATTCCAGAATATCATGAACAAGGAGAATAGATGAAGTTGGTTGAAAGTTTTCAAGCTTATGGAAGGATCTCTGGGTAACATGAGACCTGAAACTTAGTCCCTGCTCTGCCACTAATTTGATAAGTCACTGGCAAGTCATATCTATGGGCCTGTTTTGTCCTCTATAAAGTGAGGGAGTACTCAGGCCCTGGAAGATTTCTACAGTATTCAAGGATTATGAGTCAACTAAGTTGTATTCCTGTGTGTGTATATATACATATATGTTCTCTCCAAAAGAAAATCAAGGATCTGATGGGGGACGGGGTTAAATAATTCCCAAATGCTATAACGATGACAGAGCATAGAATTCTGTTCACTTTAGGGAGTAAAGGATAAAGAGAACCCAGCAAAGAGAGAGGAAGTAATGAGAGAGATAAAAGTAGAAGTAGATAATTTTTAAATCAGGGGGATAGAATAAGAAACTAAAATTAAAAGTACTACAATAAATAGAATAAATTATATATCTCAAATATGACAAGGGTTAATATGTATGTTAAAGAATATATTTAGAGATATAAGAATACCACTAAAATGCCAGTTGAAAAAGGATGTGAACAAATAGTTAACACAAGAGGAAATGCAAATGGTAAAGTGTTCAATCCCATGAGTAGCCAAAGCAGTGAAATTAACAAATTAATGTTTAAATCACTCCAAAAGATTTATTATCAAGTCCAATGCTAGAGCTGTAAGGAAACTGGAAAATCTCATGTGTCATTGTGGTGCTGCAGATTTGTGCAGTCCTTTTGAAAATCATAAAAATGTTCATGTTCTTGGATCTGGCAGTCCCACTCCTGGGAACTTGTCCTAGGAATAGAATTAGAAACAAGAAAAAAGTCATATGCATTAAGATATTCAAAGCACAGAAAAATTGTGAGTCACCTAAATGTCCAATAATAGGGGAATAGTCTAATAAAGTATAATCTACTGATATAATTTTATGCAGTCATTGAAAATGATAAACAGGAAAGACTGTAGCACAAAGAGACTATTTGCAATAAAATATTTTTGCAGAATTTTAAAAAATATGTACATTATGATTATACTTATATAAAATGTGTATGCATTATACAAACAGTAAAAGCATGGAACATGAAAAAATGAAAGCAATTGTTGAGGGCTTCAAAATATAGATGATTACTTTCTTTAAAAATTTCCTTTGATGTTGTCATAGTGGAATTGTTAGTGCTGTTTTTATGCAGGAAGAGATTAGACAAAGAATTTACATGCATATGTGCATAACCCATGGGTACAGACAATAGTACCGTGAAGGCCTGGGGGTGGGGTGGGAGTAAGGTGGAGGGAATCGATAAGGGGAAAGAGGACATCTGTAATACTTTCAGGAATAAAGATAAATTTTAAAAATAAAATACACAAAAAAATTTTAAAGGAAATATGCAAAAGGACATCATAGAGAAGTCAAAAACAATAAAGGTAGAAAAAAAGATCATTAAAGATCTTGCTTATAAGGTAATTTGTGTTCTTCTAGGTACAAATAAAAGTATAGAAAGGAAACCAAATTAAGAGAGTTAAGAGGTGACTTTGTGGTGAGGAAACAAGTTTTATGGTGCTCTTTCTAGAAATGACAGTGAAATGAATAAGGTGAATAGAATGATAGCTAGAAGAGACAGCAGAATTAAGATGCCAGTGGTAATGCTTTATTTTCATTTGGTTGGCTTTTGGTGTGTGTGTGTTTGTGTATTTTAAGACAGAACAAAATTAGTTATGGAAGACATGAAAAATGATTAAGAAATATATACACAAAAGAAAAAACAAGATGCCACCTCTTATTCTGGAACTGTAGGGAAGAAAGGGAGAAAGATTGGATGGATATAGAACTAGAGTTATCCTAAAATGAAGCCAAAAGAAGTTGAGGTATTAGAGTTTCTCAAAATAAAAAAAAGTCATTTTATTTCTCCAGACCAGTCCCAATCTTACTTTCCAGAGAGAACTAGTAAGAACTAATAGATAAGTGAAGATCAGAGGCAGGTCAGCAAGGGTGGGGCAAAAGAAAAGGAAGGCTGAAGATTCAGGAGACCTATGGGCTGGAAGGCCATTTCAGAAGGGGTTTCCTAGAAGTGTGATTCCACCCTTCTCATGAAAGCCTGCCCAGAAACTCTTACTTCCCAATGCTTGGGAATTAGCTCCCCAAGTTCCATAATCTCCCGCCCCCCCGCCCCCTTGCAATATCCATAAGCCCTTAAGCACTAAGATGCAGCTAGGAGAAGGTGGGTGACTGAATGGGAGATTCTGAGGGGGAGCTGTCCTGGTCCCAGTGCCCATCTCTGGCCTCAAAACCCTAAATCCTGATCTGAAATAACTGGTGACAGGTTTGTTTTTTATCTAGGGCAGGAGCTAGAGAAATGGAAGAAACCAGTGAACAGCCAGCTCTGACGTCAATCCCTATTACCACCCCCAACCTCTGCACAAACCTGCTCTACCCCTTGACGCTGGAACTTACAGCCATACACATAAAAGATCTTCCCTCTCATTCTGAGCCATTCCCCTCCTCCTTTCATTACATACAGAAGTGTCAAATATGCTCTCAGCAAACTTCATAAAGGAGGTCCTGTCACATTCCTGTTCCAAAGTCTTTTATCAGATGGGGCCCTGCCCTTGAGGCTCTTCAAAATTCCCAGCCCATGGTAAGACTCAGGGTTCCCTCTCTACCTAGCAGCTACACACCAGTTCAACAGTGCCATGCCTCCAGCTGCATGTGGAGACCCTGCAGGCTGTCTTGGATTGTGTTCTATTTCAGCATCTAAGTAGGCCAGACTATCTTTTCCTCACAGGAAGTAGTTATGGGAGCTACATATGTCAAATCCTTGGCATCTGTGACATGCTGGTGTCCCTATATCCTGATTCTGGCTGTCACCGTCAGATAAATAAGGCAAACCCTGAGATTACTTCAACTTCTCCACTCTTCCACTTGAATGCTCTGGTCTGACTGGAGTAAAGCATGTTATACAAGGATGTGGGAGAAAGGAAGGCTGGGGGAGGGTTCCAGGAAGTCTCCTAGGATCAAGAATCAGGACCAATGGCCCAAGGAAACTAAGAGGAAGAAGTAGAGGAGAAAGAGTGGCTGCTATTGCCTTTGGCTAAAAAGTAGAGGACAACTGAAGAATTTATGAGATATGGGGGTCACACGTGATTTTCCTGGCTCCCCCTAACCCTCAGAGGGAGGACCTCTCACCAGAGCCTGGAACGAAGAGGAGGCAACAATATGAGTTGTCACCATTAGGATCCTTCACCTCTGCCCTGCACTCACCCCCTTTTCTCTTCCTTCCAGGCTTCCAGTGCTACAATTTTTCTGCTCTAGGGGTAGGGCAGCCACTATCCTGGGGGTTGTCGTCCTCCTGTAGCTGCTACCCTCAGGCAGGGACACCAGTGCCAGGGAGGAGGCAGCCCTGGGAGACTGGGGGTTGCCACCACTACAGAGCTTCCAGAGCTGCCTACGATACTTGTCCCCAGTGAGCAAGTAGAGCACAGGATCCAGGCAACTATTGGCGCTGGCCAGAGGCCGGGTCACTTTGTATACCACATTGACAATGTTCAGCACCTGGCAATCAGCTTCCAACAGCCTTGCCATGTAATAAATGGTGCGGGTGATGTGGAAAGGCACGAAGCATACAGCAAAGACAGTCAGAACCACTGCAATGGTGCGGAGAGAACGCAGACGAGAAGACGACTGGGCAGCCCCTGGCAAAGGCCGATACAGGCGCCGGGCCATGAGCCCATAGCAGACAAGAGTGACCACGCAGGGTATGCCAAAGAGCAGCACCATGATTATTGAGCTGAAGTGGACATAATGGTCAAACTCCTCAGGCCGAGTGGTGTCATGGCACAGGATGGTATCCCCCCTGGAGCTGGTTGTGACAAAGAACAGATTGGGCACAAGACAGCTGGCTACAACCAACCAAACTGTCAGGCAGAGAAGGCCTGCGAGTCTTGGGCGGCCCCAACGTATTGCTCTCAGGGGGTGGCAGATTCCAAGGTAGCGGTGCACACTGATGCAGGTGAGGAAAAGGACACTGCAGTAGAGGTTCCAGTAGAAGAGGAAGCGGATGAACTTGCAGAGCTCAGTGCCAAAGGGCCAGTGGTTTCGAGCTGCATAATAGTAGATGAGGGTGGGCAGTGACAGCACATACAAAGTGTCTGACAAAGCCAAATGGAACATGTAGGTGGTCGTTGCATCCCAGGGTCGGAGGTGAAAGAGGAAGAGCCAGAGGGTTGGAGCATTGAGGACTAGACCCAGCACGAAGACAATTGCGTAGCTCACAGGCAGCAGGATGAACTTGAACTCTTCATCAAACCAGCAGTCCAGCTCCACCTCACTGTTGCCAGGATCTGAGTTGGGCCCTGGGGTTGTGAACAGTGAGGATTCTGCACTGGCCATGGTCCCTCCTAGAGGTGAAAAATGCAGAAGTGAGGGTACTGGACTTCCCTGTCCCTCCTACCCCCAGCCCTGATCAGGGAGTGGGGGTGGGGGGAGGGAGAACAGGGAGGGCAATGGTTGAAGCATTAGTAGGAGCTGAGCTGAGAGGAGTAAATCTGGGTGTAACCCAGGCCAGCTGGGCCCCTGTCCAAACTCCCTTGGTCCAGCCGGGGGAGTGGTGAGTAGCAGGCAGTGCTGGGAAGACAGTAAGTTTTTTTGGTTGTTCTCATTCTAGGGCTGACTCTGTCTTCCAGATCTTGGCTAGCTGAATGGGATAGAGGCCTACTAGGACTCTCTAATGTGAGAAGATGCCCAACCTCTAAAATTGCCTCCTAGCTCATCACAGCAGCTGTGTCCCTGTGAAGAGAACTTCTCTCCATTAGGGAACTTCACCTCTCCTCTCACCCTGCTCCCAGTATCTTTGTACTACAGTTACTTCTGATGCCTGGTCCAGCCCAGGAACCCCATCACCACTCTTACCCAAGAAACTTGGCAGGTCTCTTACCTTGTCCCCTTGAAGCTGAGTCCAGCTGACTGTCACCCTCCTCCTTGGCAGGCCGATGGCTTATTCTTGGGGGCGGGGTTGGGGTGGGGCCTGTCCCTCTTCCTGTTCTGGGAGACTGTCAGAGCAAGAAAGGCCCATCAAGATTATCTAGTCCAACCCATTCATTGTATAGATTGCAAAAGAGGCCCAGTGAGATTACTATTTAACAGCTTCTAAATGACTGTAGGAGAGAGTACACAAGGAAATGTCTAAGTTAACAGATAAAGAGCCAGGCCACTTGAGTTAAATAAAACTACAAGATGATCATAAAATCTGGGTGAGAAGAAACATGAGAAATAAATGTTAACATGGGCAACTACAAGATAACACACTGAAAGATTTTATAAAAATCTAAGCTTCTCATATAAATCTTAACTCCATGTGCATATGATTATAGCAAATGCTTATGTAGCACCTTCTCTGTGCAAGGCACTAAGTGCTTTACACTTATTAATGGCCCCCAGGATCTCTATTGAAGTGGGTAATATTATTGTCCCTATTTTGCTGATGAGAAAACTAAGGCACAGAGAGTTTAATTATTTTGTTAATCAGTGGTAGAACTAAGATTTGAACTCAAGCAGGCCTTCCCTTGAACCAGGCTCTAGCATCCATGTACTTAATTACTATGCTTAGTCACTCACCTCTCTAAGCCACTGGCCATAAACCACAGATGGATAAGCAAATATATCCTGAGAGATAACTATGTACTTGGCCCAACTCTAGTAAACAGAACAGACAAAAACTCTTACTCTAATGAAGCTTACACACTAGTAGGAGGGAAAAGATAAAATCAACAAGTAAAATATATAGATTTTGATCATTATTATAGAGAAAAATAAAGGAGGAAAGGGGAAGGCTGAAGGAAGAGAGGATTGCTGCTTTAAATATTAAGGTGACTTTTGAATAAAGACCAGATGGTTGTGAGGAAGAGGAAACATAGAAATGAGGTCAGAGACTTTGGCAGGGGCCAGATGAAGGTCTTTGGAAGCCATTGTGAGGACTCCTTGGCTTTTACTTTCAGTGAATAGGAAGCCATGTAGGGCTTAGAAGAGACAACTGTGGAGATCTGATGTACACTTCAGAAGAATAACTGGCTAGCTCTGGGTTGAGAATAGACTGCAGGGCTGGGGACACAGGAGGCAGACCAATTCCGAGGCTGTTGCCAATAGAGAGGATGGTGGACCAGGCTGGTGAAAGTGGTGTGAAGTGGTCACATTGTGGCTAGATTTTCAAAGTAGATACCAGATTTCCTGATGTGGGGTGTGTGAAAAGGGATGATGAGTCAAGAATGACTACAAGATTTCTGGCTTGAGCAACTGGAAGAATGAGTTAATGTTGACAGAGATGGAGTTATTGATGACTGTAAGAGGAAGGATAGGGAGTTCAATGTTCAGCCTGTCAATATTTCAAGATGTTTATTACTTTATGTCAGAGGAGATGGCCAGGAGGCAGTTCTCTCCTCCCCACGTATGCTAGCCAACTCCCTTACAGACTCCATCCCTTCCTACAAATCAACTCATCTCTCTCTATCACTACAGGCAATACTGGTCTGAATATAGCAGATAAAGCCTAAATGTTTGAGAGTCATGTGTCCAGGAATGCCCAGTTGTCAGGAGTTCTGGACCCCAGGGCTCTTGGGGCTAACTACAGTTTTAGTGATTATGGAGGTCTTAGGCACAGGAGGTGAGCTCTGGGCCTGGAGGCCTTTGAGGATAAAGTGGGTAGTGCTTGGGGAAAGGGAGCAGGCTAGAGCAGAATCTACTCTGAAGGGAATTGGCAAACAATGGGGACTCTGAACCTGATCTTCAAGTCCTAAGAATGCTGCCCAGCTGGATCCTACAAGTGAGAGGAGGAGGCAGGCCTATAAGAGAGGCTCTAGAATTCAGAACTCCTGGAAGGCCCGAAAACCTTCCAGGATGGGGGAAATGTGGAGTTCTTTGCTCTGTTTCACAGTATGGGGCAAATAAAAGGTAGGCATGGAGGAAGCCGTTATAGCCTGAGACCTGAACAGCTGACAGCTGTGATACTGCATAGAAGATGGTGATACTGCATCAGGTGTTTGGAGCCAGATGGAGTTGAATTCAAATTCTTGTTCTTCCTTGTATGGGTTGTGTGACCCTGAACACCACTTTTAACTCAGTGTCCTCACCAGTGAAATGGGGATAATAATAGCAACCATTTAGGGTTTCCTGGATATTGAATTGGTTAATAGATGTAAAAGCACTTCGTAAACCATAAAATGCTGCTTAATCCATAAAGTATTTTGTATCATTACTTTGCTCCCAGGAATGGAGGTGGCCACTTCAGTAGACGGGTGTGATTTGAGGCATGGCATATACCCAAAGGGTCAGTCCAATATCAGCTACACTAGGGAAGCCCTGGACTAAGCCAGCTCCTGGTTCCCACTGCTTCAAGCTGGCTTAACTCTGCTAGATTTCTAATGGAAACAGCTACAGCTACAGCTGCCACCACTACCACCCAGTGGCTACTTCAGGAAAAGACCTGTTCCAAAGTTCCCCAATCGGCTTCTGCTAAAGTTACAGAGGCCAGAAGAAATTATTTTTGACTTATGCAATGCTGCTGTCCAGATTTGCTCTCTTCTATGAAGCTCTTCCTCACTTTTGTAACTGTGATTTAGGGATTACTCTGGTTCTCCTGTTCCTGTGAATATTCTTCCAGACTCCTTCCCTGGTTCCTTATTGTCCTTTCCCCAAGTGGGACCATCCCCAAGGTTTATTCGGAAAGCCTCTCTCCACTACCCTTTTCTAATCTCCTCCCCTTTTATCTCTTCCCCTTTCTCGCCCCCCCCCCATTTATCTCCCCCTCTCAACATCCACTCTCAAAATTTAACTTAGAAGTTATGAATAATTATATTGACATATGAGACACCAGCATACAGATATCTCTCTAATCAAAATTAATCTCACATTCGTATTATATTTTACTAGAGGCCCGGTGCATGAAAATTCATGCACTGGAGGGGGGGATCCCTCAGCCCAGCCTGCCCCGTCTCACAGTCTGGGAACCCTCAGGGACAGAAGGCGACCAGGCGATCAGGGGAAGGCGACGCCCCATCACACATCTGCTGACATGCCTTTGCCAGCCCTGGTTACCTGAACCTTGGGCCGGCCCTGGGTGACTGGGCAGCCACCATTGGAGGCTTTCCTGAGCCTTGGGCCAGCCTTGGGGGGCTGGAGGGCTAGGGGGACGGGGCGCTGCCATCTTGTGACTGTGAGAGCCACCATCTTCGAGGGTGTGACAGTCAATTAGAATATTCCCCCTTTATTAAATAAGATTTCTACTAAAATTATGAAACATACCATAAACTACCTAGAATTATACCCACTTGCGTTTTTGTTCATTTCTTCCCACACCAGACCCAGAGCTCCTTGAGGACAAACAACTGGTTTTACCTCTGTCTTTCCCAAAGTCTTCCAAGCATGTTCCAGGTATTTCTCTCCAAATTTATACAACTTGTGGTTCAAAAATGTTACTTCTAGTTTACAGATAACAAAACAGATGTCTTGCACATATTAGGTGTTCAATAATTGTCTGTTGAGTGAACGAATGACTCACTAATAGTTTGTTGAATCGAATGATACCCATATCTATAATCTAAGCTCTGTATATATTGTTTGTTGTGGGACATATCCACTTGGCTATCTCATTGATATCTAGAATTTGTATGTCAGGCAAAGTGCATTACCTTCTTTCCCCTGACTAAGATAAATAAGTGTATAAATACTATTATTGTTGGTATCCTTCCATTCCCCTACTCTCTAGTCTCTTCCAGTCCTTCCCTCTTTGCCCCTCAACTTCTCTGCAATAGTTACTATTTCCTTGGAGCATAAAGAAGGGAAAGGCATGATTTCTAATCTCTTTTTCTGAGGTGGAGGCAGGGGGAGGAAGAAAGGAAGGTGAAGGAGAGAAAAGGGGAGGAAGGAAAGTAGAAAGGAAGGAAAGAAAGGGAGGAAAGATAAGTGAAATAGTGGGAGAAATTCAGCTTTGGAATCAGATGAACTCTGACTCCATCACCTACTAGATAGATGGTTGTGGTTAAGTCTTCCTGAACATGTGCATTCTCATATGTAGAATGAGCATATTAGCATGGATCTTGTGAAGAGAAGATGAGGCAATGCATGTAATGCATAGGGTCTGGTGGTTATCACCCTCCTAGTCAATAGGAATTATAAGATAGGTGAATTCAGAGCGTGTTGCAGATAGAGCTCACCCCAATTACCTGTTTTCTTTACAAAGTGATAAAATGAGGTCACCTATTGAGATAAACTTTGATGGCAAAGAACACTAATCTGAAATCCTGGATAATGCAAATTTAATAAAATCATGGGAAAGTGACTGGCTCCATCCTATCTAATAAAGAGGGAATATGAAAACTGACCATCACACTGTCACAAAGATGGTGCTGCCCACAGTGGAGGCAGGGTTTCTGTAACAAAAGATGGCTGCACCCACAGTGGAGGCCAAGTACCTGTATGAGCCTTAACGAGGAATCAGCAGTAACCTGAGGCTGTGTGGTGCTGGGCTGGGGCCGGGGACCTGAAGCTGTGCCTCCCCGCCCAATGGAGCTTGACAGAGGACCTCAAGCCACACACCCCACCCCAGCACCAGGCCTGGAGAACTCAGGCCATGCCCCCTGCCTGGCAGGGCTTGATGGGGGATCTCAAGATGCACACACACACACCCCTACCCTGGGCTGGAGGACCTCGGGCCGTATCCCCCCACCCCAGTGCCAGGGGACCTGAGGTTAGGCCCCTCATCAGGCGGGGCTTGATGGGGGATCTTAGACCAAGGCCCCCACCCAGAAGGGTTTAATGGAGGACCTCAGACCATGCTCCCTGCCTGGTAGGGCTTGACAGGGGATTTTAGGCCACAGGGGACCTCAAGGCGCACCCCCGATCCTGGCCCAGGCTGGGGGACTTCAGGCTGTGCCGCCCACTCTGGCGCCAGGCCGAGGGACCTCAAGCAGCACCCCCTACCCTGGCAACAAACAAGGGGACCTAAGGGTGTGCTAGGGGTCCTGAGGCAGTTCCCCCTGCCTGTCGCTGGTCTGGGGGACCTGAGGCTGTGTCTCTTGGTCAGGCAGGGCTTGACAGTGGACCTGAGGCTGCACCCCCCCACCCTGCAGGGCTTGACGGGGGCCCTGAGGCTGTGCCCTCCACCTTGTGGGGCTTGACAAGGGTGGGGCCAGCTGGGTCTGGATCTCACCCAATGGGAGTGGAGTCAGCTGGGTCTGGGTCTCCCATAATTTTGAGGTGCCGCAGGTAGGTGGGGACTTGACTCTATTCCGTGGCATGCCCCAGACTCTGACAAAAGGAATATTTTCAAGTACATTTTACTAATTTTCTTTCATCTCTGACACTTCTATTATAGAGAAAGGGCAAATAGCAATATTAAAATATAGCCTCTCATTAATTCCTTTTTAATGTGCACAAATTTCATGCACTGGGCCACTAGTATGATTATATTAAAGTTAGTGTTTTTTAAAAAAATATATTTTATTGATTTTTTTACAGAGAGGAAGAGAGAGGGATAGAGAGTTAGAAACATCGATGAGAGAGAATCATCGATCAGCTGCCTCTTGCACACCCCCTATTTGGGATGTGCCTACAACCAAGGTACATGCCCTTGACCGGAATCGAACCTGGGACCTTTCAGTCTGCAGACCAACGCTCTATCCACTGAGCCAAACCAGTTTCGGCTTAAAGTTAGTTTTGTTCCTGTGTCTTTTCTGTAGTTTTCTAAATGTTTATTCTTTATTTCCAGTAAGGCTATTAACAACTTCAGGGTAGCGACTAGGACAGCATGGAAAATCTCTCTTTCTACCGTTTGATTCATCTGTCTCCTTTCCATTCTTCCTCACTGAGCCAATGCCCTGATCCAGAACCCACTTAAGTTTTCTGGTATGCCTTCAGTTGCAATAACAAAACATTCCAACTCTTCTGGCTTTAAAATAAGGAAATGCATTATCTTGCATTTAAGCCCAGGAGTGGGCAGCTTTGGAGTTGGCTAGTTCAACAATGTTATTAAAAATTTTTTTGTTTATTTCCATATTTCTAATCTGCAACCTTCAAAATGTTGTTTAGCAACTCTCATGGTCACAAGGTGACTACCGCAGCTCAGGCATTGCATCCAAACATGGTAATATTTAGTGGTAGGAGAGGGAAGCCTCTATCCTGTGCACTTATTTTTATCACTCAGTAAAACTTTCCCAAAATATCCCCAGCATACTTCCCTCACATCTCAGTGGCCTGAATCCTATCATGCCTATAATTAGCATATAATTAAATCTATCACTGGAAAGGGGGATGGAATGACCATGACTAACTTAGAAGAGCAGAACACCAAGTAGAAGATGATGGAGTACCCCCAAAATGGGGGTTCTGCCCACAAAAAGGAAGGGGGTATGGCTAATGATTTGATAAATAATCCTGTCTGCTACAATCCCTTACTGAATAACAGATCTCTTCCTCACTCAGAGATGTGATCACTTCCTAACTGGAAGGACTGGTTAGGAATATTATTGAGTTGTGCAGAGTAAGTGGGGGTAAGGACCTGAAAATGAGCAAAAACACTTTCACTGGGACAAAATCAATGTGTCAGCAGGACTGCACCTGAACTATAAACTTGAAACCATGAGAAACCATAGGGGAGAACATGTTTCCTTGCCTTTTCCAGCTTCTAGAGCTACATTCCTTTACTGTCGCCCCTTTCTCCATCTTCAAAGACAGCAGCATAATAGCTTGCTTCAGTCCTTACATATCCTTTTGGCTCTGTAGTTAACGTTTTTTCCTATCGCCCTCTGCCTCCCTCTCATAAAAAGATCAGTGATTATATTTAGGGCCCACCCAGATGATCCAGAATAATTTCCCCATGTCAAGATGCTTAGTTTAATCATACCTACAAGGTCCCTTTTGCCATACAAGGTAACATTCATAGGTCCCAGGGATTAGGTCCTTACATCTTTGGGGGCCATTGTTATGCCTTCCACAGTAGGTCAAAATTCATCAAGCTGTGCAATTAAGATTATTGCATTTTACTGTTTGTAAATTATATCCCAGTCAAGAAATGCATACACTCCTGGAAAAGACATGATGGTTTAAGTTCAAGCATAATAATGAATTAAAGACCTGCCAGATCTACTCCTCCTGAGAGTACCATAGACCTAAGTCAAAGGAGTAATGAGTCTCAGTATGGCTCTGAAGACAAAATGGGCTGAAGGCTAGTCCAAAAGTACACTCATTTGGACTTTTCACCCTCCCCACAGACACCAACCTTGGTAAGTATACGACTCTTTTATTTTTTATTTTTATTGAATTTATTGGGGTGATACTGGTTAACAAAATTATACAAGCTTCAGTTGCACAATTTCACAACACATCATCTGTACACTGTATTGTGTTATATGACTTTTCTGTATGTCCAGCATTTGTTTCAATCATGCTATGATCCCTGTAGAGCCTAGGCTTCTAGCTCTACCTGAAAATCCCTGAGAAGGAAAAAGTTACAGCCACTAAAAGACAAGGCTCTGGGATGCATGCTGGCAAAGAATGACAAGGGCTAATATAGCTAACTGTGCAAAGGGAATACAGGACAGCTATTCAGTACTTACTGTGGGGAGCAGGAAGTAGGGAAGGCTCTTTCCTCTGAGCCAACCTCTGAGGAAAGAACATATGATTGTGGAGGATTGAAAGCTACATCTGTGGATAGATACTAAAGACCAGTCAGCTCAAAGAGGAGATGAGGAGGTTAGGGTCCTGTATCTCCAGATCTTGGAGATTCTGTCTCTACATTCTTCCTGTCTAGGAAGCCTAGGCATGGGCCTTGTGTGAAAGACAGTCAAGTAAGGAAGATTAATTTTGTTGATGCCATTATGGGGGTTGTAGAGAGTGCCTGGGAAGACACATGAGCATTTCTTTAGTTATTGTCAGCTGAATCCAGTGGCATTGGCAGAGACACGTCCTGGAAACACACCTAGCCAGAGGCAGATGTGTTGTCAGCCTGATCTTCAGCTCAGATGTCAGGGAATGGGATTCATTATTTAAATCCAACCAAGCACCAGGAACAAACACAATTATCTGGGCCCACTCAAAAGTGACGATTACAAAGAAGCCACAGAATGCACATAATCTCCTGTGTCTTGGGCTTTAGTAAAACTTCCTGGTATTTGGCTGTATAAAATAAATGCACTATATCTGCTCTGGGTCACTGTCTCTCCATCAGAGGACAACTTTCCTACATGGCTCCAGCTTTGTCCTTCTATCTCTGTATCTATCTCTTTCTTTCATGTTCTCAATCTCCAGCAGCCCCTACTCAGGAACCAGACCTCTCTAGCCACATTGGGCGTGGAAAAGAGAGAAATATTTATAGGAAGTACTGGTGACTGTAGGACAGACATATCTTACAGCATGGACTTAGTTTTAGGTATTGGAGAGTCAAGAGCTTGGGTGGGGAATAGGAAGGGTTTACTCTAAGTGAAGGTGATGCATATGTCAACTGCCTATTCCCTCCACATGCAAAATTCTGCCAGGAGAACCTGTTCTTGGGCCAAGAATCCTTTGTTACTTTCTTTCCAACAAGAAAAGAAGTTCAGGCTCACAGACTTGTACACACACAGCTCAATGCACTCATTGCCCCCTCCCCTACCTCCACTCCCTCTTACCAGAGACTGATTCTGCTGTGCACATAAGCTGAGATAATCAGTGTTTCTAAACTTCTGCTTCATGAGTCTCAAGTCCTAAGTGGTGGGGGGCTGAGGAAAGAGTATTCTTTTCTATATCCTTGGCTTTGTTGTGGCTTGAAAAAGCTGATCAAGAGATATAGAAAAAAGGAGAGTGATACAAAGGTCTCTTTTCAGAAACACAAATGCTTATACTTTAAGTCCTCCTATTTCTATCCCTCACCATGCTTTTCCTTTAAGGCCTCTGATTCCCTTTGATCTTTGTCCTCAAGTTCAAAGCCTCACATGGCCAAAGCTCTATATTTCCCCTTCTCAAGCTCCCCTGCCTTTAACACTATCAGATTCAAACCACTGCCCCACCCTGTCACAACATGAAGAGCCTACTAATCTTTTAGCCATTAATCTTATAGTCACTAATCTGCTTTCCAAATTCTTGGCACCAGAGCTATTTATAAAGCAGCATTTCATGCTAACTTCCCTATCTCCCATAAGAACCCTATTCTTTTCCCCTGACCCCCACCAATCTGAGCACTCACAGGACCTTGGGTATAAGAGACTTGGGAGAGAGGCATAGCAACCAGAGCTGGAGACTGATGTGAGCGTCATCTCTCTCTCTCCAGATAATAGTTCAAACTCCTCTATTTCTAGCCCCCAAAATGTCCCACATCACTTGCCTTTAGAATTTCCCTTAATAATAGTTGAGGGGCACCTTTCCTGACACATCCAGCATGTACTCAGGCTGAGAGACACTGCAAGAGACCACTGGAAGCTCCCCTAATCTCACCCTAGGGTCAGACCTAATATGAATCAACGAGAAGCACTACAGAGATATCTTCCTATCTATAATGCTGCCCTTCTCTGAGGCCTAGCACCTAAGATATGGATGAGGAAAATGATGGGGAAATCTGGAGAGAGTGATAAGAGTGATGAACAGGTTCAAAAAAGGCTTTCAACCTCCATGCCCTTCGTTGCCACCAACAACGAAGAGCATGAGGGCACCAACCATCTTTCCCCCTCAGTTATCCTTTCTTAGCTGAGGGATAAGGCCACTGTGAAGTTAAATCAGGCTCAGAATCCACTGTAGGAGCAAAAACATCTCTTTTTGTTTGTTCATTCAATTGGGTAGCTACCAAACATGATGTAGAACTCACTGTGTGGTATTTGATATTCAGCCTCATCCAGTCCAATTTCCTCACACTTTTCTGGCTAGAGGCTTATCTATAGCCCCTTTAGATAAGTTTCTTCCTTCTAAGGCTTTCAAGAGTTCCCCAACTACTCCAGGGAAGCCAGCACTTTCTGAAGAATAGACAGTGTAGTTAGCCAATAATTTGTAAAAAATAAAAACAGGGAAGATTTCCCCCCATGTAATAGATGGGCCAGAATATGGCTGAATAAGTACTTTTAGCAAGAGAGGAAATAGTAAAGGCACTTCATGGGGGAGAAGGGTGTCTATCTAAAGGGAGAAGGAAGGTTACATTATACAGGTGTGCCTGGATGGTATAATAAAGAGGATTAAGGAGACTAGTGGCCAAATTCTTGAGCCTTCCTCCATCTTCCCTTCTACTAGAAAAGGCTCTACATCAACTCCATGGCCAACATATCCAGGTAAGTAAGAACTTCTAATTCTATTATTCTGTGACTTTTCCCCTATCCAAATACAAGCACTTGCCTTTGGGGAAGAGGGGTTTCCAACTTCCATCTTTGCACCATTTCATGCTCCTATGCCTCTTTTAATCCTAGGAATATTTCCTTTTCTCATCACTTAACCTTTCTTTCCTCTCCCTTCCTCTCCTCTTCCATTCTCTCCCAATCTTTCACTCTATCCTCTTTCTGATTTTCTCCTCATAGGGTGTTTAAGAAGACCTGCTCCAATTGGAAGATAAGAGAAGAGAGGGCAAAAGGGATAGTTGGGTACATCCTTCAAGGTCTCAGTGCTTTGGGTTGAAGGATTCAGATGACTATGTTAAAAATGATTATGATAATAACATGGGAGTTTGTTCCACAGCAACTTTCCATCTACCTGGGGAAATAGGACTTCATGGACCATTTGAGTCCCAAAAGGGAAAGAGCCTGGGGAGAGGGGAATGGAAACCAGGGAGTGAAAAAAAAAAGCTAAGAAAGGACCATGCAGAGAAACTAAGATGACAGCATAAGTAAACAACTAAACTGCTGCCTCACATAACAATTTCAAAACTACAACTAAAAGACAAAACATCTATCACTCAGAACCACAGGAAAGCTGGCTGAGAGGAAGTTCTACAACTAGAAGGAAAGAGAAAAGAGCATTGAGATGTGCACAAGTGCTGAAAAGCTGAGGTTTGGAGGTGCTCAAATTGGGCTGGCAGCAGGCAACTGAGCACGCTGCTTTTTTCAACCCGAAGGGAGACAAGCTCCCAATTACTCCAAACTCCAATTTCTGGGGAGATGCTGGGGACACAAACTCCTACAAGGAGAAGCTGGACTGTCTTCCATTGGGTCAGAAAGTGAGGATGACTTTCTTGCAGAGGTGCCCCCAGCAATCATTGTCTACTGCACTAGGGCGTAGGATGCAGAGACTTGAAATGCTGAAATGCAGAGATAGCTGACTGGTAGTCATTGCTGTTTGCCACACCTTAGCCTAGTGACTCCCTCAGTCACACCAACACCCCCCCCCACACACACACACACAACCTACAAACCCATCCAAGCTCCAAGCAGCGGCTTTTGCATATAAATGTCCTGCCCTATCGCAGTTTAACCTAACAAACTGCAGCTTTGGTCAGACAGCTCCAAAACCTCCAAACCCCAAGTAAAGAGAAGAAAACTGTAGTTCTTGCTGTAGCTCTTGGTGGGTGGACTCAGACAGTAGCTGTGACCTGCACCCAATTGGAGATCCAGAAGCTAGTGTACCTAGTGGTCAGTGTGAGACGACACTAGATTTCAGCTCCTCAAAATCTATAAGTGACACATTCAAGAGGCAGACTCAGTGAGCACCAAAGCCTCCCTGAAACAAGTCCTGTCCCATAATCATGTTTCCAGCACAGCAGTTCTTCCATTATAGACACAGCGGGTCCTCACATCCAATTGGCCTGGAGGTAAATTCCTCCCAGTGACACTAACAACAATCAAGACTAAACTACAACAAGGCTGTACACACAGGCCACAAAGGGGTGCACCAAGAGTGTCCACCTCATGTAACTGGGAGGCCCACCCACTGGGCCATATAGGACAAATACCACACAAAGCCACCCTACCAACTCAGGGAAGCAGTGAAAATGAGGAGACAAAGAAACAGATCACAAATGAAAGAAATGGAGGAAAACAAATGACTGGATATAGAGTTTAAAACCATGGTTATAAGGTTTTTCAAGAATTTCTTAGAAAAGGCCAATAAATTTAGTGAGATCCTCGAGGATATGGAAAAGGACCAACTAGAAATTAAACATACACTGACTGAAATAAAAAAATATTATACAGAGACCCAACAGAGGAACGTAAGAATCAAGTCAAAGATTTGAAATACAAAGAGGCAAAGGACACTCAACCGGGAAAGCAGAAAGAAAAAAGAATCAAAAAATTTGAAGATAGTTATGAAGCCTCTGGGACAACTTCAAGCATACCAACATCAGAATTATGGGGGTGCCAGAAGAAAAGAGAGAACAAGATACTGAAAACCTATTTGAAGAAATAATGACTGAAAACTTCCCCCACCTGGTTAAAGAAATAGACTTACAAGTCTAGGAAGCACACAGAACCCCAAACAAAAGGAATCCAAAGAGGACCACACCAAGACACATCATAATTAAAATGCCAAGGGCAAAAGACAAAGAGAGAATCTTACAAGCAGCAAGAGAAAAAGTTAATTACCTACAAGGGAGCACCCATACAATTTCTAGCTGATTTTTCAACAGAAACTATGCAGGCCAGAAGGGAATGGCAACAAATACTCAAAGTGATGAATAGCAAGAATCTACAACCTAGATTACTCTACCCAACAAAGTTATCATTCAGAATTGAAGGGCAGATAAAGAGCTTCACAGATAAGAAAAAGCTAAAGGAGTTCATCACCATCAAACCAGTATTATATGAAATGCTGAAAGGTATTCTTTAAGAAGAGGAAGAAGAAGAAGAAGAAAAAAGCAAAGATAAAAATTATGAACAACAAATACATATCAACAACTGAATCTAAAAATCAAGTAAATTAAAAAACTGAGGAACAGAATGAACTGGTGAATATAATAGAATCAGGGGCATAGAATGGGAATGGATTGATAATTCTCAGGGAGAAAGAGGTGTGGGGGGTTCAGGAAGAGACTGGATAAAAATCGTACATCTATGGATGAGGACAGTGGAGTGGGGGAGGTAAGGGCAGAGGGTGGGGTGGGAACCGGGTGGAGGAGAGTTATGGGGGGTGGGGGAGGAGAAACAATTGTAATAATCTGAACAATAAAGTTTTATTAAATTTAAAATAAATAAATAAATAAAAGAAAGGACCATGCAAATGAGAAGGGCAATTAAAGGGGGAAATGAGAGGAACCATTTCACATATCCACTTCTGCTTCACAGTATGAGAGATTTTTCTGACCAGGTAGCCTTTGCTACTACTCTCCACAGATAGTGTAGTCCTTGTAGACGCTGATTATTTAAAAGGTCTAAAGCCGAGGTCAGCAAACTGCAGCTTTCAAACCACATGCGTCCGCTTGTGGCTCTTTGGGTGTTGCTCTTCCACAAAGTACCACAGCCTGGGCGAGTCTATTTTGAAGAAGTGGCGTTAGAAGTTTAAGTTTAAAAAATTTGGCTCTCAAAAGAAATTTCAATCGTTGTACTGTTGATATTTGGCTCTGATGACTAATGAGTGTATTGACCACTGGTCTAAAGCAAGCATGTTAAACTCACAGCTGGCAGGCCACAAGTTTGACATGCTTGTTCTAAAGAGTAAGAAAAAAATCCTGTTGGTCTTTGTGTCAAGGGCCTCAAACTGAAATGTCACACATGCCAGACAAGTAACCTGAATGAGTGGACTAGACAAGTGGACCAGAGGGATATATAATTATATATATAATTGTCTGGTGGGGGCTAACAACTGGGAATTCCAGCCCTGTTGGGCCAAATTTTCTGATAGTTAAAGAGAAACAGTAAATGAAACTCAGAATAAGACCTTTAGAGGCCCAAAATCTGAAAAGATTATGGTGCCACTTCCCCAATTAATATTTAAAAATAGATATAGTTTTAAAGCAAAAACAAAATTTTATTTTTCAAAATTACACACAATTTACATGCATACTGAAATTTAAATAGTTTCTAAAATTTCTGATTTTTTCCATTACTGTTGGTGGTGCCCCTGCTTCACTGCTTATCAGAACATGGGTTTAGACTGCCTATGGAAAGATTCAATATGTCAGAAATCCATCTTTTTATGCAAATTTCCTGATTTTCAAATGTTGGCAACTAATTAAAAGATTTTTAAATGCCTGGATACATTTTTGAAAACTCCGTTTTTCCATAAGCTGGCTGTGATCTTAAGGTTGTCATTTTAAAATCTGTGGTATATGTCTTTCTATCTCTCCTTTTGTGTTGGGAAACCTCCTATCTTTTCCATTTAAAAAAAATCCCAAACAAAGAAATAAACAAAACAATAGCCACAGTAAATAACAGCAAGAAACATTACTTTGACCACAGTACTAGAAATCAAAATCTTGAATTTGGGGATACTTTGCTTGTGACCCAATATGTGGTCTATTTTTTAAAATGTCCCATGTGCACTTGAGAAGAACGTATATTCCGAGGCTTTGGGGTGAAATGTTCTGAAGATGTCAATGAAGTCCATCTGATCTATTGAATCATTGGGATTGCTGTTTCTTTGCTGATTTTTTTGTCTAAAGGATTTATCCAGTGAAGTCAGTGGTGCATTAAAATCCCAAACTGTAATTGTATTGTTGTCACTCTCTCCCTTGATATCTTCCATGAGTTTTTTTTTATGTATTTGTGTGCTCCTGCATTTGGGTGCATGTATGTTTATGAGGGTTATATCCTCTTGTTGTATCGAGCCCTTTAGCATTATGAAGTGACCATCTTTATCTCTTGTTATGGCCTTCACTCTGAGGTCTATTTTGTCTGATATAAATAATGCTACCCAGCTTTTTTTTTTTTTTTTCATTTCCAATTGCCTGAAAGATATTTTTCCATCCCTTCACTTTCAGTCTGTGTAAGTTCCTTGTTTTGAGGTGGATTTCTTGTAGATAGCATATGTATGGGTCATGTTTTTTTATCCATTCAGCCACTCGATGTGTTTTTATTGGATCATTTAGTCCATTTACGTTTAAAGTTATTATTGAAAGGTACTTGTTGTAGCCTTTTTTTTGTCTGCAAATCTCCTGATTTCCCCTTCAATTTTGATTGATTATATATATATATATATATATATATATATATATATATATATATAATTGATTTTTTTTACATAGAGGAAGAGAGAGGGATAGAGAGTTAGAAACCTCAGTGAGAAAGAATCATCAATCAGCTGCCTCCTGCACACCCCCTACTGGGGATGTGCCACAACCAAGGTACATGCTCCTGACCTTAATCAAACCTGGGACCTTTCAGTCCACAGGCCGACGCTCTATCCACTGAGCCAAACTAGTTTTGGCTTGATTGATAGTCTTGCTGAATAGAGTATTCTTGGATACAGTCCCCTGCTTTGCATTACTTTGTATATATCCTTCCATTCCTTTCTAGCTTGATGTGTTTCAGTTGAGAAATCATTTGATAATCTGATGGGAGGTCCTTTGTAGGTAACTCTCTGTCTCTCTCTTGCAGCCTTTAAGATTCTCTTTGACGTTAACATTTGCCATTGTAATTATGGCATGTGTTGGTCTTTTGGGATTCATCTTATTTGGGACTCTCTGTACTTGTGTAACTTTTTTCTTCCCCACATCAGGGAAGTTTTCTGTCATTATTTCTTCAAATAAATCTTTCAATCCTTGCTGCTCATTTTGTCTTTCTGACAGCCCTATTTTACGTATGTTATTTCATTATGCATTGTCCCAAAGCTCCCTTAGGCTCTCCTCCTGCTTTTTAATTTTTTTCTCTAGTTGCTCTTCATATTGGACTTGTTTTTGTACTTTATCTTCTAATTCACTAATTCGGTCTTCTGCTTCTTTCAGTCTACTGCTGAAGCCTTCCATGGTGTTTTTTATTGTAGCTATATCATTTTTCATTTATTCTTGATTTTTGCATAGGTTGTTTATTTTCTCATCATCTGATCTAGTGTATGAACTGCATAAGCATTACTCTGAATTCTTTTTCTGTCATGTTGCATGCTTCTGCTTCACTTATTTCCTTTCTTGACAATTCTTCCTTTTCTTTCCTCTAAGGATCGTTTCATTGTCTCCCCATTCTGACTATCACCAGAGGGTTCAAATGTTGAGTTGCGGAGGCCTGGGTCTTGTGCAGTGGGAGTTTTGTACCCCCCCTCCCCCCGCCGCCAAGTGTCACTGAAGAGCTCTGACACCATGACATGCAACTGCTATGGGGTGGTGGGAGCCTCTCTCACTCCAGAGTCAATCTGGGGCCCTGCCTGTGTTGCATTGAAACAGAGAACCTGCTGAGGTGTGCCAAAATTCAAAGTCCCCTAGTGTGTGTCAGGAGTCAAATGCTCCCTGTGTCCATGCTGAGAATAGAGTATCAGAGTCTCTGTTGCTTGGTGCTACCTTACACCCAGAATCAGGGTCCCTGTGTGTGCATGCACCAAGAATTGGAGTCGCTGACTCTTAGTGTGAATGTACTGGGAATCAGGGATCCCAGGTGCATGCAATGAGAAACAGAGTCTAGTCACTGGTGCTCATAGCTACCTCTTGCGTGGGGATTCATAAACATTTTCTCTGCCAATCTGCTTGGGAGTCAGGGTTATACAGTCACACTGTGTTGGCAGGAGGTCCACTCTTGCCCTGCAGAAAACAGCCTCTGTGTGTGGTTTCCCTGAATCAAAGTCAGGTGGCACTGCCACTTAGTGTGGTTTTTGGGTCTGGTCACATGGGTATGCACTGTGGAAAACAAACTCCCCATGCCCATGCACCCAGGCTCAAATTCAGCGCTGCCCCCCTTGTGTGTGCACGGGGTCTAGCCTTGGAAAACAAACTCCCTGAGTTCTCAAGTTCAGGCTCAAATTCAGCACTGTCTCCCCGTGTGGGTGTGGGATTTGATTGCAGAAAACACCCCCTTCCCCCTAAAGTTGCGTACCTCAGCTCAAATTCAGCACATCCTCCCTGCCTGGCTGTGGAGCCTGGGTGAGGGAAACAAACTATCTGAGTTCACATGTTCAGGTTCAAATTCAGTGCAGCGTCTCTTCTAGGGTGCAGGGTTTGGTCGTGGGAAATAAACTCTCCAAGTTTGCACCCCCAGGCTCAAATTCAGCAATGACTCCCCACATGGGTGCAGGATCTGGTCGAGGCAAACAATCTCCCCAAGATCAGGCACCTTTACTCAAATTCAGCACAGCCTTCCTGCCTGGGTGTGGAGCCTAGTTGTGGGAGACAAATTCCCCTATTCCGTGCATCCAGGCTCAAATTCATCGTTGTCTCCCTGCTCTGCATTGGCTTGGGTTCTGGTCACAGCAAACAATCTCCCCAAAGATGCACACTTAGAGTCAAATTCAGCAGTCTTCTTGCCTTGGCACAGACCCTGCTAGCAGGAAACAAACATCCTGTGTCAGACACCAAGGCTTAAAGTCAGATAGAGCTGTCACTGCTATGTGTGTGCAGAAAACCCAATTGTGAGGCCGGGGTCCGGCAGTTCCTATCCACTGCCACAGGGGGGAGGTGGTGAAGGGGATTGGCTTTGTGACTCACAGAAATCTGCAGCCAGGGTGCCTGGAGTCTTGGTGTCTGCAGCTGTGGTCTTAGGTCTTCTACCAGAGTGGCTGCAGGGTCCCGGCTTGCTTCTGAGACCAGATTGGGTGGTGGCAAGGCTAGGATCCTAGTTCAAGCAGTTCTGTTCTTCAAGATGGCGTGGTCTCTGTGTTGCCAATGTTCTCCCCAGAGAGTTTGCAGCAGCAGCGGGGCTTTGCCATCTAAGATTGCCCAGATTGGCAGCCCCTTGGAGGACCTGCAGGTTCTAACTGTCCCTATGTCACTCACACACACACCCACTCAGGTCCTCACTCTCTCACACACTCTCCCTCCCTACCTTCCTGCCGGTCGCCATCTTTCTCCCCTCCCCCCTACCCCCCGCAATTATTTATTTAGACTAAATGCCTAGAAAAGGAATGAATGGTCAAAGGCCATTCATACATGTATTAAGCTTTCTATTGTCAAATTGCCCTCCAAAGTAGTGTACCAATTAACTCTTCCTCTCACAATGTGTGAGGTGTCCCATTGCCCCAGTTCTTATAAGCACAACCATTATCATTACTTTCAGTCTTTGTTGTGTATTTTGAATGTAGGTTCATTTTCCTTGTTCTTAATTTTAAAAGCAGATAATCTGGCTGTTCGATATTTTGTTCCTCTCAAACATACTGAATTAAGTTGCTCTCTACTAGTGTGTGGCTATCAGTAATTTCCTGTGGCTCAGGGTTCCTGATAGAATTAAGATTGCCCACCTCTGTTCTACAGCCTTCCTTTCCTCAATCTGTGTCATTATGTTCCTCAGACTCTGAAGCTGGTGATTTGGAATGTTGTTGGACAGTTATCCCTCTGTACCTCATCCCACACTCCATTAGTACATTGTAGCAGCTTTCTATTTGCCACTAATCTTAGTAACAACTGTAAAGTATGAGTTCACCTCTAACTGTTCCATTTCTGCCAATATTTCCATCATCATCATCCCCATCTATAATTACTTTATAATTTCCTATACATCAACTCCTCACAACTGTCCTATGAGTTAAGGTTGAGCACATATAAGTCTGGGTTTTGGAGTCAGACAGTCCTGGCTTGAAATCGTGGGTGATTACTTAACTACTGTAAGCTCATTTTCTCTGACTATAATGTGGAGAGGAATGCTGTGAAGTCTAAAAAACATACATGAGACCGAAACAAGATGGTGGCCTAGGTAGTCTCCTAAGCTGCCACCTCCTCAACAATTTGGAAAAAAAAACAACAGCTAAAGTCAAAGGGATCGCACCAGACCCACAGGAAAGCTAGGGAAATGGGAAGGCTACAATTAGACACATATCAGGGCGCCGCTGCTGCCATGTGGAGTTTAAAACTACTGCGAAACCGGACCTGCCGGAGCCACTGTTGCCGGGAATGAGGGAAGCCAGACCTCGCTCTGCCCCAGAGCCCAGGGAGTGGGCCAGCTCGCCGGCCGCCGTGGGAGCCAGGGAGCTGAAGCCGGGCCTCCGCCACGCCTTCGGCTCCTGCCCAGACGAGGAGACTTTACCTGCAACCATCCCAGCCCGCAGCTGTCCCAGCCCGCCCACTGTGCTGGTGAGGAGCTGGCACAGCGCCTTCCATTCGTGGCCCTGGCCAGTCCTTCCTCCGCTGCCGCATGGCCGGGCCAAAGCTTCCGCCACTACCGCCATGTGGATTTTAAAACTACAGGGGAAATTGAGCCACAGGAGCAACCATCGCTGCCGCACCTGCCACCGCCGCTGCGATTAGGGGAAATCCACTGAGAACGAAGCTCACTGCGCCCCGGGCTCAGGGAGTGGGCGGCCTCAGAACTTAGCCTCCGCGTCCGCAGCTGCTCCACTTCCACACCGAATGAGACACCTGTGAGGGCAGTCTCCCCACCTGCAGCCATCTCAGCCCGCCTGCAGCCGTCCCAGCCCACCCACCATGCTGGTGAGGAGATGGCATGGTGCCTTCCGTTCACGGCCCTGGCAAGCCCTTCGCCCTTCAGGCCCACCGCCACAGGGCTGAGCCGGAGCCTCAGCCGGGACCCCAAGGAAGGGCGCCGCTGCTGCCATGTGGATTTTAAATATACAGTGGAAATTGAGCCACAAAAGCCACCACCTCTGCTGCACCTGCCGCCGCTGCTGCAAGTGAGGGAAGCCCACCGAGATCAGAGCTCACTCCACCCTGGGTCCAGGGAGTGGGCGGCTTTGGAGCTTGGCCTCTGCATCAGCAGCTGTTCTGCTGAGACTCCTTGGAGCTCGGTCTCCCCGCCTGCAGCTGTCCCAGCCTGCCCACTGTGCTAGCAAGGAGCTAGTGCGGCGCCTTCAATTCGCGACCCCAGGGCCACAGGGGGGCCGTGTGCCCCGGGTGAGCCGTGTGTCCCAGGGGAAGCAGTGGGACCCGGGGGGAGGGGCGGTGTGAACCAGAGGAGGAGCGGACTCTATTCGTGTGGTCCTGAGATAGTCACCATAAAACAAGCAGACTGCCAAATGATAGCGGGGAGGGGAAGGAGACCTGGGAGGAGATAAGAGAACAACCGAAGGACTGGCATGCATGAATATAAGTACAACCAATGAACACAGAACTCTGGGGAGGGAGGGCATGAATGGGAGTGGGGGGGGGGCAATGGTAAGCTATGTACACATATAATACCTTAATAAAAAAAATAAAAATGAAAAATAAAAAAACATACATAGAATTCTTAGTGCAGTCCTGTTATTGACAGGTGAAATAATAGGCTCAGATAACTAGAGGGATTTTTATAAGTCATATTCAAGCCCAGGTATTCCGACCCTAGAGAATTCTGTAACAAATACCAACTAGCTTTGCAGAGCATGGAGGGACCTGGAGAGTATTATGCTAAGGAAAATAAGCCAGTCAGAGAAAGATAAATGCTATATGATCTCACTTGTATGTGGAATCTAATGAACAAAATAAACTGATGAACAAAGTATGTCCAAAGGTATTGACTCATGGGACAGACTGACAGATCTCAGAGGGCGAGGAGTTGGGGAGACTGGAAGAGATTAACCAAAGAACTTGTGTGCATATATACATAGCCCTTGTACACAGACAATAGTGTGGTAAAGGCCTAGGGTGGGGCATGGGTAGGGCAGAGGTGGGCCAATGGGGGGAGAAATGGGGGTCATCTGTAATACTGTCAATAATAAAAATAATAAAATAATAAATTAAAAAGAGCCAATTTAATCTCATAGAGAAATAAAATAAGACACTCACACACACACACACACACACACACACACACACACACACATGCAAACACAATTACAGAAACAACTGAAGTCTCCCATGTGTAGTTCCCTGATCCCTTTCCCCTTCCTCTCTCCCTCTTCCTTCTCTCCTCACCCCATCCCACTTATGTCCACTAGCCCAAATTTGTTTATTATTCCCATGATGTTTCTACATTCCTACTTTATATTTATATATCTTTGAGCAACTTTGGTATTGTTCTATATGCCTTTAAATTTCATAAACATAAACTTTTATAAGCATGTCATTCTGCAGCTAGCTTGTTTTACTCATTATTTTTTTATATTTAACCATATTAATACATGAAGTTCTAGTTCATTTATTTGAATCTCAGTTTAGAATTCCATTATAAATATAGCACAACTGTATTACCCATTGACAGATATTTAAATTATTTCCAATTTTATGCTATGACAAACATTGAGGCAATGGATATTTTCATATGTATCTCCTGGTTCTGATTCCCCTCTGACTTCTCTGCTTTGCTCTAAACAAGGCAAGGGTCAGCAAACTTTTATGAAAAGAGCCAAAAAGTAACTAGCCTTTGCGAACCATTTATTTTCTCTTGCAACTACTCAACTGTTCCACTGTAGTGTGAAAGCAGCCACAGATAGCACAAAAATGAATGAGCATGGCTGTGTTCCAATACAACTTTATTTATGGATACTAAATTTGAATTTTATATAATCCCCACATGTCATGAAATATTATTGTTCTTTTATTTTTTTCAAACATTGAGAAACAATAATCATTCTTAGCTTATGGGTGATAAAAACTAGGTAGCAGGCCAGATTTGGCCAGTGAGCCATATTTTGCTAACCGTTGGTCTAGATCAGTGGTCGGCAAACTCATTAGTCAACAAAGCCAAATATCAACAGTACAATGATTGAAATTTCTTTTAAGAGCCAAAAACCGACTTCTGTGCATGGGCTATGAAGGTTCGATCTCACTGCATGTGCACGCCCACATGTGGTATTTTGTGGAAGAGCCACACTCAAGGGGCCAAAGAGCCACAGTCTGCTGACCACTGGTCTAGATGCCCACATCAAGGACATAAAGGAGTTCTCTGAGGCATGCTTTCACCCACTTCCACTGTCCAAGCAAGGACTGGGGTATAAGATTGTCATGGGAAACGTCTGTGGGTCACAAAGGAAAGGCTCTGACTAATCCTTTGGTCTCTACTCAGACTCTATGAAGCTGGTGATTTGGAAAATACAGTTTGCACCCCTGGAACCAGGCATAGCCCCTGAACTCAAACCATCTGCAACCTTCTTCTGTCAGCTCAGCCCCTACAATTTCAGGCCTGGATGGAGAGGGAGTTTTGTGACCCTACTTCTTGCACTCTACCCCACAGTCCCTCTGAAACCCTTTCTTCACTGATTTACTACTTGGGTAGACAGGGATGGAAGCCAGGTGGCAACAGTGCTAAGGAAACAGGCATTTTACGTCTTGATCTTGGCATTCTCCTTCCAACCTTATGATGGACCTCTCTCTTTCAACTTCAGATTCACTATCATGGCCAACCCATCTCTGTCAATGTTTTTATCAATAACTCCACCAGAAAGATCATAAAAAAATCAAGATTTCAGGTTAACTTCTTTTCCTACCCTCCTGCACCTGTTCCCAAATCCATAGATCTTTTCCTAAAACTCTTTCCCACTCACTCAATCTGCATTCATTTAGGCTTTTCCTTCAATTCAGGCTTATCAAAATACTTATCTTTTTCTGTGAGCACATCTTAATGCACTTGCATATTGTATAAGGTCACATCTGAGGGCAGTGAGTTGGGGTCTTGAGGATGACTGATTAATTATACTTATGTGCTTTTTCTGGCTGTTGAGTTGACCAGATCACAGATGTTTTCCTGTATTCACTAGATCAGTACACCAAGATAGTGTTCATTCAGGAGTTCACATGAGCTGGAGCTGGGGCCTGGGTCAGAGAGCCAAAGGTTGGGGTAGTGAGAGAAGGGCTGAGGGCTAGAGGCAGAGGAAAGTTTTGGGGAAAGTAGGAAGTGGGTAAGACCACAGGACTGAGAAAGATCAAAGTGAGGGTTGACCTGGATAAAGGGAAGAATTTCCAAGAGAACTAGAGGGAATATACCCACAAGATGATTATCAAAATACTGGTAGAGGGCAGGGTCATAAGGTCTTCCCATTAGAGCAAATTGGTCCCACTCTCCACAGTTAGACATGTCAGCTCTCTTGGATACTCCAATAAATTCATGCAATTGTGGAACATACTCTTGGGAACAAAAGTACACTTAGTTGGCAAGCTTAGCCTAAGTTCTTCTCTTCTCCTTTCAAAGGGAGACAATAGATGCTAACTCCAGCTTCTTCAAGAGCTTTGAAATAACCCCATTCCTGGCTGCCAACTGCTAGAAACGAGGATGGCAAACTCAAGCATGGTGATACCAATCTGGCCTCTAGAATGATGTAAGTTCAATATGATTCCCAGCCTCCGTTTTATATGTACATGTTATATATACAGTTATGAGGTTTCACCTTCAATAAAGCCTACCTAGTTTTTAAATGTCCCTAGGTCAGTGTTCACCGATCCCTCCGGCCTAAGAGCCAACAGTAAGCTAAATAATGCCCATGGAATCAATGGCAGGCTTAGGTCATAGGCAGCGAGAAAGGAAAGAGTGGAGAGAGAAAATTTCTGTTGTATAACATTTCACAGCTCACAAAGGCCTTACTATGTTTTCTTCATAAGAATCCCAGGGTGCTCTTCCTCCATGCAGAATGCCTGTACCATTCCCTTTCCCATCTCCTTCCCATCCCTCTGCTGTCCCTCTGCCCCCCCCCCACTCTCCCCTAACCTCTAAGGGCTCCCATGAGACGTGTAACCAGGGAGCAATGAGTAGCAGCTCAGTCCAAGGGTGCTCTCCATCCAGGGAGCACTCCCCCCTTGCTATTCCCTCCCTCCTCTCATCCTTCCTGTAACATCTTTTTGGTTTAAATCACAGAACCCAAGAGTTCAGAGCCATTGTCTCTCTCAACTGGCCCACTCCTTGCTTGGAATGTATTTTCAATAAATCCCACTTTGATTTACTTAAAAAAAAAAGAATCCCAGTAAAGTAGGCTGTAAAGTTGTTGTTGTTCAATTTTATACTTAAGGACTCTGAGGCTGAAAGAGACAAAGGAATTTGTCCAGGCATGCAGAGCTAATAAGTGGCAGAGGTGGAAAGGTTTCTAGCACATGTCATCTGGTCTAACACTGTGATCTCTACAGTATCTACTCTCTAGGGAATATAGAAATGGATGAAAGATTAGGAGATAAAAAATTGAGGGAAAGGAAGACAAAAATGAGAAAGATATGATACAAATTGATAGAATTCTATCAAGTCATTCATTTGGTCTTTGGATTTCAGAGGCCTTAGTGTTAGATGTGTCTCCCGGGAAAAACCATCTGACATTCATTCCCTCCTGCCTCTCCTCATGCCTCATCAATCATGTAGCTATAGCTTACTAATGCTAGAAAGACCCTTAGAAATTATCCAAACAACATTATTTTATAGAAAATCAATATCCCCAATCAATGAAGACTTTCCCAAGAACATTCAGCTTTCTTAGTCTTATTTTTCAATCATTTTTTGTTTGTTTTTTATTGAACACCTATTACAAAATACAAAAAAATTAAGACAATCTCTGCCTTCAGTCAATTTATGGCATATATGGGGAACAAAGAGGAATGCAAATGCAATCTAACAGTTAAATGTTAGTATAGGTGGTTCAGATTAGAGAGCCAATAGAAGGTAAAAGAAGCCAACATAGATAGAGAGGGTTTCCTGGAGGAGACAGAATGAGCAAGATCTTAAAGACTGTGTAGAATCCGCCCTAGCTGGTTTGGCTCAGTGGATAGAGCAATAGCCTGTGAACTGAAGTGTCCCAGGTTTGATTCTGGACAAGGGCACATAACTTGGTTGCAGGCTTGATCAGGGCTCCTGTGGGAGGCAACCAATTGATGTGACTCTATCACATAGATGTTTCTCTCTGTGTGTGTCTCTCCCCCATCCCTTCTACTCTCTCTAAAAAAATGGAAAAATATCTTCGGGTGAAGGTTAACAACAACAACAAAAGAATGTGTAGAATCTGGATAGCAATAGAAGAAGAAAATAGCATTTCATTTGGGAGCATAGCATGAGCAAAGGCTAGAAGGTGGCATGTTTTGAGCATGGTGAGAGGATGGGTCCATTTAGGTTGTTTCCCAGGTATTAGAGAATTAGGACAGAAAAGATTAGAGAGGCTGGGTGGGGTAATATTCTTAAGCAGAGTAGTTATATTCAGAGAGGTAGGATTTTGAGAGGGTGACATAGTAAAACTGCATTTTAGGAACAGAAATGTGATCCCAATGAGTAAGAGAGAGTAGAGCTTGGGAGACCCGTTGGAAGACAAAAGGTGCACAGGAAGGGACTGGGGGACTTGATTAATTCCTATCCTTTCCCCACCCCCACAAACACACAATGAAAACTACCACCTCCAGTCTTCGACCTGGAATGAACAAGGAGCTTCGGAGGATCCTGGTGTCCTATAAAGTCAGAGTCAATCTGATGCTGCCCAGTGGAGGGTGAGGGAGGGTTCAGGGTCTGTCTGGGCAAGGGTTGAGAAGGTGAACGTTTATCCCTTCTGTTTTCCTCCCAGTTTGACTGAGCCAATCAAGCTGTTGCCTACCATTCTTCCAGATCAGGTTCCCTGTGAGCTCAGTAAGAAAACCACCTTTCCTTCCAGAAAACTGTTCTGGGGCTAACTTTGCTTTTAGGATTCCCTCATCCCCCAGTAAAAAGAGATTACCTTTTTCTATTTCCAGCTGCTAATTTTATGGTGTCATTCTACCCTTAGCATCCTAGGCAACCTGACAGCCAGGTAAGAGAGTAGAGGGCCAGGACAAGAGAGGAGGATGAGGATATAAGGAGACAAAAAGAGTAATGAGGCCATCCCAGGACAGGAAAACTGAGGGGGAGAGGTTCAACAGTGGATTTGGAGGGAAATCTGTTACTCTGCGTTGGAATTCTTACAGTGATGTTGGTGTGGACATGTCCCTGATCCTGATGCATCCAAAGCCATCTCATGGTGAGTGACCAGGTGGGACTGACAGGAATGGTGGGCCTTCCTGTTGGGGACCAAACAGTTCTGATCTCATGGATGGGGACTAGCAGTTTGGGCAGGTTAAGTGTCTAGGTTTTCAGGGGAAGTAGTGTGTGTGTGTGTGTGTGTGTGTGTGTGTGTGTGTGTGTGTGTGTGTGTTGTGTGGGAGGGAGAAGGTTAAAAAGGAAGGGGAAACTTATATGCATAGCCCATGGACATAGAATGGGGAGTGGTGGATGGGGTAGTGGGGTGGGGATGGGGGGACGGAAGGGGTCAATGGGAAAAAAAGGGACATCTGTCATACTTTCAACAATAAAGATAAATTTTTAAAATATATTTTTATTGATTTCAGAGAGGAAGGAAGAGGGAGAGAGAGAGAGATAGAAACATCCATGATGAGAGAGAATCATGGATCGGCTGCCTCCTACAAGTGTCCCACGAGGGATCGAGCCCACACCTTGGGCATGTGCCTTTGACCAGAATTGAACCTGGGACCTTTCAGTTCACAGGCCGACGTTCTATCCACTGAGCCAAACTGGCTAGGGCAATATAAATTTTTAAAAAGAAAAAAAATTAAATAAAAAGGAGGAAGACATTTCTTCAGAAACTGAAGAGCTCCTAATCAGCTTCAGCTTCATTTTTCCTCCCTCTCCTGGCTTGCCCCAGAAGCCACTAGGTAAGGAAATGAGAAGCCTGTGAGTCCCGTCCTCCTTTTCCCACTGCCATCCTCCATTTTTTGACAGTGGAAATGTAAAAAAGCTCCCAGGAATGTTGCTTTCAATACATTTATAGTGAAAACTTATGGTTTAGCTTCCTGTAATAGTTCGATGCTTTTCAGCCACTCTCCTTTCCCTTCCTGCACCCCTCACTCCCCACCCTTGCTCCTCTGGGGATCACCCCCTCCTCTTCCATTCCAGCTGTCCTCTTGCCTTTACTTCCCTCTTTCATTCTTTGATCCCTTCCCTCCATCCATCCCTCCACTCTAATTTCCCTTTCAGTACTCAGGCGACATTTGTGTTTGAGTGATTAGGGAAGGGGTGAGTGAAGGGAAACAATCTCACGTGGTTGATCTGGGAGTGTAAGGGGGCTACCGAGAGGCGGCCAAGGATCTGAGCCCGGAAACAGGAAAGGGATTACTTCTCTGGGATCAGGAAGAGGGAATGTGGAGGATACCCAGAACCTTGTTCCTAACCATCCAGTCCCCTCTGCTGCTTCTGCACGCTCTGAGTACATAGTCATCCAGGGGTTTACCTGGCAGGAGTCCGAGCAGTGGCTGCATCAAGGAGAGCCAGAAGGCTCTGTCCATGGAGGGGAACAAAGGGAGCTGAGCAGCTGGCTCTGGCGCTTGTGTGCGAGCCCCATTGTAATGCTCTAATCAATCAGCTTGTCCAGACATGGCTGGCATTCTCTTTGATATTTCCTCCTCCGAGAGGGTAATGGAACTACCAGAAGGAGCACTTCCTTCCCCGTTAGTGATTATATTACCATATAGCAGGTGTTTTCCCCCTAAATGACCCTCTGACTTCCTTCTGGCACACTGCCCCCTTGGTGGGTCCTCCAACTTTCCCTCAGACACTGTCTATTCTCGCCCCCCACCCCCACTCCCACCCTGTGATCACCTTGCCCCAGAGAAAGGAACAGCTAGAGCTGCCTGCCAGTGGACAGTGCAATGCACCCAGGTCCGAAGATGTTTTGAATAGCAGTTGGACTGAGAGCTCTGAGTCTTCTGCCTGGAAACCTAGGAGAGACTCCACTACAGGTCTCTGTGTAAATCCAAACTCCTGTTTCCGGGAGAGCAGAGTGTTAGAGGTCTGGGTTGGGCTTTGGAGATAAGGAGGTGTGACAGTATGAAATGCAGTAGAGGCTTCTCCGGTTCGCCCAGGGTGACAAATGGCTTACTCCTCTGCCTCAGAGTGGGGAAGACATCAATCACCACTTGCTTCAATGATCCAGAGCTTCAACTGTGCTGGCCAGGTGAGCCCTCCACCAAGGCAACATGAGGTACATTTTTGCCCCCTTTCTATTGTAAGTGTTGAGAAGTTGAGCAGGACAACCTTTTAAGGACCATTCTCCACTATTGTTCTAAGGCTGCCTGGTATTGGGGGAGAGGAGTACAAAGCATCTCTATTTGCAGGCAACCATTGGATTGACTTTCTAAGATTATGTACTTGGAGGACTAAATAGTGAATGTTCACCCTCATATCATTAACCCTATACCCCAATCGCTTGGGCATATGGGTCACAATGGGGTAGTCTTATCACTACCTGGTCCCTTACATAATTTCTCATTATCCCAGATTATTTATGGATAAAGGGGAAGGAAAGCATGAATCAGCCTTGTCCTGTTTCTTGTTCTCTGTCCTCATTTGAACTTCAACTGTAACACAGACAAAATCCAAGAGGCCTTGAATTCTTCATCTGCTGCTCTATAGGGTTTTCCTTAATCAAAACAGTATAACATTGGACCTGTCCTAGAATGGTAGGTCACTTGGTTTGTGGCCATAATAGCCAGTATTCAGGGACCTAGATTCCTTGACTCTCTTTTATTTTGCCTTTATTAAGCCCTATCCTTTAAAGGGCTAGTTTCTTATCTATCTTTCTCCACCTTTGTTTTATGCAGGTTCAACTGCAACTATGGGATATAGCTGACCAGGAGCACTTTTGCAACCTAATTCCTAGCTACATTATGATTCAATATTTGCAGGGGTTGTCTATGACATCACAAGGGGGGGTGTTATGCTGTTTTATTTGAAAAAGGGATTGAGGTAAGCAATAGGGAGTTTGGTGAGAAAAGACAAGAGGAAGGACAGATACTTTATTCTCTCCAAACCTCTACTGACTGTTTCAACACTCTACAACACATTCTCTTGTATACATCAATTCTTTCAAAGAGACAGATAAATGGGTAGAAGATGTTCAGGAAGAAAGGTGAGAATGTAACCATCATGTTGGTGGTTAACAAGATTGATCCAAACAAAAGGTAAGGTGTAACTACAACTTTTTCTGGAATACCTGGAGATTCATCTCTGTGGGGAGGGTCTACTAAGCTCTATTTACTTGGGAGAAGTAACCAGGGTCCGGGATCAGGAAGATTATGGATTCAATGCTTCTAGAGTTCCTCTTCCTAGAGAGGCATCATTATACTTGAGAAGGATCTATTTCTATGTACTAAATCTGGTCAGAAAGGGTCTTATCACTACCTGCTCCCTTACATAATTTCTCATTTGTCCAGACAAGTCTCTACAGAAAAGGGGAAGAAAAATCCAGAGACTTCAATATAATGTTTATTGAAACCAGTTATAATGTGAAAAATAACTATTCTTTATAATTCCCTGACACTCTTTCAGATAACCTTGGCTTGCCCTATCATGGGGTGAGGGTATGGTTCATGTCCCCATTATGCAGTGAAAAGGCCCAGAATCATGTCCTTTTCCTTTTGCCCATCACCATTCTCCCTCCCTCCAACACCACCTCACACACACACACATGCACATACACACAGAGCTATTCATGTGCATTGCTTCTGACCTTCCTCCAGAAGTAATTCAACTCCATTGAAGGAAGAAGAATGTCTTTTATTCCAGCGTTTTTTCTCTGGTAGGGAGTTACAAGCAGAGAAGGCAAACTTCCCTTGTTGAGTTGATGGCCAGGCCAATTTCTCTCCCTAATACTGAAGAGACAAGGGACTAACTCAGTCCAAAGTAGTTCCCTGGTTTGCCTTTATGTGAAAGGGATCATAAAATCAGAATTCCTCTACTGTCTTCTAGAAGCTGCTCCTGAGAGTTGGAGTTTTGATCCTAACCACCTCTCTATTACTTTCCTTAACACACTTCAGTGGTTGAAATCTAACTGGAGCCCTTTGATGCATCAGGCATCAAAAGTCATTGTTCCTGTTGATAGCTTAAGCCAGTGGTCAGCAAACTCATTAGTCAAGAGAGCCAAATATCAACAGTACAACAATTGAAATTTCTTTTGAGAGCCTAATTTTTTTTAATAAAACTCTATTCTCAGATAATTACAATTGTTTCTCCTTTCCCCCTTTCCATCCAGTTCCCACCCTACCCTCTGCCCTTACCTCCCCCGCCCCCCTCCCCTGCCATTGTCCTCATCCATAGATTATACGATTTTAATCCAGTCTCTTTCTGCACCCCCACACCCCTTTCCCCCTGATAATTATCAATCCACTCCCTTTCTTTGCTCCTGATTCTATTATATTCACCAGTACATTCTGTTCCTCAGATTTTTAATTCACTTGATCTTCTTCTTCTTCTTAAATAATACCTTTCAGCATTTATTTTTAAAATATATTTTATTGATTTTACACAGAGAGGAATTGAGAGGGATAGAGAGTCGGAAACATCCATGAGAGAGAAACATCGACCAGCTGTCTCTTGCACATCCCCCACTGGGGATGTGCCCGCAACTAAGGTACATGCCCTTGACTGGAATCGAACCTGGGACCTTTCAGTCCGCAGGCTGACGCTCTATCCACTGAGCCAAACTGGTTTCGGCACCTTTCAGCATTTAATATAATACTGGTTTGGTGGTGATGAGTCAAACTGGTTTCGGCACCTTTCAGCATTTAATATAATACTAGTTTGGTGGTGATGAATTCCTTTAACTTTTTCTTATCTGTGAAGCTCTTTATCTTCCCTTCAATTCTGAATGATAACTTTGCTTTGCAGCTCCCAGTCCGATCCTTGAGCCTCTCTCCTTCTTTCTAATTGTAGATTTCCCACTCCGCCAGATTTCCTGTGTTTTTGGATGAAGTCTGTTCTGACTTTAGTTGTTGTTTTTTAAATTGTTGCGTGAGGTGGCAGCTTAGGTGCTTACCTAGGCCGCCATCTTGGTTCTCCTTGAGAGCCTAATTTTTTAATGTGGAAGAGCCACACTTAAGGGGCCAAAGAACCATATGTGGCTCGAGAGCCGCAGTTTGCCGATCGTGGGCTTAAGCTGTTTGCCTAATTTGATGAATTTATTGCATTTGGGCCTCCCAGTATCAGTCCTTACCCTCCACCCTCAGGTTTATGGTTTAAATACTCAGCCACTTACTAAGCTCTTGTCTAATTATGGGGCTTCGAAGTAAAACAAAACACCTGGAAGTGCCAGCATTTCTTCCTTGACTGCATCTCACAGTTATGCGTGGAAAGTTCTTGCAGGGCTCAGGAATCTCACTTTACCTTCACTAATCACTAAGAATTGCATCACTATATGGGATGCAGTTCTACAGCAGCTGGGATACCTCAAAGGCCAATACACTTCATTCTCCGTTTTGTTATCTACACCCTCAATAAACAACTGGTCCTTTACCTCAGAGGCTTGTCACTGCTTGCACTTTCTCCATGCTATACCTATACTTCCACAATGCAATTGCATTATCTGGTACTCCAACCAACCCTGAACCATTCCAAATACCACAGAGAACCAATTTAGGGCAAGAGGAGTTTTGCCTCCTAGGCCCATGGTACCTGGCTGGGACTTTAGTTTACACCTCTTAGATGGGTGTTAATAATAGGGATAATGCCGAAACTGGTTTGGCTCAGTGGATAGAGCGTCGGCCTGAGGACTGAAAGGTCCCAGGTTCGATCCCGGTCAAGGGCATGTACCTTGGTTTTGGGCACAACCCCAATGGGGGGTGTGCAAGAGGCAGCTGATCGGTGATTCTCTCTCATCGATGTTTCTAACTCTCTATCCCTCTCTCTTCCTCTCTGTGAAAAATCAATAAAATATATATTTTAAAAAAAATAATAGGGATAGTCTTGGATCTCAGCATTCAGTACTCAGCCAATATGCCTTTGTGCAAGTAAGTTCCTTTCTCATATGGCCACTGGGGGGCAGCAGAGCAATAGGAACAGAGTAAAAGGGAATTTTCATGAAATACAGACTGCTAAATGAGTTCTGCCTCCAGCTCTGCACACAAGGATGTTGCTACCTAACAATGGCACCAAGCCTCTAGAAGATGTACCATAGCAGAACTGGGATGGATTTACAGGAAGATCCAGAATTTCCTCATAGAGATATAGCACTACTGTATTTAGAACCGTTTCCCATATTTGAAGTCTTATTTACCTTACTTAAAATTTTCAGATTTCCAGGCTCCACCTTCAGACCAACAAAATCACTCTCCAGGGGAAGGGGCTGGAAATATATACTTAATCTTCCCAGGATTCTTTCAAGGAAAAATTGGGACTTTCATTATGGGGGAACTTCATCATATGTCTCATTAGAAAAGTTTCTATTCTGAATGGTATTCGGAATATGCCAATGAAAATGTCATAGAGTGTGGCCTGGAATCTCTAACAAATGATTGTGACTAAAGAACTAAAAACATGGCAGAAGGTTATTTAGGGGGCTGGGGTGAAGAAAAGGGGGAAGTCAGCCGTCAGTACTACTTAACCTACAAGTTGGAAATTGGGAACCAATTTCTTACTGTTATCCCTGAAAATAAATGCACCTAAGCCTCGCCCTTAGTTTATGTTCTGGTTCAAAGAATCAGGGAAAGGAGAGGACAGGACAATATTAATACTGCTCCCCTCCCCCCATCCCAAGGAGAAATGTTCAAAGATCAAAGAGGAAATGGCAGTTTTTCTCCAGTACTCTCCACCTTATACCATTCCTCAGCTATACTGTAGCTAAGATTTCCCAGCCTCCCTGCTGTTCTGGGCAAATAGAGATAACTGTCAAGTAGGTACAGTGTTGCTCTGTTACATCCTGCGGCTCTTATCTTTGAAAGAGCTTTTATTTTTGTCTCAATAGCATTTTACACTCAATGAGTATCATCCAAAAGTCACACCAACATTTCTTCAGCATGGCGTTTTACTTTCTGGAGGAGAGAATAGGAGGAAGAGGAGGGAAAACAGGGTCCTACGGGAGTCTCAGAAAAGTCTGAGGCTGTATGAGAGTGTATGTGGCTTCCCTGAGGCCTTCTCAGCTTGTCCTAGATTTCAAGTGAAGGGCTGTGGGTTGCAGCTTTCTAGTGCACAGTCCTCTCTTTTTGGCGATGATAATCTGGGGAAAAGAAGAAAGAAAAGGAGGAAATAAACAGGTTATCTTGAGGCCTGAGTTTCCAACTCATGGGGCCTCTAATAATCAGGACTTCAAGAGTTCCTACCCAAGGCCCTTCCAAGTAAGAAAAAAGAGAGTGACACTTACTGTAGGGAAAGAAGCGGACACGCATGCTGATTTCACGAGCTGTCTTCAGGATCTCAACAGCCTGAAATGAGCAAAACAGCTTGTGCAAATGAAGATATAACCCAGGACAGAATCATAACAGGAGGAAAGTCATTTGCCACTCCAACCTTCTAGGTCACTAACAGCTACTTCCTTCTGGTATACTTCCTCAGGAGAGATTCTTTCTTACCAAGTTACATACAGGTTAGGCCAATGGTCAGCAAACTCATTAGTCAACAGAACCAAATATCAACAGTACAACGACTGAAATTTCCTTTGAGAGCCAAAAACATGACTTTTGGACATGGGCCAAGAAGTTTCAGTCACACTGTACGTGTGCGCCCGCACTTGGTATTTTGTGTAAGAGCCACACTTAAGGGGCCAAAGAGCCGCATGTGGCTTGAGAGCCACAGTTTGCTGATCACTGGGTTAGGCTAATCCTGTCCAACTTGTCCTACCTGGGATCGCTTCTTGCCTCACCACAGCCCAAGTGCTGTGCTCACCTTGCTATGCTCAATATCTTGGAAATCCACATCATTTACAGCTAGGACTTGGTCCCCTTCCTGAAGTCCTGCTCGATGTGCATCAGAGTCTGGGATCACCTGTTGGTAAGGAGAGAATATGTCTGATTGAGGAGGGATAATTTCAAAGACTGTAAGTGAAATTAAGTGCTATCCAAATATAAGGTTCTGGGGTGTGTGGGTGTGTGGGTGTGTGTGTGTGTGTGTGTGTGTGTGTGTGTGTGTGTGTGTATGCACGCACATGTGCATGAAAATGTAGGGAAGCAGATGCTTGCCAGGTGGAAAGTTTTAAGTGGGAAAGAGTTTCCCCATTATGCCCTTCTAAGAGTCTACTAAATCATCCTTCTCCCAGGCCCTGGGACGTCACAGTTCTGCAATCTGATAACGAAGGGAAGTAGCTATCCATACTGCCTACCAGGTATACTCACCTTGGAGATGAAGATGCCTAGCTGGGAGGCCTTTCCTCCTCGGATGTTAAATCCCAACTGCAAGACAAGAGCACAGAATGGGAGCTCAATATTGACAACAAACACAAGAATATCTAGTAGCATCACTATATGATAGCTTGGCTATGTGTCCCTCAGAGAGAGGTCAGAAGTTATGGAAATGGTACCTCAGCTTTTCTGCCCAATAAAGGTAGTATCCTTACCTCCTTACCTGCTTCCCAATCTGTACTCCCAACCACAGCTAACTTCTAGGTCTGGTGTGAACAAATTTAGCCTGGAATAAGACATCATTGTTCCATTAGCTCACCTGCGCTCCAGGGGGCTTCTTTAGTGTGACGATTCGTGGAAGAAACTGGGTCAACTCATTGTTGTAGTCTGGGTGGTATACTCTCTGCAAGACACAGCAACCCCAGAAATCTTACTACCAGTCTTAGATTTTATAACCATCTTCATCTGGAACACAAATGTATCACCCTGAAGTCAGAAAAAGGTAAAGTCATGGATGTAGTTTAAAGAGAACAGATAACACTGTCCAAATGGGTAGGTGGATAGCTTGGGGAAATGCTAGTAGTCTAGTAGCTCTCTACTTCTTTGACAGAATTGAAAGCAGGGCTCTGAATTTCAAGAATTCTCTGGTATGAATGGACTCTGGAAGGAGGATTCCATAAGCTTTCTATGGGCCCAGTTGCTCAGAATCCTATTCCTGAGTCCCTTGACTACAACAAAGGCTAAGAATCATTCTCCATTGAGTTTTCTAACCCTGCTATCCTCCCTTTCATATATCATCTCATGCCCATGGGGAAAAATCAGCTATTCAAGATTATAGCTGGTTCCCACCTCATGAGGAGGAATCCATGCTGGGGGATTCTCATAGGCAGGCAGGAAAACCACTGGGTAGTCATCATAAGGAATTCGGCTGTCCATCTCTGGCAAGGCTCTGGAATGGAAGAGTGAATCAAAGCTGACAAAGATGGCTCAAAAGGGACAGTAGCCCAGCAAGTTTCAGAAAACAACTCCAACATATCTAAGGCTTTTAACTATGGTATCAGCTCACTTCTAGGTGATAGATTGGTGGAAAGAAGGAAGAAAACAATGAACTTTTCTGGATATGTGGATGCCAAGCAACCTGCTAGGTCCTCTCTAGAGATGATGTCCTTTTTCACAACCTGCAAAAATTGTTACTCTCTTCAACACAGAGAAGAGGCAAGCAGGATGGTGTCTCAAAGATCTGTCTACTTTCAAAGTCCAAGGGAGTGCTGACTCCAACTATCCGCAGGTGTTGTAGGTGGCAGGCATGGCATCAGGGATTACACCCATGGGGACAGACGGTACCTAGGTTCAGAAAACTTTGGTTCTTGAATTCTGGCTAAGAAAGAATTTACAGTTAAGACCCAAACTATAAGAGAACATTTATTTATAAAATCACAAAGATGGAAGAAGTAATCTGTAGACGTGCTGGGCTTAGGAAACAAGTTATAGAAGTAAAGGAGGGCCCTTGGCGCTTGGAAGTAAGGAGCCTTGGGGGCGCGGGGGCGGACAGCAGTACAGGGGTAAAGGGAAAGGCGCTGGAGTGGTCCCTGGAGGGAGAGAGCACCCTAAGGGTTGTAAGGGTGGAGATATTAGGGGAAGTCCAAGGGGAAGATCTCAATAGACTATTTAGCCGTTTTCCAGGTGTGTCCTTTCAAGGTCTAGGTCTCCACTGATTGACTGGAGGGCACCAGAGAGGGGGCGGGGTCATTATCTAATGCAGCTGGTCCTGAGGTCACCTGTGGCTGCTGTTGTTGCTTATCTGGTCCTGGAGCTGAAATAAACCTGAGGCTTAGATGTTATCTCTAGGGAGGAAAAGTCAGGGGTCCAAACTGCTTGACCATGGACATGCTATGCTAGGCCCTAGCAGCTAGGGGAGGAAAGGTCACTCTGGGGCAAGATCCCACCCTACAGTTGTCCTTTGCTAGGCATCCGGGGCTTTCTATCCTGGTGACCTTGGGTACCTGGCCCTTCCTTCTGGCTCTGATCACGTCTAACTGCCCACCACACAGGGACTGGAGGCACGGCACCGCCCACATTCCCTAAATGTGATCAGTAATTGCGACGGTTCCCACAACAACCTCCCTTCACCACCTGCCACCTTCAAATCTCCTCCCCGCCTCCAGCCTGAGCTCCGCGCAACTTAAGAAGTAACTGCCGGGATATCTCACCTGCCGAGGAGGCCTCAGCCAGCGCAGGTTCCGCTCGCAGCCAACTCGGCCTGAGAACCGGAAGCAGATGCTACCCGGTCCCGAGGGGCGGGATCGACGTGCTGCGCGCAGGCCCACCCCTTCCTAAAGCGTTTGCGCAAACCGACGTGCGTGCACCTCTGGCCGCTTGTCTGCATTCCGATTGGCTGGCGTCTCCAGGGCCAATTTGAAACTTGGCGGTTAAATATCCGGTTAGGACAGGGCAGCGGGAGGAGGAGAGAAGGTACGTTTAGTTTGGCGAGTGAAGGGGCGACACCTTAGGAACTGCCTTTCCCGGTACCCTGGGGCTGTGGGTCTTAGTCGACGCCTCCGCTGGGGGTTTCCTTTCCATTTTAGAGGACACGTCGCTGTTTTGAGAGTATCTGGCTGCCGGGCCGTCTTGTGTTGGCCAAATCCGAGGGAGAGTGACCCTCCAGCGGCTGCGACCCTGCTGAGAGAAGGAGCTGCCTCACCTACGCTGAGGTCAGTAACCCATCCCCCACCCCCTGCGGATGGTCGGGACTAAAGTGGACTCTCCCACCGCAGCCAACCCACCGAGATTCATCAGCAAGCCTCTTTTCTTTTTTTTCTTTCCATCAGAGACAGTGCTGAGGTAGGATCATGACTGAAGAGGTGAAGGGAATTCCTGTAAGAGTGGCACTACGATGTCGCCCTCTAGTTCCCAAAGAGATTAGCGAGGGCTGTCAGATGTGCCTTTCCTTTGTACCCGGAGAACCACAGGTGCGTAACAGTCCCGGGCCTGCATCGGAACACCTTAGGCCAATGGACAGTGAGGGGTGTGGTCTGACCTTTCATCTTTTTCTTGCTCTTTTCTCCTGCCTTCTTTAGGTGGTGGTTGGTACTGACAAATCCTTCACCTATGACTTTGTGTTTGACCCTTCTGCTGAGCAGGAGGAAGTCTTCAATACAGCAGTAGCACCGCTCATAAAAGACATATTTAAAGGTGAGACTATTTCATTCATCAGATGGTTCTTGAGCATATATTATGCTACTGTGCTTGGATGTTGTGAATACAGAGTGGATGAAACATGAGTCCTGAATTTAAAAAGTCCCCAGTCTCGGTATCCTTGACACTAGTTTTGTACTGTATTCGCTTTCTGTGGTTCTGCTCATCTTTGATATCTATATATTCCATTCGTTTTTAGAGAGTGGGAGGTAGGGAGGGGGAAAGAGAGAGAAAGGGAGACATATATTTTTGTTTGTCCTGGAACGTTATTAGATTCTAAGCTCTTTGATGGGTGCTGATGATAATTAGTGCCAAACTACTCGAGGCTCAAGCACTGCAAGACCTGTGAAAGGATTAAAAAATGAATAATAATAGCTTCCAGGCCCTGCAGGACTACAGAGGTTAGGGATAGGAGTAGAAGTAGATGACTACACACATACTTTTTTTTAAAATTGATTTTTATTGATATTTTACAGAGAGGAAGGGAGAGAGATAGAGAGCTAGAAACGTCGATGAGAGAGAAACACCGACCAGCTGCCTCTTGCACACCCCCTACCGGGGATGTGCCCGCAGCCAAGGTATATGCCCTTGACCGGAATCAGACCTGGGACCTTTCAGTCCGCAGACCGACGCTCTACCACTGAGCCAAACCGGTTTTGGCCACACATACTTTTTTAAAAATATATTTTTTATTGATTTTTTTACAGAGAGGAAGAGAGAAGGATAGAGAGTTAGAAACCTTGATGAGAGAATCATCCATCAGCTGCCTCTTTTTAAAAAATATATATTTTCTTGTTTTTTTTACAGAGAGGAAGGGAGAAGGATAGAGAGCTAGAAACATCGATGATAGAGAAACATCAACCACCTGCCTCCTGCACACTCCCCACCAGGGATGTGCCTGCAACCAATGTATATGCCCTTGACCGGAATCGAGCCTGAGACCTTTCAGTCCGCAGACCGAGGCTCTATCCACTGAGCCAAACCAGTTTCGGCTACACACATACTTTTTGATACATAAAAAATTGTTAAACTTTTTGCGCCCATCTTTAAGGAGAAGTATTTTAGGAGTTGAAAATATACAACAGAATCAATCAGTCCTGCTCTAGAAGTAGCAGTGCTTTTATGCAAAGTGGATGACAAGAACTCTATTTGGGGAATCCGGTGAATTTCACAGCATAGGGAACCTTTGAAATAAGTCTAAATGATGAGTAGAATTCTTTTACGTAAAGGAGATTTCCTAAAGCCCCTGAATACTCTGGCCAGTTACTAATCTTTATTGCAGAAGTGAAGCCTTTAGTGTTATTAAAGACCATAGCAGGGCTCTGAAGAAGGGGGAAGTGCCTAGGAGGTCTTTAATTATTATTCTAGGACAGTGGTTACTCAGGATTCAAAGCAGAGGGCTACTTAAAAGAAATGGAACCATGACATACTAGACCTTTAAAGTTGAAATGGACATTTATATCATCTAGTCTAGATTTCAAAAGAAAAATGCTTTCTAGCAATACCTTTGTAAAGTGAACTTCCATTGTCTAATTTCTCTTTGTACAGGGAACTCACTGACTCACAGTGTAGTCCTGTTGATTGGTTCTCAGACAACTCTCATTATATTAGTTTATACTGAGATGAAATTTGCCTCCTGGTAATTTCTCCCCAGTGATGTTAGTTTATCTCTCTGGAGTCTACAGAAGCCTTCTTCCAGGCCACAGCAATTCACATTGGATTTTTTTTTTCACTTTTTAAGTGATATCATGACTCTGAATACTTGTTTTAAATTTTTAAAAGTGATAATCTCAAACTTATAGAAATGTTGCAAGAATAGCATAAAAAACATTTTTCCATTTGAGATTAGTTGTTGAACTGATGCCATTTGAGATTAGTTGTTGAATATATGCTACAAACAAGGACTTTCTGCTACATAACTACAATACGACCATGAAAATAATGAAATTAGCATTGTTATAATTTTTACTATCCAGTCCTCAGACCTCATTCAAGTTTCACCAATTGTCTCAATTATGTCCTTTATAGCAGAGGGTCTACCGGTAGTTCAAATTCACATGTTATATTTATTTGTACTGCCTCTGTAGTCTCCTTCATTCTAAAATTCCTTCATCTCTTTTTTACTTTCATACTCATGACACTTTTGAAGATCCACAGGCCAGTTATTTTATAAAACATTTCTAATTTTTGGTTTGTCTGGTATTTTTTCTGATTAGATTCAGGTTCTCTTTGAATCCTGTTAGTCAACACATGATTTTGTTTTGTTCCATTACTGTTGGTATTCATTTTGAGATCTTGATGGAGGCTTTAGCAGGGGAATGCAGCTACTCATGTACCCTTGACCGGAATACGGTCCTCTCCTCTATCTGGAAATGTTCTCTTCAACCAAGCTTGCAGCTTCTGGAGGGAGATACACATGGATCAGTGAGGGAGGAAGAGGACAACTGCCTACCCAGCCAGATCAGCCAAACCAACTGTGGTGATCAGTGGTGTGACAGATGTTGCAGCCAGATGGCCCTCACATCCTGATGTTCATTTTGATCATTTGATTAAGGTGTTATCTGACAAGTTTCTCCACTATAAAGTTAATATTTTTCTTATTTACATATTTGAAAGACTATCATATGATTCTAATTCTCTTCTTATTAACCATTCTTCCTTTCTTTTAGCCGTTCCTGGGGAAAAAAAATTGTTTCCAAAGTCTTCACTATCTGGGCATCTTCCTCAGAATGTACCTTTACAGTTTAGTAAGAGTGCTATACTTCTACTTTCATATTTTTAAGTTGGGAAACTATGAGAATTAAATTATAGTCTTTAGAAGCAATATAATGTAGAAAATGATTCCAACATAATATGTGTTTGGTTAACATTGCTATTTTGCAATTCTCTCTAGCCCAGATCCCTGATTTTACCATTCTTCAGGCATCCTCTGCCCTTCCCAGCTGTGAATTGTCTCACCATCTATGTCTACTTCACCAATTCGTGGTGGATGTTATTTGATTTGTTGCTTCTTCTATCTGCTCCGGGACAAGGCTCTGGGCATGTCTGCCTATTCCTCTGCCATTTTGTCTCCTCAATTTAACATCTTATGATTTTTCAGTATATTAAGGTCTTCATTTATATAAAGAACTTCTTTCAGAAAAAAGAAAAGGGCATATGTCCATTGAATCATACTTAAAAAGATGACATTACTATGAGGAGCCTGATAACATGGTCCAGATACAGTCTAAGAGTTCCGATAAGGAGTAGATGCTTTCACTGACTGTTAAAAGCAACTTTGCCCTGGCTAGTTTGGCTCAGTAATTAGAGTATCAGGCCTTGCACCAAAGGGTTTCGGGTTCGATTCCTGGTCAAGGGCATGTACCTGGATTGCAGGTTCCTCCCTCCCTCCCACTCTCTAATAAAAGCAATGGTAAAAATATCCTTAAGTGAGTATTAACAAAATGACGACTGTTAATCAAATAAATACAAGTTTGAATTCCTTCTATTTATATAGCTTCTAAGACTTTGGTTCCCATAATTTATAATAGCTTGAAGTAGATAAAAAGTAAAATTATAAAACTCTGGCTCTTTGACAGTGACTTCATGATCTCAGTCATATCTTTAAGTGTTTTACTTCCTATCTTTTTTTTCCACCATTTTTTAAATTAAGGTATTATATGTGTACATTGCTTACCATTGCCCCCACACACACACCTCCCATACATGCCCTCCCTCCCCAGAGTTTTGTGTCCATTGGTTGTACTTATATGCATGCATACCAGTCCTTCGGTTGATCTCTTATCTCCCCTAGATCACCCTACCCTCCCTGCTGTCATTTGACAGTCTGCTTGTTGCTTTACTGTCACTATATCTATTTTTCTGTTCATTAGTTTATAATATTCTTCATTATCCATAAATGAGTGAGGACATGTGGTGTTTCTCTTTCATTGACTGGCTTATTTCATTCAGCATGATGCTCTCCAATTCCATCCAGGTTGCTGCAAATGATGAGAATTCCTTCTTTTTTATGGCAGCATAGTATTCCATGGTGTAGATGTACCATAGTTTTCTGATCCAATCATCTGCTGACGGGCACCTAGGCTGTTTCCAAATCCTAGCTATTGTAAATTGTGCTGCTATGAACATAGGGGCTCCCCCGGGTCCCACCTCCCCCCCCCAGGTCACACGGCTCCCCTGGGTCCCATCGCTCCCGCTGGGCCCACGGCTCTCCCGGGGAACCTGGCTCCCCTGGGTCCCACCGCTCCCAAGGGGCACACAGCTCTCCCGGGGCACACGGCTTCCCCGGGTCCCATCACTCCCCCAGGTCACACAGGTCCCCTGGGTCCCACAGCTCCCCCAGGGTACATGGCTCTCCCGGGCACACGGCTCCCCCGGATACCACCACTCCCCCAGGTCCCACCGCCCCCCCCCCCCCAGGTCACACAGCTCCCCCTGGTCCCACCGCTACCCCGGGCACAAGGCTCCCGGGCCACACATCTCCCCCGGGTCTCACCGCTCCCCTGGGGCACATGGCTCCCCCTGGTCCCACTGCTCCCCGGAACACAAGGCTCTCCCGGGCCACAGGGCCCCTCTGGGACCGTCATTGATGCCCTTCTATCCTGGATCCCCCAGGGCCCAAGCTGCAGGTGAGCAGGAGGACGACGAGGGGGAAGAACGGGGAGGCTCCGGCCGACTCCACCCTAGCAACCTCAGCAGCTCTGATTTCACACGTTCAGGCCTTCAGTCCCCTGGGTTTAGGTGTTTAGAGTCCCAGGCCGCTAAGAGTGTTTTGGGTACTACCTCTCGGTCCTTCGTCACGCTCCATGAGTATGCTCCGCCTTGGCGCTGGTTCTTGGGGGGCTTCGCAGAGGCTCCGGCCAGGCCCGGAATCGGGGAGACAGATGGGCGAAGGCCTTGCTTGGGCCGCGAGTGGAAAGCATGGCCGAGGCCCTGCGTTGGCTCCCTTGCCACCAAGGTGGGCGGGCCGGGAAGTCTATGGGCGCAGAGGCCAGGCTCCTAGGCGACCCGCTCCCTGGGCCCGGGGCGGGGTGGGCTCCGCTCTCGGTGGGCCTCCCTCACTGGTGGCAGTGATCCCGCTGCAGCTTTAAACTCCACATGGATGCAGCGGCACCTCTCCTTTTAGTTGTAGATTTCCCCCTCTGCCAGCTCTCCCAGGATTCAGATGGGATCCTTTTCGATTCTCCCTTGGGGCCATGGCCTGCTGCTGCCGAGCAAGCAGGAGGAAGACGAGGGGGAAGAATGGGCGCCTCTGCCACAGTATCCTCCGCCGCCCACACTTCACAAGTTCTGGCTTTCATAGTCCCCAGGTTTAGGTGTCCAGAGTCCCAGGCCAAAAAGAATGCTCTGGGCACAACCTCTCGGTCCTCTGTTACACTCCACAAGCAAGTGGGCCAGCCCGGCGGAGGGCTCGCTGGGGCCGAGAGCAGAAGGTGCGGCCTTGGCCCTGCGCCGGGCTCCCTCGCCAGTATGGTGGGCGGGCTGGGAAGGCTGAAGGCGCGGAGCCTGGGCTCCAAGGTGGCTCTCTCCAGGCCGGAGCGGAAGGTGTGGCCGTGGCTCGGTGCACCCATGGCGAGCAGGCCAGGAAAGCTGCGTGCGCAGAGGCCAGGCTCCAAGACAGCCCACTCCATGGGCCCGGGGCAGGGCGAGCTCTGCTCCCGGTGGGCCTTCCTCACTGGCGGCAGCTGTGGCGGCAGCGGCTGCAGCTCCGGTTCCACTGCGGCTTTAAATTCCACATGGCGGCAGCGGTGCTTTTCCTTCCCTCTAGTTGTAGCCATCCCATTCCACCAGCTTTCCTGTGGATCTGATGTGATCCCTTTCAAATTTAGCTGTTGTTTTTTCCAAATTTACTTCCTATCTTTTAAGGGCTATCAAGAGGGGCCCACACTTTGGGTTTGGTATTTTTCTTCTTTGCTTATTTGAAGCAGTGCAAATTCATGACACCCATATAGTTTTTCTCTGTGTCTGCTACTCATGAATGAGTACCTTATCTTAAGAGAGCAGTCTTAATTTTATAGCAAGCAATCACTGAAGGAAATGGAATATATTAATTGGATGAAAATATTTGAGTATCACCATGCATGTGACTTCTGTTTTGCCAGGTTATAATGCAACCATCCTGGCCTATGGACAAACTGGCTCTGGAAAAACCTATTCAATGGGAAGTGCATACACTACAGAGCAAGAGAATGAACCAACAGTTGGGGTCATCCCTAGAGTAATACGACTGCTCTTCAAAGAAATTGATAAGAAGAGTGACTTTGAATTTACTCTGAAAGTGTCATACTTGGAGGTAAATGATTTATCTTTAATTATTCTGAGTTTAAATTTATCTTTGGGTAGAAAAATAAATCCTATTTAGGTTTTTCCTGGCATGACTCAAATTAATAAATTGCATTTTTAGTAAATTACATTTTTATAAATTGATAGAAAAAGCTTACTGTCTCCGTTGGATCTGGTTTTCACCCAGTTCTTTCCTCATTGTCAGAATAGTCTGTTGAATCTGATTGTTAGAAGACTTGGCATTGCCATATAGAAAGATGATAGGAATTCTTTTAATTCCAATTTGGCCTGTAGTATGGATTCCCTATAGAGTCTGCAGAAAAATATTTTATTTCCTTTTACTGTTTTGAGGCTTAAGTGATAATTCTGCTAATTCATGAAGAATGTTACACAATTTGGGTGACGTATTGAGTTGTATAGGTGATGAAAGAGTGTGTTTATTCAAAGATATTTATTCAGTATCTACTATATTATAGTCCCTATTCTAGGTACTTGGGCTATATCAGTGACTGAAATAGATAAAAATCCCTGCCCTTGTAGGTGTTTTCATTCTAGTGTATATTAGTATAGATTGACCAGTTATATCTAACTCCTAACATCAAAAACACTTGTTTAGGGAACTTACGGCTTCTGGTTGGTCCTGTAGCAGTGATAACATATCTTTAAGGAGCAGTAATTAAACATATATGATTTAAGCATGCAATTATAAATTGTATGTGAATTCTTCATCCTGAAGTTTAATTTTAATAGGTATAGGAGCTTTAGAGTTGGAAGATGGGAGGTTAAAAATCATTAAGATTAGTCTTCTTGAATCTTTATTAACCCAGTTGTGGTCAAAGTAATCAAATGAAAAAATAACTTAGGAATGTTAAATAGTAGGAACAACAATACTAGCAAACAAATATAGTGCTTACTATGTGCTAATAAATCCAATAGTACATTAGTATTATTGTTATTTGTTAATACTAGTAAACAAATATAGTACTTACTATTTAAACACTGTTGTATGTACTTAGAAGTTCTGGTTGTTGAAATATCAGTTGTCACTTCTCCCTTTTGCTTCCCACTTCCATCCTCCACTAAGGGTATGTGACTTAACAGTATAACAAAATGGGTGAAGGTGACACTGTTATGACACCATCAAAGAATTGAATTTGGGTACTCATGTTACTTTTTGTTATGTCTGCTATTTCTAAGAGATTGCCTTAAGAGAGCATTCTCAATTTTGTTATAGTAATTTGTGGATTCATTCTTACAAGTGTCAGATGTTTGTATGTAGGTTTAAAGTCCTTTTCTTAATTAAAAACAATATGTTTGTGGTAAAAAAAATATTTTAATGCAGAAAGTCACAGTGAATTTAAAAATCATCTACGATCCCACCACCCCGAGATTACCACTGTTAACATCTTGTTTTTTACCACTTTATTTTCAACAATAACAGATTTACAATGAAGAAATCTTGGATCTTCTATGCTCATCTCGTGAGAAAGCCTCTCAAATAAATATACGAGAGGATCCTAAGGAAGGCATAAAGGTATATGTGTTGTTGTTGTTGTTGTTGTTATTGTTATTATTTAAAACGTTGCTCACTACCAAAATTAACATCCCTTTTATTTAACACTGAGTTTTTAAAAAAATATATTTTATTGATATTTTACAGAGAGGAAGGGAGAGAGATAGAGAGCTAGAAATGTCGATGAGAGAGAAACATCGACCAGCTGCCTCTTGCACAACCCCTACCAGGGATGTGCCCACAACCAATGTACATGCCCTTAACCGGAATCGAACCTGGGACCTTTCAGTCCGCAGACCGATGCTCTACCACTGAGCCAAACCGGTTTCAGTAACACTGAGGTTTTATTTATTTTATTTATTTTTTAAAATATATTTGATTGATATTTTACAGAGAGGAAGAGAGAGATAGAGAGCTAGAAACATCGATGAGAGAGAAACATTGACCAGCTGCCTCTTGCACACCCCCTACCGGGGATTTGCCCGCAACCAATGTACATGCCCTTGACCAGAATCGAACCCGGGACCTTTCAGTCCGCAGGCTGACGCTCTACCACTGAGCCAAACCAGTTTCGGCAACACTGAGGTTTTAAATGACTACTAACATCTTTCAGATTTTATGTGGTCCTAATTTCCTTTGTTAATCTATAATTCCTACTATCACCTTCCTGTTCCCTCTTCAAAGAATACTAATATCAATTAAATATTTATTAACTATTTATAGACTTCTAAGTCTGGGCTGTCTGGTTCATTTGCCACTAGCCCCAAATGACTATTTAAACCCAAATTAACTAAAATTGACTAACATTTAAAATTCACTCCCTTAGTTACACCAGCCACACATCAAGGTTTAATAGTTACATGTGGCTAGTGGCCACAGTATTAGACAGCACAGATACAGAACTTATCCATGGTCAGAAAATTCTGTTGGACAACACTAGAATAGACATTGTGCTAGGGTCTGGGATGATATTTAAAAATTTAAAAATTAAGTAATATGAACTTTTTCAAATTCATAAGTACCTTAGGAAAAAAGCAATTACTTATTTGAAAGGTTTCTGTCACATGGTGTAAATGCAGGATGTAGAGATAATAGCTGAACAGAAAATTTGAGGCAGGGTTGGGAGTTTTGAATCTGGGAATGGGCCAAATCCAGAAGCCAGTGTTGAAAACAGGCATAGCTTGGGTCTAGCACCAATTTGAGTATTCAGGAGTGGGAGACTAAGGCTAGAAATGGATGAGAATAGGTAGTATACACTTGGGAAAAGTTGGTAAAGTAATAGTTTACCCATCTTTCTTTCCTTTCTCTCTTCCCTGCACAGAAAACTGAAGGGCTGAAACAGGTTTGGCTCAGTGGTAGAGTGTCGGTCTGGTCTGCGGACTGAAAGGTCCCGGGTTCGATTCTGGTCAAGGGCATGTACATTGTTTGTGGGCACATCCCCAGAAGTGGGTGAGCAAGAGGCAGCTGGTCGATGTTTCTCTCCCATCGATGTTTCTAGCTCTCTATCTCTCTCCCTTCCTCTCTGTAAAATATCAATAAAATATTTTTTTTAAAAGAAAGAAAGTTGAAGGCTTAGAGTACAGGTGCCTGGGAGACAGATGCTTGTGCTTCTGATTTTTCCTCCCTTTTGAGTCCTTAAGCCATTAGCCAAGTGCTAAAGCAAGGCTTAAAGAATCAGACGTATTTGAAAGCCTGATAAGCTTGGAATGTAGGGGATAAGTTTGGATAGTGGGGATAAACCTGGACAAAAAGCATGCTATCACCAAAAATAATGTTTGGTAGAGAGCTAGCTCTTGATTGGATTCCAAGATATTTTATATGCCCATGCTAAAATAGGAATTAAACGCCAAGCATTATTTGAGGTGAAATTTGCAATACAAAGATGTATAGATTTTGGACTCAAATTGGGGCACATAAGGACAAGTTTGTAAATACTTTTCAGATGGGGTGAATGGACCGTAAGTCAGTAGAGAAAAGAATAAGGGTATTCTTGTAGAAAAGAATAGGTTAAGCAAGAAAGTAGAAAATATACTCCTAGGGTAATAAGATTAGACCAGTCAGTCTGAATTCAGGGATATGAGTTGGGAAGTAATAGGAGATATGTTAGGACCAGATTAGGAGTCCAGGTTAAAGAATTTAGTTTCTATTTCTATGAATACTGTATAAGCTATTTAATACTTCTGAATGAAGATTTGCTGTTGCTACTTTTACCAATTCTTTATCTTAATGTGTTTATCTCTCCAGCTAAGTTAGCTCCTGGATGTTATCCTCATTATCTAGCACAAGTCTTTGTAGTTTGATAAAGTTTTAGGAAACAAAGTTTTTACGAGGACTAAACAGACATGGATTGAAAAGGAGAAAGACTAGGATGAGAAAAGCCAATTCAGAAAACTGCCTTATTTTCCCGGTATGAGGTAATATGGGCCTGGACTAAGCAAGTATAAAGGAAAAGGAAACGATGGGTTCAAAAGGACTAGGGGAAAAAAGAATGACTAGCAGTTGGTGACAGATGAGATACAGAGGAATTGAAGATAAAGCTGAGGTTTTGAGAATACAGATATTAATAGAAATGGAGAAGGATTGGATAGAATCAGTATTGGTGGGAGGAAGATGAGTTTGATTTATAATTTACTGATTTCAAAGTAAGTAGCAGACAATTATAAACAGAAGACTAGAAAGTAGGGTACCAATGTAGATTTGGGAGTTGTCTATCTATAATAATAAAAGCGTGATATGCTAATTAGACCAGACATCCTTCTGGACAAAGCCAGGGCTGCAAGTGAAGCTGGGGTCCTAGGTGCCTGCCAGCAGCTGGAGGAAAGCTTGGGTTCAGGTGCCAGAGGGAAGCTGGTGCAGGCAACCGGGGGAAGGAAGGCCTATTTTTGCACTAATTTTGTGCATCAGGCCTCTAGTGTGTGTGTGTGTGTGTGTGTGTGTGTGTGTGTGTGTGTGTGCACGCGCGCGCGCACGCCCAGTTGCTATGATATGCACTGTGGCAGCCAACCAGCCAATCCAGGCCCCAATCACCCACCCCAACCTCCTGAAGCCCCTCCCCAAGGCCAGCCCTACTCCCGATTGGCCCCCCTCAACCCTTTTGGGGGCAGGGCTAGCTGACCAACTTCCTGCAGCCCCTCCCCTACACCAACCCAGCCCCCATCAGCCCCCATTGGGGCAGGTCGGCTGGACTCCACCCGTGCATGAATTCATGTACCAGGCCTCTAGTCGGGTAATAAAATCATAGCATATTGGGGGTAGCAGGGACTTACTCTAGTTCAATCTCCAGATGCTCCAATAGATTTTAACTTATATAAACCCTCATAGCTAAATAAAGTACCAAGCGTAGGCCCCTATTTTTCTGGCTTCCTAATCCAGTGAAAACTATTCCATGCATAGGTTTAAAACAGATCAGAGGGGCCCTGACCAGTTTGGCTCAGTGGATAGAGCGTTGGCCTGCAGACTGAAGGGTCCCAGGTTTGATTCCCAGTCAGGGCACATGCCTGGATTGTGGGTTCGATCCCCAGTAGGGGGTGTACAATATGCAGTCAATCAGTGATTCTCTCTCATCATTGATGTTTCTATGTCTCTCCTTTTCCCTTCCTCTCTGAAATCAATTAAAAAAAATATCTTTTAAAACAACACAAAAACAAAAATAGATCAGAAGTATAAGGAGGAGCTAGGGGTACATAGAAGAGAAAGTAGCAAAGATAAATATCATTGTTGTTTGCCCTTGCTGTCCTTCTGGCCAAAGCTTACATTCACTTGGAGCTCCTGGAAAGGTATCTTATCTATTGCTACTCTAAAATCTAGAGATCTTTTCTAGGTCTAGTATTGGCTGGCACCTTTGTTTTGGAAGCCCCTAGTGGAGATTGAAGACCTTGGTTTGCAGGGGTCACATTGATCAGAGTTGCTAGATAAAATCATGACTATTCCATTTATTAAGATTGTCCTAGAACATCAAGACATTTTTTTAAACCACCAATTCTTATATTTCTGATGAAGTATTTAAGTATGAATCATAAGCAAATTTTTTTTCCTTCTCTGAATTAGATTGTGGGACTCACTGAGAAGAATGTTTTCATTGCCCAAGATACTGTTTCCTGTTTGGAACAGGGCAACAATTGTAGGACTGTGGCCTCCACAGCTATGAACTCCCAGTCATCCCGATCTCATGCCATCTTTACAATCTGCATAGAGCAAAGAAAGAAAAGTGACAAGTAAGTTACAATTTAAAGAGTCAAGATTTTTAATGTTCTACTGAAGTTGAATATTAGGTTGCTTCTTTAATTGATTTGACAAATATCTGACATCATTACTCTGAGCACCAGTAACCTTTGGGGCCATTTTGACTGACTTAAAAGAAAAGAAGAGCTGGCAAGTCAACTTTGATACTCAGTTATCCTTAAGCTTGTGTACTGTTCTCACTTGTGTCTTCCTGTCATTATCACAGGAGTAGCAGCTTTCGCTCCAAGCTGCATCTTGTAGACCTTGCTGGATCAGAAAGACAAAAGAAAACCAAGGCTGAAGGGGATCGTTTAAAAGAGGGTGAGAATAATTAAGGCCACAGTTGTAGATAAAAACATATGGTCTTGTTATTGGTATTGTTGATGTTTTGACTGGATAGGTCACAATATAATAGTACCTACAATTCAAGCTTGAGGCTAATTTCAGAAATAGTTTAAAAAATTGTTTCTTTCCCTTGCAATCATTTTCTAATTTAAGTATGAGATTTGGATCTAGCCCTTGGTTTGATTTTATCTGGTCCAGGCAATATTTTGTTATTGTTTTATTTTATCCCCAACTACTTATGATTAAAATCAATATCCTCAACTATTTACTATTCTTCCCAGATGTTGTCACATAAACTACTTCAGCTTGGCTTCATTTAAGTTGTTGGATATATATAGGGACACTTCTAGTGCTCATTCTTCTGTTTCTATGTTGCAGCAAGTAATCCTTTCTAATAATAGAGTAATATGCAAATTAACCATCACTCTGCGACAAAAATGGCAGTGTTCTAAATGTATTTAAAAGTGCCCTTTTTTTGTTCTATGTTTGCACTTTGCAATTTAACCTTTTTATTTAAAGGTTCTTGTGCCCCTTTGATCTTTTTTACAGGTGTACAATTCTGAGTTATTTTTTAATGGTTTATTAAGAGATATAATTCACATAACATAAAATTCACTGATTTAAACTGTACACTTTAGTGTATTTTAGCATATTCAGAGTTGTGCAGCCACCACAATGTAATTTTAGAATATTTTCTTCATTTCAAAAAAGAAACTCAATGTCCATTAGCAGTCACTCCCCATTCCTTCACCTTCTCTAGTACTAGGAAACCATTAAACTATATTTCATCCTGTCTATAAAGAGTAATATGCAAATTAACCATCACTCCACCACACCCACAAGCCAATCAGGAGCGAGTATGCAAATCAACCCAACCAAGATGGCTGTGGCCACAGAGGGAGCAGGAGGGAGGCTTGGTTTTCCCGAGTGATGGAGGAAGCCAAAATTTCATCACACCTTGGCCAGCCCAGGCCTCCGCTTAAGGCTACAAAGTTTCAATTATAGAAGATGAATAAATCCTGACAAAAATGGCGGCAGCCACAAAGCCTTAGAGAGCAGGAGGCTAGGGTTGCCCCAATGATGGAGGAAGTCAATCTTCTGCAGCCCTGGCCTGCTTTGGCCTCCACTTAAGGTTACAATATATATATATTTTATAAATATATATATATATTTTATAAATATATATATTTGTATTTTATATATATATAAAACTTTTTAATTTTTTTATTGTTTAATATATATATATATTAATTTTATATATATATAAAGTGTACATATATTAATACATATATCTTCTTTTTTTCCCCATTGAACTTTCCCAAGCCTCTCCTACCCCATCCCCTGCACTCGTCCCACCCCCACAGTGTCTAGTGTCCATTGATGTGCTTATATGCATGCATACAAGTTAATTGGTTGATCTCTTTTCCTCCTTCCCCAACACTCCCCAGGCTTCCCACTATAATTTGACAGTCTGTTGGGTGCTTTACTGCCTCTGTATCTATCGTTTTATTCATCAGGTTATAATATTCTTTATTTTCCATAAATGAGTGAGATCATATATTTTTCTTTCATTCCCTGGCTTATTTTACCTAACTTAATGCTGCTGCAAATGGTAAGAATTGCTTCTTTTTTATGATAGCATAATATTCCATTGTATAGATGTACTATAGTTTTCTAATCCACTCATCTGCTGATGCTCATTTAGGCTATTTCCAAATCTTAGCTATGGTGAATTGTGCTGTTATAAACACAGGGTTTCATATATCATTTCTGATAGGTGTTTCTAGTTTCTTGGGATATATTCCTGGAAGTGGGTTTACTGGGTCAAATGGGAGCTCAATTTTAGTTTTTTGATGAAATTCCATACTGTTCTCCACAATGGCTGCCAACAGTCTGCATTCCCACCAGCAGTGTGAGAGGGTTCCCTTTTTCTCCACATCCTTGCCAAGAATTGTCGTTTGTTGATTTTTTGATGATTGCCATTCTGACAGGTGTGAGATGGTACTGCATTGTCATTTTGATTTGCATCTCTCACATAATTAGTGACTTTGAGCATGTTTTCATGTGTCTCTTGGCCTTCCTTCTGTCTTCTTTTGAGAGGATTCTATTTAGGTCCATTGCCCATTTTTTAATTGGCTCATTTATTTTCCTTTTATTGAGTTGTATAAGCTGTCTGTAGATGTTGGCGATTAAACCTTTATCAGTGATATCATTTGCAAATATGTTCTCCCATACCGTGGGACTTCTTGTTGTTTTGTTGATGGTTTCTTTTGCTGTAATAAAGCTTTTTATTTTGATGTAGTCCCATTTGTTCATTTTCTCTTTAGCTTCCATTGCCCTAGGGTTAGTATCAGTGAAGAAGTTCTTTAGGCATATGTCTGAGATTTTGCTGCCTGTGGATGTCTCTAGTATTTTTATGGTTTCCCGGCTTATGTTTAAGTCCTGTATCCATTTTGAGTTTATTTTTGTGTGTGATGGAAGTTGGTGATCTAGTTTCATTTTGTTGCATATATCTGTCCAATTCTCCCAACAACATTTATTGAAGAGACTGTCTTGGCTTCATTGTATGTTCATGCCTCCTTTGTCAAATATTAATTGAGCATAGTGGTTTGGGTCAATATCTGGATTCTCTATTCTATTCCATTGGTCTATTTGTGTGTTCTTGTGCCAGTGCCAGACTGTTTTGAGAACTGTGGCTTTGTAATACAGTTTGATATCTGGTATTGAGATCCGTACTACTTTATTATTCTTTCGTAGAATTGCTGTGGCTATTCAGGTGAATTTTTGGAGAGTTTGTTCTAGGTCTGTGAAATATGCCATTGGTATTTTAATGGGGATTGCATTAAATCTATATATTGCTTTGGGTAGTATTGGCATTTAAATGATGTTGATACTACCAGTCCATGAATATGGTATGTTCTTCCACCTGTTTATGTCTTCTTCTATCTCCTTTTTTTTTTTCAGTGTCCTATAGTTTTCCGTGTGTATATCTTTTACTTCCTTAATTAAGTTTATTCCTAGATACCTTAATAATTTTGGTGTGCTGGTAAATGGGATTGCTTTTTTATTCTCTCTTTCTATAAGTTCACTATTAGTTTATAGAAATGCCATAGATTTCTTCGAGTTAATTTTATATCCTGCTACACTGCCGAATTCATTTATTCAGTATGTTAGTCTTTTGATGGAGACTTTTGAGTTTTTTATGTACAATATCATGACATCTGCAAATAAGAACAGCTTTACTTCTTCTTTTCCAATTTGGATGCTTTTATTTCTTCTTCTTGTCTGATTGTCATGGCTAGTACATCCATCACTATGTCGAACAGGAGTGGTGAAAGTGGGCATCCTTGTCTTGTTCCTGTTTTTAGGGGAAATTGTTTTAGTTTTTGCCCATTGAGTATGATGTTAGCTGTAGGTTTATCATATATAGCTTTTATTATGCTAAGGTATTATCCTTCTATTCCCATCTTGTTGAGAGTTTTTATCAAGAAAGGGTGTTGGGCCGAAACCGGTTTGGCTCAGTGGTAGAGCATTGGTCTGTGGACTGAAAGGTCCCGGGTTTGATTCCGGACAAGGGCATGTACGTTGGCTGCGGGCACATCCCTGGTAGGGGGTGTGCAAGAGGCAGCTGGTCGATGTTTCTCTCTCATCGACATTTCTAGCTCTCTATCTCTCTCCCTTCCTCTCTGTAAAATATCAATAAAATATATTTTTTTTAAAAGAAAAGAAAGGGTGTTGGATTTTGTCAAATGCTTTTTCTGCATCAATTGATATGACTATTTGATTTTTATTTCTCAATTTGTTTATGTGATGTATCACATTTATTGATGTACAAATATTGTACTATCCTTGCATCCCTGGGATAAATCCTACTTGGTCATGGTGTATGATCTTTCTGATGTACCGCCGGAGCCAGTTTGCTAGAATTTTGTTGAGGATTTTGGCATCTATTTTCATGAGGGCTATTGGCCTCTAGCTCTCTTTCATTGTGTTGTCTTTATCTGGTTTTGGTATTAGGGTGATGCTGGCTTAATAGAAGGAGCTTGGAAGTGTTCCTTCCTCTTGAATTTTTTGGAATAGTTTGAGGAGTATAGGTTTTAGTTCTTCTTTGAATGTTTGGTATAAGTCCCCTGTGAAGCCATCTGGTCCCTTGCTTTTGTTTGCTGGAAGCATTTTGATGACTGCTTCAATTTCTTCCATAGTTATTAGCCTATTGAGTGTTTAGATGTCCATTTCCAGGTTGTCCAGTTTGTTGGAATAAAGTGGTTTGTAGTTTTTTGTAACAGTACTTTGTATTTCGGTGGGGTCTGTTGTTATTTCATCTATTTCATTTCTGATTTTGTTTATTTGGGTCTTCTCTCTTTGCTTCTTGGTGAGCCTGGCTAGAGGTTCATCAATCTTGTTTATCCTTTCAAAGAACCATCTCCTGGTTTTGTTGATCTTTTGTATAGTTTCTTTGGTCTCTATGTTGTTTATCTCTGCCCTGATCTTTATTATTTCCTTCCTTCTGCTTACTCTGGGCCTTTCTTGTTGCTTTCTTTCTAATTCTGAGTTGTAGGTTAGGTTAATTTATTATCATTGTTGCTTATTTTTGCAGCAGGCTTGTAGAGCTGTGAACATCCCACTCAAGACTGCTTTCTCTGTGTCTCATTGATTTTGGATTGTTGTGTTTTCATTGTCATTTGTTGCCATGATGTTTTTAATTTCTTCCTTGATCTTTCTGGTAACCCAATCATTGTTTGATAGCATGTTGTTTAGTCTCCATGTGTTTGATTTCTTTATATTATTTTTATTGTAATTGATTTCCAGTTTTATGCCACTATGATCTGAGAAGATGCTTGATATGATTTCTATCTTCTTGAATTTGAAGAGACTTTGCCTATGTCCCAACATGTGTTCTCTGTTTGAAAATGACTCATGTGCACTTGAGAAGAATATATATATATTCTGTGGCTTTGGGGTGAAATGTTCTGAAGATGTCAATTTATTCCATCTGATCTAATGAGTTATTTAGAATTGATGTTTCTTTGCTGACTTTTTTGCTTAGAATATTTGTGCAATGGTGATAGTGGGGTATTAAAGTCTCCTACTATGAGTGTATTGCTGTCAATCTCTCCCTTGATATTCTGCAGGAATTTTTTTTTAATGTATTTGGGTGCTCCTGTATTGGATGTGTATATGTTTACCAGAATTATTTCTTCTTGATGGATTGCTCCCTTTAGTATTATGTAGTAGACTTTCTTATCTCTTATTATGTCCTTCATTTTGAGATCTAGTTTGTCAGATATAAGTATTGCTACCCCAGCTCTTTTTTCATTCTCATTTGCCTAGAAAACCTTTTTCCATCCCTTCATCCTCAGTCTGTGTGCATCTTTTTTTTCTGAGGTGGTTTTCTTGTAGACAGCAGATATATGGGTTTTGTTTTTTTATCCAATCCGTTACCCAATTTTATCCAATGTGTCATTGATTTGGGCATTTAATCCATTTACATTTTACATTATTATTGATAGGTATTTATATGTCCCCATTCTTATTCTTTACCCCTGTGTTCCTTCCTCGCTTCCAATATTCTTATTTACAGTAGACCCTTTAGCATTTCTTGCATTGCTGGTTTGGTGGTGATAAATTCCCTTAGTCCTTTTTTGTCTGTGAAGCTCCTGATTTCATCTTTAATTTTGATTGATAGCCTTGCTGGGTACAGTATTCTTGAATTCAAACCCTTCCTTTGCATGACTTTGCATATTTTATTCCATTCCCTTCTGGCCTGATGAGTTTCTGTTGAGAAGTCTAATGGGGGTTCCTTTGTATGTTACTTTCTGTCTCTCTCTGGCCACTTTTAAGATTCTTACTTTGTCGTTGTTATTTGCCAATTTAATCATAATGTGCCTTGGGTCAGTCTTCTGGGGTTCATTTTGCTTGGGACTCTGTGAGCTTGGATTTGTGTGGGGTTTTATCCTCTCCCCCCCCCCCCCCCTATATCTGGAATGTTTTCTGTCATTATTTCTTCAAACAGGTTTTCTATTCCTTGCCCAGTTTCCTTTCCTTCTGGATCCCCTACTATGTGAATGTTGTTTTGTTTCCTGTTATCCCATAGTTCCCTTTGGCTCTCCTCCTGCTTTTTAATTTTCTTTTCTAGAAGCTGCTCTACTTAGTATTTTTTACCATCTTGTCTTATAGCCCACTGATGCAGTCCTCTACTTCTTTTAGTCTACTCTTGATGGTTTCTATTGAGTACTTTACAGCAGCGATGTAATTTTTTATTTCTTCTTGGTTCTTTATTTTCTCTTGGTTCTTACTCATGTTGTCGAATTTGTCTTCCATTCTTTTCAGCCACCTTATGACCATTTCTCTGAATTCTTTCTCTGATAGGTTGCTTGCCTATAATTCGTTTACTTCCTTTTCTGGTGATGCCTGGTTTTCTTTCATATGCGGGCTGTTTCTTCATCTCCCCATGGTCTCTCTTCTCTGGATGTCTGGTTATGTAGTTCACTCTCTCCTTATCCCCGGCGAAATCTGACCTTTTCATGGTGGAGTGAAGAGCTCCTTTGAATCCGTGTGTTTGTGCCAATTGGGGACCAGTGTTCTGGGGCTCTCAGCTGTTCAGTGGTTGTTGCAGTTGCGGATTTTCAGGCTTCCGATAAGATCCACTTGCCCTTTCAAGATGGCGAGGTTTACCTGTCCCAGCCCGTAGCTCTGGTAGGGGACCACGCTGCAGCCGCAGTGGGGGCTGCCCAGTCAGGGGAACCCCATCCAGCATTCCCCCACCTTCTCCTGGAGTTTAGCTGTCTCTTAGCTTGCCAACAGATACTCCCTGTCTGACCCTCAGCTGCTCCTTCTTTCAGCTTCCAGACAAGTCTTGGAACATGTCTGTGTATTCTTCTGCCATTTTCTCCATCTTCTTGACCAAATTGTCTTACTGCATTTGTATTCTCCCTCTGATTTTATTTTGAAACCAATCTCAGACATGTTTATTTCAGTTTGTACCTGGAAAAAAAAAAGACCTATTTTATATAATAAAGAGGGAATTTGCAAATTGACCATCGCTCCAGCACAAAGTTGGTGCACCCACAGGTGAAGCCAGGTTGCAATAAGGAGCCTTAAGGAGCAATCAGCAAGGACCAGAAGCTACACCTCCCCCCACCCCTGTGGGGCTTAACAGGGGATCTCAGGCCGTGACCCCCACCTGGCAAGGCTTAACAGGAGACCTCAAGGGGCTCTACCCGTTCTGGTGCTGGGCTAGGGGACCTCAGGCCACACCATCCACCCCAGTACTAGGCCAGGGGACCTGAGTCTGTACCCCCTCTCTGGCTGGCTGGGCTTGACAGGGGACCTCCAGGTGCCTTCCATTCTTTTTTTTTTTTTTTGTCTTCCATTCTTTTCAGCCACCTTCTCAGTTCCCCCAGTGCTGAGTTGGGGGAACTCCGGCCACGCCCCCGCCCAGCAGGGCTTGGCGGGGGACCTCAGGCCATGGGGGCTTGACAGAGGATGTTAGGCCACGCCCACGCCCAGCAGGGCTTGACAGGGGGCCTCAGGCCATGGGGTCTTGACAGGGAATATCAGGCTGCACCCCCACATAATGGGGCTTGATGGAGGACCTAAAGCTCTGTGCCCCTGCCTGGCGGGGGATGGTGGGGGACCCCAGGCCATGGAGGCTTGACAGGGGATCTCAGGCTGTACCCCTGCCCAGCTAGTCTTGACAGGGGACCTCAGACCATGGGGGCTTCACAGGGCATCTCAGGCTGTGTCCCCACCTTGGTGGAGGACCTCAAGGCATGCCCCCCCCACCCCAGTCTGGGCTGGGGAACCTCAGACCATGCCCCCTGTCCTGGCTCCGGGCCAAGGGACCAGAAGCTATGTTCCCTGCCCAGCGGGGCTTGACAAGAGTAGGACTGGCCAGGTCTGGATATAGCCCATTGGTGTGGGGGCCAGTCTCGTGTGACTTTGAGGTGCATGTGGGTGTGTGGGGATTTGACTCTGAGTCCCATAGTGAGCCCCAGACTCTGACAGGTGGAAGATTTTCATATACATTTTACTAACACTTCTATTATAGAGAAAGGGCAAATAGCAATATTAAATTATTTTCTCTAATTTATCCCCTTTTAATGTGCAGGAATTTCATGCACCAATCACTAGTTTTAAATTAATAATCCACCTAAAATTAATAATGCCTTAATATAATTAAATGTCTAATCAGTGTTTACATTTCCATTAGTCTTATGATTTCATTTATCTGGATTATGAGCCAAACAAAGTCCATACGTTATTAATTGACTAGAGGCCTGATGCACAAAATTCATGCAAGAGTAGGCCTTCCTTCCCCTGGCTGTTAGCACCGGCTTCATCCAGAAGGTTGTCTATCTAATTAGCATATTATGCTTTTATTATTATAGATAGGTCTTCTATAGGTACCCCCTCCCATCTTTGCTTCTGAGCTTCAATGTATTCATTTATAAGATAGGATACTCCCCACAGAGATGTAAGGATTAAGTAAACTCATAGACAGTAATTGGCCAGATTATTATGATCTCTGAACACATAATAATCTGACCACTCATTTTGTGTGTGTGTGTGTGTGTGTGTGTATTTTAGAGGCCCGGTGCATAAATTCGTGCATGGGTGGGGTCTGGCCAGCCTGGTCAGGGGGAGAGGACGTAGGTGGTTGGCTAGCCTGCCTGCTGGTCAAACTCCTGGTCAAGGGGACAATTTGCATATTAGCCTTTTATTATATAGGTCTAGGGGTCTGGTGCACAAAATTCGTGCACAGGGGAGGGGTCTCTCAGCCCAGCCTACCCCCTCTCACATACAGGGAGCTCTCAGGGGATGTCCTACGCATGGCTCAAGCCCGCTCCCCATTGGGAGCAGACGTAAGCCACAGTCTGGCCTCCCTTTGCTTGAGGCGACCGGGCTGATCAGGAGAAGGCACCAGCCCCATTACCCCACTGCTGCAGCCACTGCCAGTCACCACAGCCACCAAAGTATTTTCATCAACATGGACTCCAGTCCTTTCACCATGAAAAAATGACAACTTTCTTTAAGCATTTTCAAGATGTGTCTTTCATAGGATATGACATTTCTTTTTTTTAAATATATTTTATTGATTTTTCACAGAGAGGAAGAGAGAGGGATAGAGAGTTAGAAACATCGATGAGAGAGAAGCATCAATCAGCTGTCTCTTGCACACCCCCTACTGGGGATGTGCCCACAACCAAGGTACATGCCCTTGACTGGAATCGAACCCGGGACCCTTCAGTCCATAGGCCAACACTATCCATTGAGCCAAACCGGTTTTGGCAGGATATGACATTTCTTTATTTTTCTTTTTATCCTCACTTGAGGATATGTTTCTATTGATATTTTCCTCTTCCCTCCAATCCCAAGCTCAGCCCCTTCCCAAGCCAAAAACCTCTGCCCCAGGCTTTAGGCTTGGGAAGGGGTTCTTCCTAGCACCTCCCCAAGCTTAAAGCCTCCGCCCCAGGCTTTAGGCTTGGGAAGGGGTTGCCTCCTCCCTCCCCCCCCCCCCCACCGCAACCTCTGATAGCAGGCTCAGCCTCAGGCTTTAGGCTTGGGAAGGGCTCCCCCCCAGCACCTCCCCAAACCTAAAGCCTCCACCCCAGGCTTTAGGCTTGGGAAGGGGACCCTGCCTCTCGGATCACAGGCTCAGCCCCTTCCCAAGCCTGAAGCCTCTGCCTGATGGTCGGCTGGGAGTGACCTGGGTGCTGAGGAGGTTCTCCAGGACCAGGTATGTATGCAAATTAACTGCCATCTTTGTTGGGTTAATTTGCATACTCACTCTGATTGGCTGTGGGCATAGCAAAGGTACAATCAATTTAAATGTTTTTCTATTATTAAGTAAGTTATACACTGAGTGTCCAGGTCATTAGGCCCTCAGAGATCATAATAATCTGGCCACTCAGTGTGTATAAGACATATAACATAATTTCTGGTGTATAATAGCCTCTTTGTACTTATTAATTCTGTCTTCTGTATTTTTACTTACTCTGAGTGGTGGTTAATAAGGAATATGTGGACCTTACTGATATTTGTAGATAAATCCAGCTGAACTAAGACCCCACAGAAGCGTGAGATGGTGGTTGTCAACATTTGAGGTAGACTCTGTGGGTGGAAGAGGCTTATACCCTGTTTCCCCAAAAATAAGACAGTGTCTTATATTAATTTTTGCTCCCAAAGATGCACTAGGTCTTATTTTCAGGGGATATATTATGTTTCCATGAAGTAGGTCTTATTTTCGGAGGATGTCTTATTTTCGGGGAAACACGGTAGGTGTGTGACAAAAAACTTTTTCTTAGCTAACACAATATTGCCAAAGCCAAGCTCTACCCTACAGTTAGAGGGAATGATTTTATCCCTGTTGAGAACTAGAAAAGTTGCTAGCCCCTCTAGAATATTTTCAGAGGGTAGATATGGCCCGTCAAAATTGTGGTGCATATTACTGTACATTACTGGGGGCGAAGGAAGGGGGTGTATTCAAGTGTCAGATTTGTTTTGTGAGGCCAAAAGGTTTATGACAAATCATGGTTGAGTCTTAGATCAAGTGGAGCTGCCTTTAGCTGAAGAGAAGCTAATTAGAAAACCAGGCATGGGCATATAGGAAGAAGATGGCAGAGAAAAAGATAATGAGTTTGATTTTGGACATGTCAGATTTGGAATAAGTATTGGAAGAGTCCCTTAAAAAAAGGGAAATTCTGAGCTTGAGCTTAGAAGTAACATCTGGGCTGGAGATAAACATTTGAATCTATGGGTGAGGTCTCCCAGGTGAGTTGTGTAGAGAAAGACTAGATAATGAATGAGACAACATTAAATATTAGTAAGGAGCACTGACACATTAGTAAGGAGTCAAGGGTAAAAGCCAATTAAAGAAGTCAATGGAAGAGAGTGTCTAGAAAGAAGGGATTGTCACCTGTGTCAAATGCTTCAGAGTGGTTACCTAAGATGAGGACTGAGAAGAGACAGATGGATTTGCCCATTGAGGTTTTGGGGATCTTTGCCACAGTGGTGTAGGTTGAGTGGTAAGGAATCAGGGCAGGCTACATCAGGTTGAGGGGAGAATTTAACTACCATTATGAATGTGGTGTTTATCTTTTTTATTAAATTTCTTATTCTTGTATCCCTTAACGATGTTGTGGTATTTTACGTGTTTCTAAAATTTTCATAGTTTCATAAAATATGTGGTTTTTTTGTCACTTTTTTTCCTGCTCAATGTTATGTTTGTGAGATTCATTCATCTTGATGCATATAGCTGTATTCTTTTTATTTTAAACTAGTCTTGGGTTTTCTTAATATAAAATCATATCAGTAAAAAGAAAGTGATCTCTTTGCCAATATTTATTTCTACCATTTCTCATAATTTTTTTTATTAGTAAGGAAAAGTATACACCCTGGACTTGTGAAATTGCTTTCCTCGGGGGGGGGGGGGGGCACGAATAATCTAGTTTCTGATTTTAATTGGAATGGTTTTATTGTTGTAATATTTGGAATAATTGCTACTGGTCTTGGTAAATGGTATTTAATTCTTATAGTTCCAAAAGTCTTTTTTTATGCTGTACTTTAATCTCCTTCAGTTATATATTTTAAAGCTCAAATTGTCTGTTTCCTTCTCATTAAATGCCAATTCGAAATTTTCTGCTTCTCTCTCTGGCTTCTGGATCCACTTAAGTGTATTGTTATTTTCTTTACTTTGCTCATTGGGGCTCAAGTCTAATGCTGGGTCCCTTACCGTATTTGCCGGCGTATAAGATGATTTTTTGGCCCTGAAAAATATGCCTCCAAGTGGGGGGTAGTCTTATACGGCGAGTATATAACAAACTCTATATTTTGAGTGGAAATGTTAGGGGGTTGTCTTATACGCCCAGTCTCTTATACGCCGGCAAATACGGTAAGTCATAGCAGCTCAGTGGTTTGTGTCCATGAGACAACACTATAGAAGCATCATGTTGCCAGTCAGTTGTCACACCTTTGGGAGACACCAAGAGGACACCTCTCTGTACTCTTGTTCTCTGGCGCTGTCCTTGTCTCAAGGTAGAGAGGACTCAACCAAACACCTCAGTTTCTTCTCAGCATTTTCACGTCCAGTGAAACCTGGCACACTCACATAGGCAATATCAACTGTTCTCTAGGATTTATAGAGTTCTCTAAGCCATGTTCCCATCTTTTCACTTTGGCTATATTACAGCAGAGTCCAGATCCATGGCCTGGAGTTTTCATCGGTACCAGAGAGAACTTACTCACAGATCTCAGATCTATCCTTTGAGCTCACTCTCTCAGCAACTACTTGGCTCAACAACAGAGTAGATGGATCAGACTTGGGACTAAAGAGGATCTGGGCTATCTTTAACTTACAATCTTCCCCAAATCCATCTACATTTAAAAAAAATAGTACCAAATTCCCATAAAGGTATATTATTACTCATTTTTGTAAAGTTTCTTTAACTTTTCTACTAAGTATTATTACCAATTTGATAACAGAATAATGCTTATTTTCTTTCTTGTAGGTATCAGTGAAGTTAAAAATACTTTTATGTTTATAGACCATTATATTCTGTATTAACTTACCTATTCAAGGTATTTATCTCCCGTTACTCAGTGTGTTGGTGGTGTACATTTCTTGATAAGTTTATCCCTATTTTTTGTTGTGGCTTTGAATATAAAACAAATTCAGCTCATTGCCAGGTAGATAATAAATAGATTACACGTAGATAAGAGATTATTCAACTGAAGTATAATACAAAATACAGAAAAATGCCCAAATTATAATTTTCTACTCTGATGAATGTTCACAATGTGAATATACCTATATCACTAGCACCCACATCAAAAAACTGTATTAAAGCCCTGGCCAGTTTGGCTCAATGGACAGAGCATCGGTCCACAGACTAAAGAGTTGCGGGTTAGATTCCAGTCAAGGGCATGTGCCTTGGTTGCAGGCTTGATCTGCGAAGAGACAAGTGCAGGAGACAACCAATTGGTGTGTCTCTCATAGATGTTTCTCTTTGTCTTTCCCCCTCCCTTCCAATATCTAAAAAAAAAAAGGAAAAATATCCTTGGGTGAGGATTAACCAAAACACACACACACACACACACACACACACACACACACACACACACACGTTATGAGCATTCCAGGAGTACCACTTGTGCCCAGTTCAGTCTCAGTCTTCCCCAAAAGGTAACATTTGTGTCCGATTCCTCTTATTCAATGTAAGATCACTAGAGAAAAATAAAGAATGCTAGTTAAATTTGAATTTCAGATAAATGACGGTCATTTGATAGGGAAAATACTTATATTAAAAAATAGAAGCCCAGTGCAGAGATTTGTGCACTTGGGACGGGGCGGGGGTGGGGGGGAATCCCTCAGCCTAGCAATCTGGGAGCCCTGGAAAGGTCCTGCCACCACCTTTGCACTTGCCAGCCATCCGCCCTGCTTCTGGCTGAGTGGCACTCCCCCTGTGGGAGTGCACTGACCACCAGAGGGCAGCTCCTGCATTGAGCATCTGCTCCCTGGTGGTCAGTGTGCGTCATAGCGACCGGCCATTCCATAGTTTGGTCGATTTGCACATTGGCCTTTTATTTTATAGGATGATTCATCATTTATCTGAAATTCAAATTTAACTGGATGCCTGTATTTTTTTTCCTTTTGCTAAATCTAGTAACCCTAACTCAACGTTGTGAGATTCATCATTATCAGTATTATTATTTTAAATCCTCTCACAAGGATATGCATTTTTAATTGATTTTTAGAGAGAAACAATTGATATCAGAGAGAAGCATCAATTGGTTGCCTCCTGTACGTGCCCCAACAGAGATTAAACCTGAAACTTAGGTATGTACCCTGACTGGAAATCGAGCCCACAACTTTTTGGTATGCAGGATGACACTCCACCCGAGCCAGGGCCATTCATATTATTGCATGTAGTTATAGTTCATCCATTTTCATAACTATGCATAGTCCATTGGTGAATGTATAACACTTTATTTTTCCTTTCTACTGTTTGATGTGCATTTAGGTAATTTCCAATTTGGAGATATTATAAATAGTGCTGCTATGAATATTCTTGTACATATATTTTGGTTAGCATATGTACACAAATTCCTTAAATCTTGAATCCGATAACTGCTACTCTATCGCCTTCCCTTCAGAGTCAAGCTCCTCAAAAAAGTTCACTCTGCTTAGAAACACACGTGATTCATTCTTAGTTGCTTTTTTGGTAAGATATAAATCGTGTATATTTTAAAGTAAAACTGTAACTTAGGTTGTAAATTAGCATTTCCAACACCCACGTATATCCCTCTCAGGTAACGATCCCCTTCCTTCCCTCTTGAGGTAACTATTCCTGATTTTTGTGATAGTAATTCTCTTGTTTTTCTAGATGCCCTGTGTATACATCTCTAAAGAACATAATTTAGTTTTGTCTGTTTTTAAACTTTATAGCAATGGAATCATATTGTATATAACCTTGCATTTTACACCTTTCATTCAATATTGTGTGAGATCCATCTATATTGCATATAGCTATAGTTCCTTTACTTCCATTTCACTACAGTATTCCATTGTATGACTATACCACTATTTATTCTTTCTACTGCTGATAGATATTTCAGTCGTTTGCAGTTTGGGGCTATTATCAACAATGCCCTGGACCTGACTGGGTTGCTCAGTTGATTAGAGAGTCATCCCAATACACCAAGGTTGCAGGTTAGATCTCTGGTCAGTATAGATACAAGAAGCAACCAATGAAAGCAATAAATAAGTGAAACAATAAATCTCTCTCTCAAATCAATTTTAAAAAGTTAAAAAAATGACCTTATGAACATTCTTGTTTATGTATCCTGGTGCATACTAGTATGTGTAAGAATTTTCTAGGGTATAGACCTTGAAGTACAATTACTAGGTTATAGGGTACACATACACTCTTCCTAAGTGTCCCAATGTATAAGAGTCATTGCTCCACATTCCCAGCAATGTTTTGTCATAATTTTAAATTTTTGCTAAGCTAACAGGTGTGGAAGACCTCACTGTGATTTTAATTGTCATTACCTCCATGACTAAAGGGTTGATTGCCTTTTCATGTATATTGCCATGTATATTTTCTTTTCTGTAAAATGCCTGTTCTAGTCTTGCCCATTTTTCTATTGTCCTTTTCTTACTGATTTCAAAAATAGTATGCTATAGGTTGTTCATCTTTGTATGAAAATACTATAGATTCTAATCACTGTTCAGTTATAATAGCAAACATCTCCACCCCCCACACGTTTTACAAATATGCCTCATCTCTGGTTTATATTTTTACTCTTTTCATTTGATTTTTTTAAATTTTATGTCTTGTATAAAAGCTTCATAGTATTACATTTCACATTTAAGTCGTTAATCCACCCAGAACTGTTTTCTGTACATGGTAAGATGTAGGGATCCAATTTTGTTTTCCCATTTTCTCCTAGCACTATGTATTAAAAAGTCCATCCTTCCTCCCACTCGCCCCCCACCCATAAGCAGTGGCATTCCTTTTGTTAAGTCAAATTAAGTCTTCTAAATATATGTACATACTATATAGCCCCATTTATTTAGAACTTCTTTAATATTTTTCAATGATTTTTTTCTGTAGAAATCTTATACACCTTTTGTTCTATTCTTAGGCAATTTGTATTTTTGAAGGTAGACAACCAATGGCTCCAGGATGCCTGTCACTACTTGAGCCATTTAAGCAGAGACAGGGTTAAATCATATATGATTGTTTATTCCAATAATTCTGGCAGTATGGGAAAGCAGCAGGTCATCCAGGAAAATCTGCTCTGCATCCTTACACCCCCCCCCCCCACACACACACACATAAGCCAGCTGTGTATATGGAGTACAAAGACAAAGGTTACATGGGAAAGTAGGCAAAAAGAATAAGAATAGGTATGCAAAATGGGGAAGTAGTCAAAAGGAATAAAAATGGGTATAATGGTTACAGATCACAGGCAGGCTGGGGTGGGACTCTATTATTTGGGTAACAAGGTTGTTCATCTTTGTATGAAAATAAGCAGTTCTCAGATGAGAATGGACCACAGTCCGAAGTTGACTTCCAAGTCTCAGGTTGACTCCTAGGAACTGGGGGTGTACAACTCCCAGCTAGGTTAGAATGTGCTTTCTTTGATCAGAACAAAACAATCATGATTAACAGAGCATGATTAATATTTCTTATAGCTAATAACTAGTCTCGAGTATTTTATTTTGGCCCCTTACATTTCCCACTGCTATTTCTTTAACCATTTTTATTAAGCTAGTAATAGTAGGCTTCCTTAATATACAAGTAATCTAACTGGCTTATAGCATGATAAAAGCCCTGAATGCCTCTTCCATAGGCTATACATAGGATAAATTAAGAGCCAGGCTAGGAAGGCAGTTCTAGAGAATCTCATATCTGTGAGATAAGTTTTAGATGAAAAGACTCATCCTGGTGGATTGCATTTGTTTCTGCCTTGAAAGCAGTTCATGGGGATGGAATACAGCAAATGCAGTATCTACCCGTAAAAAGAGGAAGACATTGAGTATAGCAATAAGTAATCAGACTACAAACAAAACAAAACAAAACAAAAAAAACAATTCTTTCAACCAGACAGATTGGATAGCCAGGAAGTTAATTTGGATAAGTCAAATCCAATACTTTAAACAATAAAATAAAAATTTTTTAAATCCTTTTTGTTGTTTTGCCTTGGAAATGGTTTCCCTAATTTGTTGAATGCTGTTTTCTATCAATTGAGAATTGTCAGAAAGATTAAATATCACATTCCTTTAAATTTCTCACAAATGTGGTTATGCTACAACAGTAGATAATCTATTGCTGCCTGATTCTCTAGAACTGCCTTCCTATCCTGGCTCTTGATTTATCCTATGTATAGCCTATGGAAGTGGCATTCAGGGCTTTTACCATGCTGTAAGCCAGTTGGATTACTTGTATATTAAGAAAGCCTACTATTACTAGCATAATAAAAATTGTTAAAGTAATATATTCAGCAGGGATCCACAGGTGGAGATCATCATTGTCATCTCGTGCCATGGTTGTGGGAAGGTCTCTTTTGGTTTGGACCTTGTGATATTTCTGGGGCATAAAGACAGTCAGTCATCCTAAGAACAAGCATTCCCCAACCCCCGGTGCTGTTGGCAGGGATATAGAAATCAACCAGCTGGCAGCTTAGTATGTCTATTTTTATAAGAGAGGGTGAAATTGTCAGAACAATTTATATTGTAGTTATTAGATACTGAAAGACAATAACTAGAACACTCAGTAAAAATCAGACATTTGCCACAAGAAGCTATTGCAGCAACCTTTAGAGAAAACATCCCTGCATCCTTTTCCTGAACAGTGGGTCCCAACTCGTACTAGGCAAGATGTAGAAGTCCGTTCTATATAGGTTACTCCTGAAAGGCAAAAATCAGAGATAATATTATTTTTTTGCTAAATGTACTCAAATATTTTTATCTCTTCTAAATGGAATTAGTTCTTCTTCAACCAGATCAGCAGTGGTTATGAGAACAATTATAATAAATGTTGCCTTCAAAAGACAACCTTGAGATGTTCCTTGGGTTCAGCCACCCATTTTTCTCCTTCTGGCACTCTTTTCACTCTGGTGGGTGGATCCAGGGCTTCACACTGCCAGCTTCAGAGCAGTTGGAGTGATTGAGATGGAAGTCAGGGTCCTATCCATTTTTGCTTCTGTTGGCCCATCATCCTTGCTCTAATCATGTCTGTCTAACTGCCTACCACATCCCCCCTCAAGGATCTTGGCTCTGAATACTTTCAAAGAAAATAGGTGCAGGATCTCTTCTGTAGTTTTCCTTCAGAGCCAAGAGGTCTTTGCTGTCAGAGGGACAATGAGGCCTGGGCATGGAAGGTGGTGGCAATGGTGTCTAGAGGTGGTATTCCTTGAGTGGGAGTAGAGATTATAACCTGGTGGAGACAAACTTAAGTATAAAATTTTGTATTAATTGGGGAAAAAGTTAGGACAGCAAGAATACTTTGAAGACAATTGAATTAGAGGCTAATGTTCACAATTGTGTAGTATAGAGTCTATTGAAACACAATTTCTCCCCTTAAAATTGACCTTATTTCATGGACACAATAAGAATAGCAATTGGTTGCCCTAGCTGGTTTGGCTCAGTGGATAGAGCATCACCCTGTGGACTGAAGGGTCCCAGGTTCGATTCTGGTCAAGGGCACATGCCCAGGTTGCTGAGTTGATCCCCGGTAGGGGACATGTAAGAGGCAGCCAGTGATTCTCTTTCATCATTGATGTTTCTATTTTTGCTTCCCTCTCCCTTCCTCTAAAATCAATAAAGATATTGACTTCTTAAAATTTAAAACTCCTATTGGGTTCTTAAAGCTTTCTGTTGACATCCAGAGCCAGGCATGTCTCCTTCTTAGACATGGCACTCTAGTCAAAGTTTTGTTTAATAATACCACAATTGGAAACTGATTTTATTGCATTCAAGTAAAGAAATGTGTTGCCATGACTAACTCATTAAGAATTGCCAAATTCTGGAGCCATCAGGTAGGGAGAAAAATATATAATTCACTAAATTGCTTTAAGAAAAAAGACAAGTTTCCTTATGTCTGAAAAGCAAAAAGATTAAAAAGTTACAATACTTTTGATAAGAAAATTATAGAAACTATATTTTCAGTTCATTCAGTCCCATAATCAATTTGCTTCTTTTGATTTTTCTTGTCTATCTATACTAATAAAAGGGTAATATGCTAATTAGACTGGACATCTTCCCGATGTCTTTCCTGACAAAGCCAGGCCTGGGCAAACCTGCCCACAGTCCTGGGCACCAGTGGCTGCGGCTGCAGCCTGGGGAGAAGCTGAAGCCGCCTGCCCTTGGTCCCGGGGTGCCAGTGGCTCTGGCTGTGGCCTGGGAGAAGGAGAAGCTGCCTGCCCATGGTCCTGATATGCCAGTTCTGGCATCTGCAGCTGGCCCAGGTGAAGCCAGTCCAGTTTCTGGGTGCCTGTGGCTGGCCAGAGGGAGGGAAGCTCGGGTCCCAGGTGCCTGAAGCTGGCCGGAGGAGAGAATCCTGGGTCCTGTATCTAGGGCCAAGGCAGTGGTGATTACAGTTGATCAGGTCAGCAGGGGAGCAGTTAGGGGCAATCAGGCGGGCAGGAAAAGGTGGTTAGGGGCAATTAGGCAGGCAGACAGAGGAGTTAGGAGCAATTAAGCAGGCAGGAAGGCCAGCAGTTAGGAGCCAGCGGTTATGAGCCACTGGAATCAGGTCTAAACCAGCAGTCGGACATCCCCCGAGAGGTCTGGATTAGAAAGGGTGCAGGCTAGGCTGAAGCCCCACCCCCACTGTGCACCAGGCTTCTAGTCCTACCTAATAAAAGAATAATATGCAAACTAACCATCACTCTGCTACACCCACCAGCCATGCCCACCAGCCAATCAGAGCGAGTGTGCAAATTAACCCCAACCAAGATGTTTGCAGTCACAGAAAGCAGGAGAGAGGCTAGGGTTGCCCCTGGCGATAGAAGAAGCCAAGCTTCTGAAGCCCTGGTCAGCCTAGGCCTCCACTCCAGGCAACAAAGTTTCAATTATAGAAGGTAAACAAATCCAAACAGAAATGGCAGCAGCCATAGAGCAAGCAGGAGGCTTGGCTTTGCTCCAGGCTACAAAGTTTCAATTGTAGAAGGTAAATAAATTCCAGATACCAGGGCCTCCACTTGGTTGCCGGGGGTATAGCTGGCCTACAAGCCACCATAGGCCCCTCACCTAGGCCACCCCACACCCCTAAGAGAACCCCCACCCTGATCTGGGACACCCTTCAGGGAAAACCAGCTGGCCCCCACCCATGTACCAGGTCTCTATCCTATCTAATAAAAGAGTAATATGCAGATTGACCATCACTCCAACACACAAGATGGCTGCCCCCATGTGGACACAAGATGGCCACCACAAGATGGCCAGCATGGGAGGGCAGTTGGGCGGGACCAAACCTGTAAGGGAGGGCAATTGTGGGTGATCACACAACCAGGGGAGGGCAGTTGGGAGGCACCAGGCCTGCAAGGAAGGGCAGTTGTAGGTGATTAGACCTGCAAGGGAGGGCAGTTGGGGGTGATCAACCTTGCAGGGGAGGGCAGTTAGCGGTGACCAGGCCACAGAGGAGGGAAGTTGGGGGCAAACAGGCTGGCAGGGGAGCAATTAGACATCAATCAGTCTGGCATGGGAGTGGTTAGGGCAGGGGTGGGCAAACTTTTTGACTCGAGGGCCACAATGGGTTCTTAAACTGGACCGGAGGGCCGGAACAAAAGCATGGATGGAGTGTTTGTGTGAACTAATATAAATTCAAAGTAAACATCATTACATAAAAGGGTATGGCCCACTCTTTCGGCTTCGCTCAGGCCGGATAGAACAGCCAATCCGGCCCGCGGGCCGTAGTGTGCCCATGCCTGAGTTAGGGGGTGATCAGGCTGGCAGGCAGAAGTGATTAGGGGCAATCAAGAAGGCAGGCAGGCAAGCAGTTGGGAGCCAACAGTCCTGGATTGTAAGAGGGATGTCCAGCTGCCTACCGGAATTGGGTCTAAGCGGACAGACAGACATCCCTCAAAGGGTCCCAGATTGGAGAGAGTGCAGGCTGGGCTGAGTGACACCCCCCCCCCCCAGTGCACAAATTTCATGCACTGGGCCTCTTGTATATATATAAAAGCCTATGCGACCAAAAGACCACTCACTATGACTTGCACTGACCACCAGGGGGTAGATGCTCAATGCAGGAGCTGTGAGGCCAGGGTGAATGGGAGTGGTGCTGCACCCAGCTGCCTGCTGTTTTGCGCACTACTAGATCCCTGTGGGTGGTCATAATGCTGGTTTTGGCCTGATCCCTGCAGGCCAGGCAGTCTGACATTCCCAGAGGGGTCCCAGATTCCGAGCAGGCACAGGCCTGGCTGAGGGACTCCACTGGTGCACGAATCCATGTACCGGGCCACTCTAGTACTTATATAAATCCAGATACTCGATATAGAGTTTTAATAATTCTCATCTAGTTTGAAGGGGATGTTCTGAAAATTTATTCTCGGAGATAATGTAATTTAAAGCAAGTCAGAGTCCTTTCTATTGATCCCTCAGAAGATGTAACATTTTTGCAAATACATTATATAACAAAACAGTGACTCTCTAAATGACAAGAAGGTTTGATTATAATGCAATTGACATGGAATCCTGTTCTTTTTGCAGAACATAATATTCCAAATTTCCTCACAAACTATAGATTTCCAGCCACAGCAGTCTACTCATTGTTTTCCAAACAGTACTCTTGTTTCAGATCTCTGTGCTGTTTTATTCATAGGTTCTCCGCTGTGTTGGTTTTTTTTCCACTGCCTTTGAAATCTGGTTCCATCAAGTGTTTCTTCGGTGTTTAACTCCCCTTCTCTACTGACTTTTCTCCCTCAACCTAGTACTAATGTGTTTTTCCCATATTAAAACAAAATCCTTTATCCCCCTCATTCTATACCTCTCTTCCCTTTTCCTTTTACTCTGCTTTTTTGCTAGACCTCCATCCTCATCCCATTGAAACTGTCCCTGCTGAGGTCACCAATGACCTGGACGGCCGGACCCATTGAACTCTTTTCAGTCTTCTCCTTTCTTGGTGACTGCAGTGTCTAGCACCCTGCCCCTTCTTCTGGACAGTGTCATTCCTCCCTATCTCCTGTGTATCTTCTTTTTCTGAGGACTCTCTAAGTCTCCTTTCTTCTACCCACACACACCTGAAATAGCCCAAATTCTGTCCTGGGATTTTCTCTCTCTTCCCGTTGTTTAAATCCATCATCTTGCCACCTCTGCAACCTCCTAAATAGTTTCACCCACTTAGATGCTTATGGCTTCTACCTTTATGCTGCTGATCCCAAACTTCTATCTCCAGCTCATGTCTGGCATCTACATTTTAGCATATAAATGTAGTTGCTTGTGGGGCATCTCATTAATGACCCACAGGTACCTCCCTTTCCACATATCTAAAACGGAACTCCTCATCTCTTCCTGCCCCTGTTAAATCAGCCCCTCCATCAACTGCAGCAAATAATAGCCACATCCCCCCAGTCATCTCTATACTAGAATCCTTGGCGTCATTCCATATTCTTTCTTCACTGGCTCCTCCCAATCCCATCAGTCACCAAAGTCCTGTGACTCTTATATCTCAAATTACTTTCTTTCACTACCTTAGTTCAGGCCTTCATCGTTTCTTAGCTTACAGCAAGCTTTCCAGTTGGTTTCCCTTTCAAGTCATATACTCTTTCAAGTCATCTACTAACTAGCAGCCAATATATTCATTATAAACTGGATATTTCTGCTCAGAGTTCTTTTCAGAGCTCCTTGTCTCACTGCTTAACATAGCCTTTGTTCTGTACCCTACCTACCTGGCTAGCTTCCCTTTTCCCCACCATTTCTTTGCAATCAGCTAAGCCATACTAAGTGTGCAAGGTTCTTGCTTGTCTTTGTGTATTCTGCTTCCTCTGCTGGAAATGCTTTCCTTCCATCTTCACAGGGTTAATTCTATTTTACCTTTCCATACTCAGCTCCAATTTCATCTCCTTGAAGAAACTTTGACTACCCACTTCCCACCCCACTACGCCATCTAGTATTTACCTTTTTCCTACACTAACAGTACCCCCAATCTTTATTACAGTCATCGCCTTACCTGGCTGACTCCCCCATTTATGAAACCTTCACTTTGGATCAAAGATTTTCCATCAATTGGTGACCTTTTGTGTTTTTTGTGACATTTTATTGTGAAATTTTTCAAAGATAGGACAAATTTGAAATATTTTACAGGAAAAACATTTTATTATATTTGCTTTATTACATATCTGTCCATCTATCTACTCATTAATTCATATTCTTTTTTAAAATGCCTTTTAAAGTACATTGCATACATCTGTACACTTATCTAAATACTTAAACATACATATTATTAATTGGAGTTTAATATTTGTTTATACTTTTAATGTAAATTTTACAATGAGAAACACAATAGTTTTTATTTTTTTATTTTTTATTGATTAAGGTATTACATGTGTACATATCTTCCCATTGCCCCTAAACACTACTCCCATACATGCCCTCCTCGCCCCCCCCCTCCCAGTGCAAACAGGTTCATATGTATGCATGCATACAAGTCCTTTGGTTGATCTCTTAACTCCCCCACCTTCCTGCTATAATTTGACAGTCTGTTTGAAGCTTTACTGCCTCTGTATCAATCTTTTTGTTTATCAGGTTATAATGTTCTTTATTACCCAAAAATGAATGAAATCATGTATTGATTTTTTTTCATTGACTGGCTTATTTTATTTAGCATAATGCTCTCCAGTTCCATTCAGGCTGCTGCAAATGGTAAGAATTCCTTCTTTTTTATGGCAGCACTACAGGCTGAGTGCATGAAATTCGTGCATGGGGGCAGGGTGTCCCTCAGCCCAGCCTGCACACTCTCCAATCTGAGATCCCTCTCACAATTCAGGACTGCTGGCTCCCAATTGCTTGCCTGCCTGCCTTCCTGATTGTCCCTAACCACTTCTGCCTGCCAGCCCGATTGGTGCTTAACTGCTCCCCTGCCAGCCTCTTTGCCCTAATTTCCCTCCACTACAGGCCAGGTCACCCCTAAATACCCTCCCCTGCAGTCCTGGTCCCCTGCAACAACTCTCCCCTGCAGGACTGGGTCCCTCCCAACTGCCCTTCCCTGCAGGCCTGGTCGCCTTCAACTTCCCTCATCTGCTGGCTTGATCACCCCTAACTGCCCACCCCTGTAGGCTTGATCACACTCCCTTGCAGGCCTAGTCCCTCCCAACTGCCCTTTCCTGCTGGCCTGTTCGCTGACAACTGCCCTCCCTTGCAGGCTTGGTCCCGCCCAACTGCCCTCCCCTGCTGGCCATCTTGTGGTGGCCATCTTGTGTCCACATGGGGGCAACCATCTTGTGTGTTGGAGTGACGGTCAATCTGCATATTACTCTTTTATTAGATAGGTTAGAGACCTGGTGCACAGGTGGTGGCCAGCTAGTTTGCCCTGAAGGATGTCCCGGATCAGGGTGGGGGTTTCCTTGGGGCATGAGGTGGCCTGAGCGAGAGGCCTGTGATGGTTTGCAGGAGGCTCTGGTATCTGGGATTTATTTATCTTCTACAATTGAAACTTTGTAGCCTGGAGCAGAGCCAACCCTTCTGCTTGCTCCATGGCGGCAGCCATTTCTGTTGGGATTTATGTATCTTCTATAATTGAAGTTATGTAGCCTTAAGCGGAGGCCCGGGCCAGCGAGGGTGTGTGTAAAGCTTGGTTTCCTCCATTGCCAGGGGCAACACTAGCTTCCTGATCTTTCCAGCTTTGTGGCTGCCACCATTTCTGTTTGGATTTATGTATTTTCTATCATTTAAACATTGTTGCCTTGAGTTGAGGCCTAAGCTGACAAGGGCAGGTGGAAAGCTTGGCTTCCCTCATTGCTGGGGAAACCCAAGCCTCCCTCCTGCTCTCTGTGGCCATAGCCATCTTAGTTCGTTTATTTGCATATTTGCTCCTGATTGGCTGGTTGGTGTGGCTTGTGGATATAGCGGAGTGATGGTTAATTTGCATATTACTCTTTTATTAGATACGCTAGTATTCCATTATGTAGATATACCATAGTTTTCTGATCCAATCATCTGCTGATGGGGACCTAGGCTGTTTCCAAATCTTAGCTATTGTAAATTGTGCTGCTATGAACATAGGGGTCCATATATCCTTTCTAATTGGTGTTTCTAGTTTCTTAGGATATATCCTAGGAGTGTGATCCCTGGGTTAAATGAGAGTTCCATTTTTAGTTTTCTGAGGAAACTCCATACTGTTCTCTACAGTGGATGTACCAGTCTGCATTCCCACCAACAGTGCACTAGGGTTCCTTTTTCTCCGCATCCTCGCTAGCACTTGTCCTTTGTTAATTTATTGAAGATTGCCATTTTGACAAGTGGGAAATGGTACCACATTGTTGTTTTGATTTGCATCTCTCAGATAATTTGTGAGTTTGAGCATGTTTTCATATGAACCTCCTGTCTTCTTTTCAAAAGTATCTATTCAGGTCGCTTTGCCCATTTTTTATTGGGTTGTTTATTTTCCTTTTAGTGAGTTGTATGAGTACACTGTAAGTGTTGGAGATTAAACCTTTATCAGTGATAACATTTGCAAATATGCTCTCCCATACAGTGGGCTTTCTTGTTTTGTTGATGGTTTCTTTTGCTTTTTATTTTGATGTAGTCTCATTTGTTTATTTTCTCTTTAATTTCCATTGCCTTAGGAGTGGTAACAGTGAAGAAACTACTTCATTATGTGTCTAAGATTTCTCTGCCTGTGGATTCTTCTAGTTTTTTCATGGTTTCCTGTCTTATGTTTAAGTGCTTTATCCATTTTTAGTTTATTTTTGTATATGATGTAAGTTAGTGGTCTAGCTTCATTTTCTTTGCATGTGTCTGTCCAATTTTCCCAACACCATTTGTTAAAGAGACTGTCTTGATCCTATTGTATGTTCATGCCTCCTTTTTTAAAATAGTAATTGAGCAGAGTGGTTTGGGTGGATATCTGGGCTTTGTATTCTATTTCATTGGTCTATATGCCTATCCTTGTGCCAGTAACAGGCTGTTTTGAGAACAGTGGCTTTGTAATACAGCTTGAAATCTAGTATTGAGGTCCATCCTACTTTGTTCTACATTCTCAGGATTGCTGTGGCTATTCAGGGTCTTTTTTTTTTATTCCAGATGAATTTTTGGAGCGTTTGTTCTAGGTCTATGAAATATGCCATTGGTGTTTTAATGGGGAATGCATTGAATCTATAGATTGCTTTGGGTAGTATGGACATTTTAATGATGTTGATTCTACCAATACGCTATGTTCTTCCATCTATTTGTGTCTTCCTCTATCTCTTTATTAGTGTCCTGTAGTTTTCTAAGGAGAGGTCTTTTACCTCCTTAGTTAAGTTTATTTCTAGGTATCTTAATTTATTTTTATACGATGGTAAATGGGATTGTTTTCTTAGTCCTGTCTCTTGAGCTAAGCACTGTGCCTGGCATACAGTAGGTATTCAGTAATTATTGGCTGGCCAAATGGATGAATATCTGCTTTCTTCCTGGAATGTAAGCCCATATTATATTTGTTCTATTTTTTTCCTCATCTTCCACATGCAAATGGTCGGTTGGTAATGTCATTTTTATGTCTTAAGTGACTTTCATTGTTTCAGTCCTTAGAGATCCTCACCTGAACTGTAAAATGATAGTTTTAAATTTTCGAAATGGTTTCTTAAACACGTTTTTAATTCCTAAATCTCTTTGAAATGTAATATTTTTAAATCCCAAATTGATCATGTTTATGACTTCTTAAAAACTTTCATTTGTTCCCATCATCTATAACAGATGTTTTTAATCTTTCTTCCTTTAAAAAGCAGAGGAAATCTTTTGTTCTTCTTTTTATTTGTCAGTTACACTTGACATCAATATTATTTTATATTAGTTTCAGGTGTATAGCTTAGTGATTACTCAGTTTTGTAATTTAAAAGTGATTCCCCCACAAATACAGTATTACCTGCAATAATACATAGTTATTACAATATTATTGACTATATTTCCTCTGCTATACTTTACATCTCCAAGACTATTTTTTTAATATATTTTATTGATTTTTTACAGAGAGGAAGGGAGAGGGATACAGAGAAACATTGATGAGAGAGAAACTTTGATCAGCTGCCTCCTGCACATACTGGGGATGTGCCTGCAACCAAGTTACATGCCCTTGACCAGAATCGAACCTGGGACCCTTCAGTCCATAGGCCAACACTATCCACTGAGCCAAACCGGCTAGGGCTCCAAGACTATGTTATAACTACCCATTTGTACTTCTTTTTGAATATATATGTTATTGATTTTTTACAGAGAAGAAGGGAGAGGGAGAGTTAGAAACATCCATCAGCTGCCTCCTGCACACCCCCAAATGGGCATGTGCCCACAAGCAAGGTACATTCCCTTGACTGGAATAGAGCCTTGGACCCTTCAGTCCACATTCTGACGCTATATCCACTGAACCAAACTGGGTAGGGCCCAGTTTGTACTTCTTTATACCTTCACCTCTATCATCCAGCCCCTAATCCCAACCCATCTGAAAACCCTGACATTGTTCTCTCTATATATGAGTTAGTTTCTGTTTTGCTTGTTCATTTATTTTTTTAATATTCTACATATAATTAAAATTATGTGGTATATTTGCTTTCTCTGTTATATTTCACTTACCATAATATCCATGCATACAGCTGAAACCGGTTTGGCTCAATGGATACAACATTGGCCTGGGGACTAAAAGGTCCCGGGTTCAATTCCGGTCAGGGGCACGTGCCTTGGTTGTGGGCACAGCCCCTGTGGGAGGTGTGCAGGAGGCAGCTGATCGATGATTCTCTCTCATCGATGTTTCTAACTCTCTATCCTTCTCTCTTCCTCTCTATAAGAAATCAATTATATATATATATATATATATATATATATATATATTTAAATATATATATTTAAATAATATCCATGCATACACATTGTCACAAATGTAAGATTTCATTCCTTTTTATGGCCTAGTAATGTTCCATTGTATATATGTGCCACAGCTTCTTTATCCACCTGTCTATTGGTGGGCACTTGGGTTTCTTCCATATCTTGGCTATTGTAAATGATGCTGCAATGAACATAAGGATGTATCGTTTCAGATTTATTTGGACAAATATACAAAAGTGGAGTCATTGGGTCATAAGGAGGTTCTGTTCTATTTTTAACTTTTGAGAAACCTCTATACTGTTTTCCTTAGTGGTTGTAGCAATTTGTAGTCCTAACACTCAAGGGTTCCCTTTTTTCCACATCCTTCCCAATAGTTATTAGTTGATTTATTCATGATAGCCATTCTGATAGGTGTGAGATGATATCTCATTGAGATTTAAATTCGCATTTCTTTTATGATTAGTGGCCTTAAGCATCTTTTCATATGTTTATTGGTCATCTGTATGTCCTCTTTGGAGAAATGTCTCTTTAGGTCATTTTTAATCAGATTATTTTGTCTTTTGGTATTAAGTTGTATGAATTTTTTATACATTTTAGATGTTAACCTTTTATTGGATGTATCATTGGTGATACATTAAGTAGGTTGTCTTTGTGTTTTGTTGATGATTTCTTTTGCTGTGCAAAAATGTTTTAGTTTGATGTAGTTCCATTTGTTTACTTTTTTTATTGTTTCCCTTGCCTTCTTAGGGAAACAATGAAAATGACCTAAATAGACATTTCTCCAAAGAATATATATTTAAAAATATTGCAAGAGCAAAGTCAGAGAGTTTACTGCCTCTGTTGTTTCCTAGAAGTGTTGTGGCTTGGGGTCTTACACTTAAGTCTTTAATCCATTTTTAGTTTATTCTTGTATATGGTTTAAGAAGGTGGTCTATTTTCATTTTTTTGTATGTATCTATAGAGTTTTTTTCCATACCATTTATTTATTTATTGTTTAAAGTATTACAAATATTAGTACATATGTCTTGTTTCCCCCTATTGACCTCCCCCTGCCTATACCATTTACTGAAGAGACTGTCTTGACCCAATTGTATATTCTTGCCTCCTTTGTCATAGTTTAATTGACCATATAGGCATAGGTGTATTTCTGGGCTCTCTACTTTATTCCAAAGATCTTTTTAATGTCATCTGTTCTGTTCCAAAGATCTTTTTTTTTGTTGTTTACCATGCTATTTTGATTACTATAGCATTGTAGCAATATAGTTTGATACCAGGTAGCATAAAGCCTTCAACTTTGTCCTTTCTCAAGGTAGCTATGGCTATTCAGGGTCTCTTGTGGTTCTGTATAAATTTTATGATTATTTCTTTTAGTTCTGTAAAAAATGCCTTTGGTATTTTGATAGGGATTGCATTTAATCAATAGATTGCTTTGGGTAGTATAGACATTTTGACAGTATTAATTCTTCCCATCCCTGAGCATGGTACATGCTTCCATTTATTTTTATCTTCTTCAACTTCTTTCTGGAATGTCTTGAGCTTACTCTTTTTTTTTCTAATATATTTTATTGATATTTTACAGAGAGGAAGGGAGAGAGATAGAGAGCTAGAAATGTCAATGAGAGAGAAACATCGACCAGCTGCCTCTTGCACACCCCTACCGGGGATGTGCCCGCAACCAATGTACATGCCCTTGACCGTAATCGAACCCGGGACCTTTCAGTCCGCAGACCGACGCTCTATCCACTGAGCCAAACCGGTTTCGGCTGGAATGTCTTATAATTTTACAAGAAAAGGTCTTTTACCTCCTTGGTTAAATTTATTCCTGGATTAATTTTTTATGCAATTGTAAATGGGATTGTTTGCTTCATTTTTCTTTCTGATAGTTCATTATTGATGTATAAAAATGCAACTGATTTCTCAATATTAATTTTGTATCCTGCTACTGAATTCATTTATCAGTTTTAATACTTTTTGGTGGGATTTTTAGGGTTCTCTATATGTAGTATCATCTCATCTGCAAACAATGACACTTTTATGTCTTCATTTTCATTTTAAATATCTTCAATCCCTCCCTCCCTCCCTTCCTCCCTCCCTCCCTCCCTCCCTCCCTCCCTCCCTCCCTCCCTCCCTCCCTCCCTCCCTCCCTCCCTCCCTTCCTTCCTTCCTTCCTTCCTTCCTTCCTTCCTTTCTTCCTTTCTTCCTTCCTTGCAATTGCTGTGGCTAGGACTTTCAATCCTGTGTTGAATAAAAGTGGTAAGAGTGGGCATCCTTATCTTGTTCCTGATCTTGAAGAAAATGCTTTTTACCTTTTCCCCATTTAGTATGATGTTAGCTGTGGATTTGTCACATATTTCCTTTATTATGTTGAGGTATGTTCCTTCTATTACCACTTTGATGAGAGTATTTATCATAAATGGGTGCTGGATTTTGTCAAATGCTTTTTCTTTATTGATATGATCATGTGATTTTTATCTTACATTTTGTTTATGTGGTGTATCACTCACATTCATTGATCTGTGCATATTGAACCAACCTTGCATCCCCAGAATAAATCCTGTTTCATCATGGTGTGTGATCTTTTTAATGTAGAGATGAATTTGGTTTGATTATTGTTGAGGATTTTTCATCTATATTCATCAGGGATATCGGTCTATACCTTTCTTTTTTGTAATTTCTTTATTTGGTGTTGGAGTTAGCGTAATGTGGACTCATAAAATAGGCTTGGGAGTCTTCCTTTTGATTTTTTTTGGAATAGCTTGAGAAGTATAGGTACTAATTCTTTTATGAATGTTTTGTAAACTTCACCTGGGAAGCCTTCCAGTCCAAGACTATATTTCTTGCCGAAACCGGTTTGGCTCAGTGGATAGAGTGTCGGCTTGCGGACTGAAAGGTCCCAGGTTCGATTCCGGTCAAGGGCATGTACCTTGGTTGCGGGCACATCCCCAGTAGGGGGTGTGCAAGAGGCAGCTGATAGATGATTCTCTCTCATCGATGTTTCTAACTTTCCATCTCTCTCTCTTCCTCTCTGTAAAAAATCAATAAAATATATATATATATATTTTTAAAAAGACTATTTTTCTTGGTTGATTACTGATTTTATTTTGTTAGTAGTAATTGGTCTATTCAGATTTTCTGTTTCTTCTTGATTCAGTTTGGAAAACTGTCTGATTCTAGGAATTGATCCATTTCTTCAAGACTGTTCAATTTGTTGACACATAATTGCTCATAGTATTTTTTATAATCCTTTGTATTTCTGTGGCATCAATTGTCATTTTTCCTCTTTTGATTTTATTTATTTGGGTCCTCTCTTTTTTTCTTCATGAGTTCTGGTTAAAGGTTTGTCAGTGTTGTTTATCTTTTTAAAAAGAACTACTTCTTGGTTTCATTGATCTTTTTTTGTGGACTATTTCATTTATTTATATTTTGATCTTTATTATTTCCCTCTTTCTACTCACTTTGAGTTTTGTTTGTTCTTTTTCTAGTTCATTTAGGTGTAAGGATAGATAATTTGTGAGATATTGTTCCTGTTTCTTTCTTTTTCAATATTAGGGCAAATTTATTTAACATGTATTATTGGGAAATAGAAAAGAGTGATAAAAGTTACATTAGACTCCAATGAAAATGACAGATTTGTAAGGCAAAAATGATCAAATACAGGGAATGAAATACTGGCTGCATCTATCCAGTATGTCTTCCTGGTCACATTGCTTCCTCCTTTCTGTTTCCTCCACTTCTGTTTTATTAAAAATACAAGGCATTATACTTAGGACCACCCAGTAAAGCCAGAAGAAATGTTTCCTCTGCAAAGACCCTCTTTTCCCCCAAATAAGTAACATTTGTCCTTTTATCAAATAAGTGAATCACACACTAGGGGGTTTAGAATATGGACTGGATGCCGAAACCGGTTTGGCTCAGTGGATAGAGCGTCGGCCTGCGGACTGAAGGGTCCCAGGTTCGATTCCGGTCAAGGGCATGTACCTTGGTTGCGGGCACATCCCCAGTTGGGGGGGGGGTGCAAGAGGCAGCTGATTCATGATTCTCTCTCATGGATGTTTCTAACTCTCTATCCCTCTCTCTTCCTCTCTGTAAAAAAACAATAAAAATATATATATATAAAAAGAATATGGACTGGACATATTGTGTTGAGGGTTGCCACTTAACCCACTACAGATGGCCTCTGGTTGACCTATTATCATTTGACCCACATAAAGGACAGGTTTCTGTCTCTGGGCATCATGTCAAGTATGATTCTTATATTTCCTGCCATTACCTAGTGAACCTGGGAAGAACCATTCTTAGAACAAAGTCAACAACAAAAAAAGGATGGATGGCTTCTACTCTCCTGTTCTTGAAGTCCTTGTAATGACAGACAACCCTCTTAATTGTTTGACCACATAACAGATGTTTTAGGAATTTCTTTTTTTATTAAAACCAAAGGCTTTTTCACCGTTGAAGTTTAAATATCTCGTAAACATCTCACACTACTGAGATGATATAATTATGCCAATTTTATAGGTAATGAAACAGTATAATGGATGCTTATGTTGCTCAAAGGTTTCAACATCAAGTTAAAATGCATTTGGTCATTATATTCTAATCCTTTAAGAAAAATGTGGTGACAGAAGACTCAATAATTCTGGAGCTCTCACACTTTCTATCATTATTATTCATTCTAAAAATCCAAGTTCCTGTTTCTTGAGGTGGCTTCTATTGGCATGACTTTTAGAGAGAAAGGGGAGAGAGGGAGAGAGAGAGAGAGAGAGAGAGAGAGAGAGAGAGAGAGAGAGAGAGAGAGAGATTTGTTGTTTCACTTATTTATGACTTCATTGGTCGCTTTTTATATATGCCTTGACCAAGAATAAAACCCACAACTTTGACGAATTGGGATGAACGTTTAATCAACTGAGCTACTGGGTTATTGTGATTTAATTTCATTTGTCTCAAGTAATCTTCTGCTTTCTTTATTGATCTCATTGTTAACCCATTCATTGTTTAGTGGCATGTTATTTAGCCTCCATGTTTTTGTGTGTTTTACAGTGTTGTTTTTTTTCTTTTAATCGATTTCTGATTTCATACCAGTGTGATCAGAGAAGATGCTTGCTGTGATTTCAGTCTCCTTAAATTTATTGAAACTGTGTTTTGGCCTAACATGTGGTCTGTCCTGGAAAATGTTCCGTGTACACTTGAATGTATATTCTGATGCTTTGCCATGAAATGCTCTAAGAATGTCAATTAAATCCATCTGGTCGTGTTGTTTAAGGCCTCTATTTCCTTCTTGATTTTCTGTCTGGAAGATCTATCCCTAGATGACAATGGGATGTTAAAATTCTCTGCAATGACTGTATTACTGTTAGTCTTTACCTTTATGTTCATCACTATTTTCTTTATATATTTATGTATACCTATGTTGGGTGCATAAATGTTTACAAACATAATATCCTTTTGTTGATTTCTTTTAATATTATGAAATGTCCTTTTTTTCTTTATTGATTAAGGTATTGCATATGTATCTTTATTCCCCCATTGCCACCCCACCCCCACTCATGTCCTCACCTCCCTGGTATCTGTGTCCATTGGTTAGGCTTATATGCATGCATACAAGTCCTTTGGTTGACCCCCTCCCCCTACCTTTCCTCTGAGGTTTGACGGTCTGATCCATGCTTCACTGTCTCTGGATCTGTTTTTGTTCATCACTTCATGTTGTTCATTATATTCCATAAATGAGTGAGATCATTCTACCTAATAAAAGAGAAACATGCAAATTGACTGCAGCCCCGCCCACCAGCCAATCAGGGTGAGTATGCAAATTAACCCAACCAAGATGGCTGTTAATTTGCATATCCAGACTGAAAATGCCTAGAAAGAAGCCAAGTGCTGCAGAGAAGCAAGCAAGCGAAGCGGGGAGAAGGAGCAGACAAGACTGGGAGAAGAGAGGAAAGCAGGCAGGGCAGTGACTGCAGCAGGAAGCACTATTGCAGGAATCTTCCTATAAGGAGCATCTAGTATGATATATATCTTTCTCTGACTGACTTATTTTGCTTAATAATGCTCTCTAGTTCCATCCATGCTGTTGCAAATATTAAGAATTTCTTCTTCTTTACTGCAGCATAGTATTCCATTGTGTATATGTACCACAGGTTTTTAATCCACTCATCTGCTGATGAGTACTTGGGCTTTTTCCAAATCTTAGCTATTGTCAATGTTCTGCTATGAACATAGGGGTGCATATATCCTTTCTGATTGGTGTTTCTAGTTTCTTGGGATATATTCCTAGAAGTGGGATCACTGGGTCAAATGGGAGTTCCATTTTTAATTTTTTGAGGAGACTCCATGTTGTTCTCCACAGTGGCTGCACCAGTCTGCATTCCCACTAGCTGTGCACGAGGTTTCCCTTTTTTTTCTCCACATCCTCGCCACCACTTGTCATTTGTTGATTTGTTGGTGATAGCCATTCTGACAGGTGTGAGATGAATCTGCATTGTCATTTTGATTTGCATCTCTCAGATGATTAGTGACTTTGAGCATGTTTTCATATGTTTCTTGGCCTTCTTTATGTCCTCTTTCAAAAAGTATTTAGGTCCATTGCCCAGTTTTTGATTGGGTTGTTTATCTTCTTTTTGTTATGTTGTATGAGTTCCTTATAAATGTTGGAGATTAAACCCTTATCGGTGTTAAGATTGGAAAATATCTTCTCCCATGCAGTGGGCTTTCTTGTTTTGTTGATGGTTTTCTTTGCTGTGCAAATGCTTTTTATTTTGATGTAGTTCTCTTTAGTTTACATTGCCTTAGGAGCTGTATCAGTGAAGATATTGCTTTGACATATGTCTGAGATTTTGTTGCCTGTGGTTTCCTCTAATCTATAATTATAAAAGCATAATATGATAATTAGACTAGATAGCCAAAGACCTTTTGGACATCCTTCCAGGCAAAGCCGAAGCAGTGGGGGTAGAGGCAGCGGTGTGGTTAGGGACGACCAGGCATGCACAGTGGTTAGGGACGACCAGGCAAGCAGGCAGGCAGAGGGGTTAGGGTAGATCAGGCAGTCAGGCAGGAGCCAGTAGTCCCAGATTGTGAGAGGAATTTCCAACTGCTGGTTTAGGCCCGATCCCGCTGTCGGACATCCCCCAAGGGGTCTTGAATTGCAAGAGGATGCAGGCCGGGCTGAGGGACCCCCCTCCCATGCACGAATTTCGTGCACTAGGCCTCTAGTATTTTTTTATGGTTTCCCATCTTATGTTTAAGTCCTTTATCAATTTTGAGTTTATTTTTGTATATGGTGTAAGTTGGTGATCTAGTTTCATTTTTTTTTGCATGTATCTGTCCAACTTTCCCAACACCATTTATTGAAAAGACTGTCTTGATTCCATTGTATGTTCTTGCCTCCTTTGTCAAATATTAATTGAGCATAGTGGTTTGGGTTGATTTCTGTGTTCTCTATTGGTCTATATGTCTATTCTTGTGCCAGTACTAGGCAATTTTGAGAACAGTGGCATTGTACTACAGCTTGATATCTGATATTGAGATCCCTACTACTTAGTTGTTCTTTCTCAGGATTGCTGCAGCTATTTAGGGTATTTTCATTCCAGATGAATTTTTGGAGAGTTCATTCTAGGTATGTGAAATATGCCATTGATATTTTAATGGGGAGTGCATTGAATCAATAGGTTGCTTTGGGTAATATGGACATGAAATGTCCTTTTTTGTCTCTTATTATAGCCGTTGTTTTTAAGCCTATTTTCTGATATAAGTATTGCTACCTTAGCTTTTTTTCCATTTGCATGAACTTTTTTCATTCCTTTACTTTTAGCCTTTTGATATGAAGATAATCTCTTGTAGACAGCATATGTATAGGTCTTATATTCTTTTCTTAAATCTATTTTTACTAGAGGCCCGGTGCATGAAATTTGTACATGGGAGGGGGTGTCCCTCAGCCCAGCCTGCACCCTCTCCAATCTGGGACCCTTCGAGGAATGTCTGACTGCCCAGTGGGATTGGGCCTAAATGGGCAGGTTGCACATCCCTCTCACAATCCAAGACTGCTGGCTCCCAACCGCTTACCTGCCTGCCTACCATATTGCTCATAACTGCTTCTACCTGCCAGCCTGATCATTCCCTAACCACTCCCCTGCCAGCCTGATCAATGCCTAACTGCTCTCCTGCCGGCCCGATTGCCCCTAACTGTCCTTCCCTGCAAGCCTGGTTGCCCCCAACTGCTCTCACATGCTGGTTCGGTCACCCCTAACTTTCCTCACTTGCCAGCCTGGTCCCCCCTAATTGCCCTCCCCTGATGACCCGATTGCCCCTTACTGCCCTCCCCTGTCGGCCTGATAGCCCCTAACTGTCCTCCCTTGCAGGCCTGGTCTTCCCTAACTGTCCTCCCCTGCTGTCTTGGTCACCTCTAACTGCCCTCCCTTGCCAGCCTGGTTGCCCCTAACTGCCCTTCCCTGTAGGCCGGGTCATCCCCAACTGCCCTTCCATGCAGGACTGGTCCCCCACCCCACAACTGCCCTCTCCTGCAGGCCTGCTCACCTTCAACAGCCCTCCCTTGTCAGCCTGGTCATCCCAAACTGCCTTCCCCTGCCAGCCTGGTCACCCTTAACTGCCATCCCCTGCTGGCATGGCCACCCCTAATTTCCCTCATTGCCAGCCTGGTTGCCCCTAACTGCCCTCCCCTGCTGGCCCAGTTGCCCCTAACTGCTCTCCCCTGCTGGCCCGGTCACCCCTAACTGCCCACTCCTGCAGGCCTGTTGGTCCCCAACTGCCCTCCCCTGCTGGCCCTGTTGCCAGCCTGGTCACCCCAAACTGCCCTCCCCTGCTGGCCTGGTTATCCCCAACTGCTCTCCTCTGCCAGCCTGGTCGCCCCAAACTGCCCTCCCCTGCTGGCCTGGTTATCCCCAACTGCTCTCCTCTGCCAGCCTGTTTGCCCCCAACTGCCCTTCCCTGCAGGCCTGGTTACCCCCAATTGCCCACCCCTGCTGGCTCAGTCACCCCTAACTCCCCTCCCCTGCTGGCCTAGTCGCCCTCAACTGTCCTCCCCTGCAGGCCTGGTTGCTCCTAATTGCCATCCCCTGCAGGTTTGGTCCCTCCCAACTGCCCTCCCCTGCTGGCCTGATCACCCACAACTGCCCTCCTCTGCCAGCCATCTTGTAGCAGCCATTTTGTGTCCACATGTGGGCACCCATCTTGTGTGTTGGTGTGATGGTCAATTTGCATATTACTGCTTTATTAGTATAAGATTCTTATACTATTTTTCATACAAACGACTGTAAACCTACTTTTGCCCACCTTTGTGTGAAGTACCTAAAACAGTGTCTGGCTTATAGTAAACACTATAAACTTAGTTGTTATCACTCTCTTCATCATTATCATCCCTCTTCAGGCACTTTAGTAATGATAGTAAGATGATAAAAAATAACTGTTCATCTAATTTCAGGGAATTAATTTAAGGATTATGTGTGATAATGGATATAGAATGTAACTATGCAAATGGTTGTTGACATAATGATAGTTATTTGTCTGTCTGCTTTGTTTCCATGGGGAAGGATGAGAAGTGGCAACAGACTCAATTGTGTATATCTAATATTTGGACCTTTATCCTTTGCATTTTATTTAAAGAGGCAGGCACTCTAAGAAAGGTGATCAGGATTGAGAAGTTTCCTTAAGATTGATGAGTGAATATTTCTATGGGGTATTTATTTGTTTCACCTTTCTTAGGATAAATGTAAGTAATAAGTTCGATGCTTTACCAAGCAATTTAAATTTTGTTTCATGCTATTAGGTATTAATATTAACCGAGGCCTCCTATGCTTGGGGAATGTGATCAGTGCTCTTGGAGATGACAAAAAGAGTGGCTTTGTGCCCTATAGAGATTCCAAGTTGACTCGACTGCTTCAAGGTAAGCACAAAGTGCCTCTAAAAATAAGAGAGTAATTATGATAGTGCTGAGAAAGCAGAAATGGAACAGGTAAAAAGCCAGATTTTTGGACTATCACATATAGATCTGTCTAATTGATAAATAGAAGAGAGACCTGTTGGCAAGCAGACTTATAATTGAAAGATATCTTCATATATGGTTTGAGAGCCAAGAAGTCTGCAGAATGCCAACTGTACTTATACTTTGTATCTGAAAATGAATTTGGTTACTATTTCTTATTAGTGCTGATAAGCAAAATTCCCTGAAGAGTTAAAACCCACCTAGTGTGGGCATCCTAGGAATGTTTAATCGCTATTAGTGGCTCCTGACACTTAAGCGAGGCCCCAGTTGTTTTAACATGATTAACTGCTGAAATCACAGACTCTTAGCATGAGGATACATCTGATAGGATTTTAAGCTATTATTATTTTATACAACAAAAATCTTTATGTTTTTATATTGTAACAAATAGGAAATGGGTAGATATTCATTTTTTGTTGTTGTTGTTACAGCTCTGATTTTGAAGTTACCAGCCCATATAGACAGCTTTGCTTGCATTTTACTTGTTTGATTTCATTTCCTTCCGTTGTTCCTTTTCAGATTCTCTAGGAGGTAATAGCCACACTCTTATGATAGCCTGTGTGAGTCCTGCTGACTCCAATCTAGAAGAAACAATAAATACCCTTCGCTATGCTGACAGAGCAAGAAAAATCAAGAACAAACCTATTGTTAATATTGATCCCCGGACAGCTGAACTTAATCATCTGAAGCAACAGGTATAAGGGATTTGCAATTTGATGAGAAAAATTAGAAGAATGATAGAGCTTCTTGTATTTATCAGCTTCTCCTTTATCAGAAATTTAGATATACTGGTTAAGCATATTTGTTGGGGAATTATTACCATGTTAATAATTTCTATTAATATGGTTGTCACATTTAAGATTGGGGGGCATTGGATATTTTACTGATAAAGTGAACATTGAGAGAGAATGTGA